>JAMPIV010014433.1:600000-921180 GCA_024509875.1 Oreohelix idahoensis | reverse complement strand
TCAACTCACATATTGTGACCTCTATAGAAATTAAAAGACATGTAGTCGAATACAAAAAAAAACAATCATCAACTCACATATTGTGACCTCTATGTAAATTAAAAGACATGTAGTCTAGGGTTCCCATTCGTCCCGTTTTTTGATAAAATGTCCCGGTGTCCTGAATTTATTCCAAATGTCCCGCATTTTAAGGGTCCTTCCTGAAAAAAAAATCTTTGGGTAACGGATGTTACTTTATCAATTTCCGGTTACAGTGGAAGTGTTACAGAAGTCAGATCTCCTTAAAAAGGTTATTGCTATATCAGCAGATAATACAAATACAAACTTTGGTGGAAAGAAGAGAAAGGGACAGAATAATCTGTACTTCAAAATGCAAGAAAACACTGTGAACAATTTAATTGGTACCGGTTGTCCTGCACATGTGATACATAATGCTGTGCAGACTGCTGCGGATTCCTACCTATTGATCTTCAGTTAATAATTAACAAGATTTACCAGCATTTCCACATTTATTGTGTACGAGTTGAGGAACTCAAATTATTTTGCAAATTCACCAGTACAGAATATAAAACTGTTTTGGGTAACAGCAAGACAAGATTGCTCTCTCTCTTGCTTGCAGTCCAGAGAGTTATTAACATTTTCCCTGCATTGAAGTCATATTTCCTTTCCATTCACAAATGTCCTACCAGTCAGTGTTGAAAAGCAAGAGACAACAGTAATTGAAGTGATAGATGAAGTAAACAAAAAAAAAAAAAAAGTTAGTTGCTTATCCTTTACAGGACGTGGCAATCAACCCCAGCTTTTATTGGCTGTTTGTGATTTTTCTAGGCAATTTTTACGTTCAGTAGTTTGCCATTGCTTTCTGAACGGTACGGCGCTTATACCATTGTTAAAAATCCACACAAAGCGATCTGCCACCAAACCGCCTGCAGCAGGTTTCGAACCTGGTATATCTGGATTATGAAACTGCGTTCATATCCATTTGGCCACAGACGCCGACAAAGTAAACAAACTGGTGGAAAAATTAAACTACAGAAAGGCAGAAACGTTTCTTACCACTACTGTGAGAAATCAGTTGCAAGAATTAGAAAAAGAAGGACACATAACAGTTGAAAAGTTTCAAAGCTATGCAGTAGATTTCTATGACACCTGCATTAAATATATTCAGGAGTGGTGTATACCATTTCTTACACCTCTTCAGTCTATAGATTGGATCAATTTGAAGGGAAAGGAGTCTGTGACTTGGAAGAACATCCAAGAAAGCTACATATTCATGAAGACAGTGTCACCAAATTTTACTGTGAATGAAGAGGACTTATTTGATGAGTTTGCATGTGTGAAAAAATATTGTGAAAGCAAATTTGATGTGTGGAGTGAACTGAAGGATCAAAGTGTCAGTGAAAATGGTGTGAGATGTTCGCTCATTTTACAAAGCAGGATATAAATGCTGAGAACCTGAAATGCCTAGTTAGTTTTTGTTTGGCACTGCCAGGATCCAATGCAGCTGTTGAACGTGTTTTTTCATTACTAAATGCGCTTTGGACAGAGGAAAAAACAGACTTAAAATTGAGACAGTGAAAGCTTTAACCATTATAAAGACCCATTTTAAGGATTTCTCTTGTGCTGAGTTCTATGTCCAAATAGAAGAAAAAAAACTTCTTGAACAGGCCCATCAATCTGATAAATATTCTGATGAATCTGAAATATAAACTTGACTATTGTGTATTTTTTAAAGGTGCGATTTTTCTAATTAAGTATGTTTGTAATTTAGAATTCTTTTTTAAAGTGGAAGTTGTGTTAGTTAATGTGTGTATTTTAATACCAGTATCTTATTTTAAGTGCAACATATAATATATAATAGATTTATTTGTGCTTTACCTTAATTTTTAACATGTCTCGTGTTTTTACAAAATGTCCCGGGTTTTTAGGTAAAAATTTGGAAATGTCCCGGTTTTTAAACAAAACATTATGGGAACCCTACCATAGATGCCATATAATGGAAACAATGCAATTTTTTAACACGGTTGCATTCCTCAGCTGTGACCAATGTACAGACAGCGAGAATTATGTTATTTTAGATTCAATTTAAAAGTTCTTTGATGACAACATTTCGTGTGAAAGTGCGTGGATTGTTTTCAAAGAGTGTTCCCTGATAATAAGTGGTTTTAACAAAAAACTTTCAAGTTTTCATGATTTGTACATCGGGTGAGGGCTCATTGCACACCAATTTTTACGCACTTTTTCTTTGTCGAGCGCTACTAATTTCGTGAAAGAATAAAAAAAAAAAAAAAAAAACCAAAGTATTTGTTTTATATAACACCCACGCCGCGCAAGTTGCACACCAACGTTATGCACTTTTTTTCTGGCACGAGTTACTATTTTGAGTGAGACCGACCGACGTAACATACATCGGTAATTATGTTAGTTGGGATTTTTTTGTTGTGAAAATTTATTTTACAGTAATATATAGATGCAATTTTGATTTCTGTAACAAATGAATTGTTGCTTATTTAAAAATTAATTTGAATTTGAATGTTCGAAAAACATAAATACAACTTCACTTCTTGACAGTCATTTTTGTTTTTGTTGTGGAAAATTATGATAGTGGTAAGGTAATGATGAAGTGATGATGAAACTAGTAGTAGTGATAACTAAAGTGATGGTAGGCTATTGTGGTATAATTATGATTTGCATGAGTAATAAATGAGGTTCTAATTGTGAAAAAAAACTGGTAGAAATTGTATTCATAATTTTGATGATCGCAGTAGTTTTGATTAGTTAATTGTAACAATAATAAGAGGTAGTTTTAGTAATAGTAGTTACAGTAACAGTAGAAGTAGAAGTGATGGTAGCAGTTGTAAAATATCTACTGTCACCCATTTTCATTATATTGTACTCTGCTTTCATCAGACCCTGAAGGCTTAAATGTTCCTTGTAGACTGAATGAGAGAGGTGATGGCACAGCTAAGGTTGACTGGCATCCAACCAGTATTGGTAAGTCAGGCTAAATTAGGCTAATTTTGTCGCAAGCCATCGTCTGTTTATTTGTGTCATTATCAGTGTCTTAATTTAATCTTGTCATTAATAATGAAGGCAAGAAAAATATATGAAGAAAATACTGGAGTCAAAATAAAAATAAAGCTTGTCTGGAAGTTAAAAACATGAAACCTTTGAACTATTAAGGAATGCTATCAGCAAGTTTTTAATTTCTACTTCATGTAGTTTCCCTATGCCTTTTGTTGGATAGTGTATGGGAATCTCCTATAGTCTTTTACTAAAAATTCTAACCCACAAGGCAGTGCTGGCAACAAAGCCGTCATACTGGAGCACATAAAACTCTGATTTTAAACCACCTGCTGCCTTGCAGGTAGGCTAGTGACAGTCAAAGTCTAAGGAAGGACACCCGACAAAAATACCTGTTGAAATTGGATGCACTGGGCTACAGGCTTAACAAAACAGTGCAACGTGCTTCACTTGATGATGATGTTGGTACAGGAGCGCAAAAGAAAATGAATGAATATTTACTACTTAACGGTCTTTTAATTTTTAATGGCTATATTACTCTGATTATTAGGAACTTTGTGTTCTTTGCCAAAGGGTTCAGAAAAGAAGAAAAAAATAAGCCATTATGATTTTGTTATGTGAACCAAATTTAATTACTTTAACCAAAATACAATACTCTGTATTGTAATTAGGACCATATAAAACTATCTTTCATCAATTTTCATTTTTACCATCAAGCTGTTTTTTTTGTTGCCCTTAAACTTTGCTGTACTGGCCATTGATGAATTGTTTGTATGCAATTTTCCTAGTACATTTGCTGTATAGTTGTCACATTAAAAATATTTATTACACAGGTGCACACAAGGTATACATTGATTATGCTGGTGTTCCTATTCAAGGCAGCCCTTTCACAGTAAAGGTATTTGATTCCTCCAGGGTCAGAGTCTCCAGCATTAACCCAGGCTTGGTGAACAGGCCTGTGTCATTTACCTGTAAGTATTTTGATAGACTTTACATGTTAGTACTGTTTGGACACAGAGCACAGTAGATGGCCACTTTGTGAAGTCAGGGTCACTTTGTCATATACCTAACAGACTGGTCGTTGCTTTAAAATAGGGGGAATGTGGAAATGAAAATGTGCAATGAAATAATTTAAACTAGTTCTTTTCATTACAAAAAAATGCTGAAAACCAGAATGTAACAACAACAACAAAAATAAATAAAAAAGTCACCCCAATTTTGAATGGTCTCAGTAAACTAATAACAACAGAAATAAATAATGAATACCAGCATTTCTCTGTTGGTGTGATGGGTGTTGACATTAATCAGAGAACATAAGAAAAAAGTCACAACGTTGAACTGCGATATCTGAGAAAGTACCTAAGACGCAACACAAAAAAAGATCAAATGAAAATTGATCTGGTATATTGATTCAAATAGTTTCAGTATACACATGAGGCTGAATCTCAATCATTCAGCACCTGGTACAGAATAAACATTACAGGAATATAGGGTTATTCTAAGGAGATGGATTGAGCAGAGAAAAATATCTTAAAGAAGTACAATCTGAAAGCACAGAAAGTAGCTGTACATGTACGGGATTGAAAACAGTTGACACTTTTACAGCATAAAGTTGTAAGTTAAAAAAAAAAATTTTTTTTTAAACTTAAAATTTAATATTTGAGAAGTGAAACTTTAAAACTGATATCACAGTATGCCTTCATCAGAAGATACTAAAGTATCAATATGTCTGCATTATTTCTTACATAAATTTTTCTTGAAGCAGTTATTTTTGGCATGTTTGCAATATTTTTTAAAGTTCACCTGCTAGTCCACTAATATTCTACTTTTAAATTTTAAATATCTGTTTACTAAAGCAATTTTAAGATGTCATATGATTTCATGCAACGTGGAGAGCATATCAACTGCTTACCACTGTTTGTGTCCTCACTGTGTTTGCTGTATACCAAAAACCAGTCTTGCATTTCCTTTCACAGATTGTAATATTAAATAATTGCTAATAAACCAACAGAAAAAACACACCTGTTTTATGTTACTCAAGTGTAAATATTTATTCTTGTTTAAAAACGATCTCTTCCTGTCCAGTGGATGCAAGCGAAGCAGGTGATGGAAACCTAGAGATCCTGGTGATGTGTGATGATGAAATTGTGCCAAACTACGTCCAGGATGAAGGGAATACTATGTTCAAAGTGACCTTCACCCCAAAGAGAGCAGGACTGCATCTCATACACACACAGTTTAATGGAGAAGCTGTCCGAGGTACGTGTCTTCATACTTTCTGTCACTGTTATGGCAAATCCTATGCACCATGGCTGTTGAACAGTGGTCTTCATCATTTTTTTGGCTTCATGTATCCTTACACTGGACTTTGGGAAACTCATGCACCTAAGAAGTCTCAGTGCTCTACATGGAGAATGTACAATTTCTCATTGTAATGATAATTTAGGGAGAAAATCGGTACTCTCAGAACACAAATTATATTTGTGCATACCTTATAACTAGTGTAGAACACAATGACTAGCCTGATAAAATTTAAAGAATAATTAATCTTAAAAGTGTAACATAATAAAATTTATTATTTAATAATAATATCTGGGAGAATACTTCCAATAATCTGAGATTAGGCCAGAATATTCATTTTTTAAAATAGGAAAAATTCTACACAATCCATTTTAAACTGTGGAAACAAAATACTGTTACTCGTAGTCGATAACTACATACAACCATCTCTTACTAATGTTTAATACATTTTCAACACAGTCAGTAAAGTAATGCATGAATAATAAAAGACAAGACACCAATTAAGGAAGAGAGGAAAGAATAGCCTCCAAAACTGTGTCCAAACAAGAACAAAACTGTGCACATGCTGCTTTTTACTGTCGGTTATCATGCATGGAGGCAAATCTTAAGTCATCCTTATATGACCACCAGCTATCCACAATACTATATAATGTAGATTTGGATGTGAGCATCTGTCTGTGAGGCTAATTACACCCTCACTGACTCTTGAAATCATCCACACACTTCCAGGGATTTCCCCTGTGGTGATGCTTGTTGAGGACCCAGCATTGCACACTAAGTTTGGAGAAGTCACGTGAGCCCCAGACATAGTTCTTTGGCTTTGACTTGGTTGACTGTATGCAGAAGGATCTCTGTAACTGTCTTTTTCTTCTTGTTGAGGTGATCACTGGCCCAAGACAGTTTACATGTTGTTAGATGTGTAGTGCGAGCGTATGATGAGTTGAGTGTGGGTGCGAATGAAGACGCGAATGTGTTTAGGCTCGTATAGATGTAGATCCTGCAACCCATACTCTCACATGCAGTAATCAAGGATGCTTTGACACTGCAGGCATGTTTCAAGACATTTATTGACGGGAACACACATAATATCAACAGGAACAGTCAGTGTAACAAGGTCATGCTGACCTGACATCGATAGGTATACATTTGGCATTCAAAAGGTAAACATCAGAATAGACGTGCATGGTCAATAGCAAAGTTCTTCAATAATGACAGTTCGTAGCGTCGCCCTTGGCGTCTCTGACTAAACGCGTCAGATGCCTTAGTTACCTTGACACACAGGTGCAACTTGGCACTCCCGCCAATTGCACATATCAGGCTGTAGTATAATAGCCGGAAGCACAGGCCTCGTCCTAACGTCGGCCGTGTACTTCTGTTAAATAGGTTATCACCAACCCTGCAGTAATACTTATTGTAGATAGAAGTTCCGCCATTCTGCGGCTCCCACAATATATCTTCGTCACTGGATTTCTGGACAATATAAGACTAACAGTCTTGGATGGCTACCTCGAGCACAAATATATAAGTTCTGAAATGGCGGATCCGTGAACTGCTGTTCACCCTAGGTAATCCTTTACATGTGCTGCCACCGAAAAGCGTAATAATGCATAAAGGTCGGTATTACCTGGTAAATGAATCCTCAGAACTACACAAGGAATTCTGTCGTCATCCCGACGCACAGAGATTCACTGGGGAAAACTGCCATAGCAGTTACTTCGAAGATTCTCCCCGAAAAACAATGGACTCTTGGTCCCTTCAGAAAAACAGGACCTCCCGGCTTCCCGGAAGTATATCTCACTCCCGCTTAAAAAACCTTCCCATAGGCCTACGCCCGAACTGACAACCTCTGACCCTAAAGGTCAAACACAATGAATGAATAAACAAGGGAAGACAACCCCTAATCAACCTGACATCGCAGGTAAAGACACAATTATACTTATGATACAAACATAAGCAAATAACTTGACAGATGACTCCGTCGAAAATGACAGCAACAATCTCACTATGGACTCAGTGATAGGCAGGGGAAGCTGAGAAGTGGCTCTTTTCAGGATGTGACAATTCCTTGGGAGAGCCCAGAACCAGAGTACATTATTTTAGTTCTGCATAGTTGGAGAAAAACGAAAGAGAGGCCGACCAAAAACAACTTGGCGGAGGACTGTGGAGGCTGAGATGCAAAGAATGAACCAGAGTTGGGGCACTGTACGAAGGATGGCCGCCGACCGAGCAAAGTGGAATCAATTTGTTGTTGCCCTACAAGACGCCACCAGGCGTAATGGCCACTGACTGCTTTGATGGTCGGCGGCTAAGGATCAAAGAAGAAGAAGAAGAATAGTTGGAGAGCCCCCATGGATGGCGGGGAATGCATAGTATGCCACACACTTCTTACTTCTAGATTGGGACCAGATGTGACGATCCATTAAATGTAAGCCTAGCTGGAGAAACTTGAGCTCATGACTTCTACTCAACACGTTTCGGAATGGCAGAAAAGCCTCAGGAAAAGCCTAGATCTACAATTTAGATAATACCAAGGAGTCTCCAACTTGGTATTGGCTGCTAAAGAATGAGAAGCTTAGCAGCCCTAGTTAAACAACAACAACAACTCTCAGTTGTCTTTTTTGTTTTTTTTAACACCAGGAAATTAAGTGCCTATATGACGAAGATGGAATACTAGTTTTCAGAAACAGGTGTCCTTCACCAGGAATTTCTTTTTAGAAGACCCTCAAGCTTCAGCTTGAATATGCTGATATGCTTGAAGAAAGTAGTAGTCAGTCTTGGGATGCTGACATCTCTATATGGAGCCTGTTCAGGACTGGTATCATTTTTTTTATATATTAATGATGAAAAATATCTCGTTCAACCTCTGATGGGTTATAATTAGGATATATATTGTTTTCAATTCCAAATAGTGTGAACAACTGCTGATATGGGAAAGTGGCATCACACTTGTCAAATCATTTTAAATAGGGCAAATCACAATTACCAATTATACTTGTATGTTAAAAAAAAAAGCCCAAACAAACAAAAATGAGATAAAACTGAACAAAATCAAGCAGATACTCCAAACAAGAATAATGTAGTCATTTTATCACTGCCACAGAGGCAGTAACAGGTAGTGCCTATCTTAAGAATCACCAGGAACTGACAGGAAAGACATGATGTGGATAATCTAGAAACAGTTGAAGAAGAGCTTTGAGATTAACATGAAATAAGCACCCTTAAACTTCTTGATATGCACAGACCATGACAACATGCTTTCATTCATCCAGTCTCTGTGCCAATCTCCATCTGTCACCAGATGTATCCTTGAGCCCTCACTTATTTGTTCTCTTCTCCATGTGTACTTTGCCTACCTTTTTCCTTATTTTTGTGTGGATTCCATGTCAACATCTGATGAGTTAATGCTTAGTCAGTCTATTTGTCAGTCACCAGATGTATCCTCGAGCCCTCACTTATTTGTTCTCTTCTCCATGTGGACTTTACCTACCTCTTTTCTTCTTTGTTTGAGGATCAACATCTGATGAGTTAATACTGATGAGTTAATACTGATGAGTGAATACTGATGAGTTAATACTGATGAGTTAATACTGATGAGTTAATACTGATGAGTTATCCATTGCATTTTCAGTACAGCTCTAGCAATTGTCTTACATCGTTATTCAGCTGCACTTACAAAATATGTATTTCTGACTCTGTACTATAACCTAGTAGCTTCCTGGCTTCTTCTTTAGCATCATGTAAAACATATTGCTACAGAATCCACTGCTACAAGAATGCTTTGGCACAGGCTTCCTGCAAAGGGGCTAGGTGCAGTGTTAGCTCCATGTTCAGTAGGGAACAGAAAGGAAAGTGATGATAAAACCAGTGATAATTGGGTACAGAAAGAGTATCGTAATGCTCTTGAGATACCAAAGCATGATTGACTTTGTTAGTGAAGAATATTCAGGTATTCCCCAAGATTTGTCCAAAATATTTGTACAGATTTTAAAAAAAGCCTTTGGTATGTGAAGCCTAATGATGATAGTGACTGTGGTTGTAATTTTGACATTGTGATATGTTCCTTGGTCCAGCTGATTCAGATGTGGTGGTTTACATGTGATTTATATAACATCTAATGTTTTGGTTCTTTGAAATCTTAGAATTCTTCTCTCCCTTGCATCCCTCATTAATTGCCTTCTTTGTTCTTGGGGGACCCCAAGATGCAGCAATAGTGAATGCAGTCAGCGACCCATAGCTGTACTGCTTGCATCAGGACCAGCGAACCAGATCTGGTCAAGACCGCACTCCACCTCCACGTAGTGGTCCTGGAAACAGTCTGCAGCAGTGCAGTCTGGCTGAGCGAGTGCGGATCGCAATGGTAAGGCAAACCCGGTCCCTAAAAAATGCCGTGCTGAAGTCGGATGTGTCGACCGAAAGGTGCAGATATCACAGCTTAGGCGTAAACAGACACAACGCAACCAACGTCCTTTTCAGGGCGAATGAGGAAGAAGAAGAAGAAGTTCTTGGGGAAGAGCTGTTTTTTGGTTTTTAATTTTTTGTACTAATTTTGTACTACCAGTGTCAAATATTTATTCCTCCTGTTACTCGAAGCAGATAACTACATCTCTTAGAAATGTTTGCTCAATTTTCAAACAGTAAAGTTATATATGAACCTAATGTAAGACACTAATTAAATATAAGATCAATATAAAATAAACATTATTAAACTGACTGAAGAAATTTAGGTATATAGAATTCTTATAACAGAGGATGGAAAATTTATACCAGAAAAAAATAAATAAAAATCATAGAATCTACAGATGGAGGATCCTGTTACACGCCCATTGAGGCATATTGGGAATATGGTGTTAGGCCCATATTTTCTTGACCATCGGCACACTAGGGGTGATGTGGTCAGCATCACACTGGCCGCCTTAACCTTCCCAGAAGTTGCTCTGGTACCCAATTGGGGCTGGGTCGACCCAGGAGCCGTTTGTGGCCTAAAAAAATCCCACCTCATCTGGGGATCGAACCATAGACCACTGAGCAAGGAAGCCAGTGCACTAACCACTATGCTACCGCGACTCCATCTACAGATGGCTTTCAAACAAATAAAAAAAATGACAACCTGTGAACACTGGAAAAACAGTTCAGTGATTGAACTTTGGTAATGTCATTGCTCTTTTATCCCATAATGGTGGCCAGGTGCAGGACAGAATGATAAAACTGAATGGCAGATACAATAATTATGTCTGAAAATCCACACATAAAAAAACAAAACAAACATCATGAGAATACCTGTTGCAAAGTATAGCCAGATTGTGCTTGGGGAAACACACCTGCAAGATGTTGGCTCATAACATGGCAGCAGTATGGGCTTACGTGGAAGAATGTACAGTCATATTAATATAAGGATACAGAGGGTAAGAGGGGCTTTCAAGGCATTAGAAAATATATGGAAATTGAAGGATATCACGTCTGATGTAAAAATAGGCAATTTCATATCAAGGCAGTCCTATAGCATGCTGTGAATGAGGGGAAATGAGGCAAACATCGGTGAACAGGAGGTGAGGAAAATATGTTTTGCGTGGGTAGAATAAACATTCACAACATCGGCAAAAAGAATAAAAAGAAAGTTCAAGTTCTTGGTAAAACAAACAAAGGAAAACTCAAAATTGAATGGAAAAGAAAACGGGAGACAGACATAAGAAGGATGAAGTAAACATGGACAGATCTTCAGTTGAGTGTGCAAGGCAGAGGAACTAGACATGAACTAATTAAAGGCATGCTTCAGTGCTCTGGATAATTTGTGCAGGATCCACTTGAAATGTGTATGGCTAGCTAAGTTTCTGAAGGACTAGGGAGCCAGCCATTGCCCAACCCTCCCTGGTCACCTCGGACAACACAGGACGCCTATGGAACTATTCTCTGCTACTTTATTAGTCCTGTTAACACTTGGGTAAAGTTGGAGGAACAGACAGTGATATGGAAATAAGAATACAAAAGGTGAGGAGCTTTCATTGTATTGGGAAATATTTGGTAATCAAAAGAAGTCAATTCCAAACACAAAAATAATAATCTTCAGTTGAAATGCCAAATGGCCATATTGTATGGCTCAGAAACATAAAGAATAACAACCACGAAGCTACAAACTTTCATAGGTTGATGCATGTGTAGAACAGGAGTTTTGAAATAGTGCAGCAAGATCACGAATGTGGAACTGATGACAAGAACCAGATAACTGCTAGTGGAGCAAGAGATGCCAATAATATGCTGGCAGTGAATAGAACACACATCGAAGAAACCTACTGATAGCATTAGAAGGCAGTCTTTTTTCTGGAAACTCTAGAGTAAGGGAGGTAGATGGAGGCTGAATAACATATGGAGAAGAGAACTGGAGACAGAAATGAAATTGTTAAAGAACACATAGAATGACCTCAAGTGGATGGCACAAGTGGATGGCACGGAAGGTATTTGTAGAAGGCCCATGCTCCATGGGGAGCTAAAGGGGAATGATGATGATGAACACATGGTTGAATCAGATGTACTGAAATGCTCACACATTGTCAGCACCACACAGTGATGATGATGAACACATGGTTGAATCAGATGTACTGAAATGCTCACAACTTGTCAGCACCACACAGTGATGATGATGAACACATGGTTGAATCAGATGTACTGAAATGCTCACACATTGTCAGCACCACACAGTGATGACCACACAGTGATGATGATGAACACATGGTTGAATCAGATGTACTGAAATGCTCACAACTTGTCAGCACCACACAGTGATGATGATGAACACATGGTTGAATCAGATGTACTGAAATGCTCACACATTGTCAGCACCACACAGTGATGATGATGAACACATGGTTGAATCAGATGTACTGAAACCATTATTCTAAAGTTTAACTGTAGATGGCTGAGCTCTTATCACATTTTGTTCTCATCTGATACCAGTTCTCTCTTGTAACCTCCATCGTGTATGTAGTGCTGAAGTAGCTAGCAGCCCTTTTCACGACTAGTCCTTTTCAGGGCTTCATCGTGCAAGCATGTCACGAAGTGGTTTTAATTTTATAGAGTGTGCCTGAATGAAAGCAAGACCCTAGTATGAGAAAGTCTGAGAAGATAGAATTTAGATGGAAAATGACATGCTGTGGACAGGTGAGACTATTGGCTCAAGAGATAGACCCAGGATTTGAATCTCCCCCTGCCGCTTCGTGACTAAAAAAAATGGCTATAGTCTCCCCACCTCTGACTGCCTTGAAAGACAAGGAGATAAGGTGTATAATTACGACCACAAACACCACTATACAGACAACATAGAGTAAGTATAGTAAAGAATAGAAGCTGATCCAGTAAATAATATATGTATATATTTATTTACATACAAGAAAACATAAAATGGCATCATACGTCATCAAGTCAGTCAATAGCGTGCACTGTTGCACGGCCTGGAAAAACCAAGGTAACAATTAAATTGAGAGACACTCAACCAAAAAAAAAACCTCAATCACATTCACTCTTCCTGTCACCCTGCTGAGGAACAATAAAAAAATGGTTAGTGCTTTAAACCAAATCTACTTTGGTGGGGCTGTCAACTTTTAGCCTCCACTCTCTAACACTAATAAATTTCTGTCTTAGTCCTGGTGACTCTTCCTCAACGAACGGCTACACAGCTTTCTACTAGTTAGGCGATAGGCGCCGATAACTACACCACACGAAATGCTAAATATAATAGACTTGGTTTTTCGAACGCAGACTCAGTGTCTATCCGTCCAATGGATACTGAACAGACCCTACTGGTCCTGTCTATTTTCTCCCTCCTTCTCTATCTTCCTCTCGTGATCTCAGTGTCTCTCTAACACTCGAGGGCTGATGATGCGGCGTCTCCGTTACGCTCTTCTCTTGATTTCTATCAGGACCTAGGTATGGTAACCCTGTCACCTGTTCCTGATTTTGGTGATGACGATGTTCGGATATCAAGCATGAGGGACTTGATTAACTGTAGACAAAACTTCTCTGCTGCTGAATAGCTTCCCTCTTTTAACCCGCTCCGGAGTTAGAGGAAAAAACACAGCCTTGATTTCAGGCTGTACAAAATGAAACTAGTCTCCCGGCCACCTGCCGTTGCTAGAGACTATAATAGCGATGCTCTCGCTGTATGATAAATAAACCTCGGTCCAGCTGAAGCATAGGGACTTCACTGCCAGAGACCATAGGGTAATTTTCTTTTGCTCCTGACGATACTCGAGTACTCTGACCCTGAGATATGTCTTTTGCCGTGGATAATTTTATTTGACAAAATTATGCTCCCTACTGTTTCCGCCGTGACTCGCTGAAATTAAAAGAAACAGCGACTCATGTACACCCACTCTAAAATCGCTTATCTCTAACATATACGATACATAAAATAATTCTATACACGTGTCTCTTCATTCTCACTTCTTCTATTCCCCTTCTCTCGTTCTTCACATAATACATGAAATACTATTATCCCACGTGGCACTAAAATCACACTTATCCTCCCCTCCTTCTACTGAAATCTGCCAGGTAAAATAAACAATAGCCCAGACCCCGTCTGACACGTTACGCATGAATACCCACGTGTTCAAAACATTTCAACTAGGGAATTCCTTTTACCCATTAACACATGAGTTTCCCCGGCTTACTCTTATTAAATTAAATCTCGCTATAGGAATAGTTTCCTCCCCTAAGCAGTATAATTCATTTACAACGTAAATCTGAACCCTCTGACAATATTTCTCACATTTTTAAGGCTCAGAAAAATTAACGAACACACCAGGGATTTCCCCATAAATTTACATTAGAAAATATACAGGAATAAATGGTGGTTTTACATAACATCCTTCAAATATGGCACACGTGTTTCTCACAACTTCACACACTCCTATCTATTGCCAAAATCATAGAAAGAATAAGCACACTGTTGCATTACGTCGTTCTTCAAAAATAGTAATTAATGGCGCTATCGTTTATTTTAAAACTGAAAAGTTAATCTTTACCTAAGGACGAATTTCTCAAAGAACCCTCTAATGAATAAAACGATAATACGATAAAATCTTACATACCAATTCATCGCTGGTTTTTCCCACAGTGGAGAACGATAAATTACGTAGTCTGACGGCTGGCACTTATTTTTTCATAGAGACCGAATCCCCGTTTTCTGTCCCATATATACAAGAGCAACCGCCCACGCGGATTTCCCTTCCTACGCAAATCCCGGACCAATGGGAGCGCTAGAAAAATTAGTACTATCAACCCACGCAAACCCCGCGTGCTTCCGGCCGCGTGTTTCCGGCCTCGTCATATCGCGTGCCGGAAATGGCGATTATTTCCGTAAACAACGAAATTTACGGGAATCGCGAAAAATCAGAAGAAAGTAAAACTGATGCTAGAATAAAATAAACCTACCATCATAAACGAACCCATTTAATTTATCTACTCAAAAAAAATACCAACCACGATATATATTCAAATGAGAAGAAAAAAAAAATGGTGGAAAAGCGGGCCCGAAAATAGCGATTTCCGTAAACAACGGAAAATCGCGTGATCAGAAGAAAATAAAACTGGTGAAAATACAAAATAGAACCACAGAATCGGGCCTGTTAAAAGTCAGAATTACAGTGTAGCGTCACATAAGTCCCCCCTTTCAAGTACGGGAACCGTGCTAAATCACTGAAATCTCTGGGTTTCATACTGGCCCGTATCTAGATCTACCTCTCGATCTAATCACTGTCATAATTAGCATTATCATCCAGGCCCATCTCCATATCCTTGAGAATCTTGGCAAGCCCTGGATCGTGAGGGTCACGCCATGGGATTTCCTCCTGGCGACTGCAGCCTGACTGGTCGCCCTTCCTCCTCCCTTTCATGTGTTTCCTTCGCCCACGAATTTTCCTGGCGGCGCGTGGTAAATAATGATTACCAGCTGGTGCAACCTCCCAGTGTTTTGAAACAGTCTGACTGGCTTGGCCAGACATCGCCGTAACAGGGCGTAACTGTTTGCGGTTGACTGAAGATCCGTGCACATGTTCCTTCTTGTCAGTATTTCCCTCCCTTGAGAGATGTAATACCATCGGGGACCTAATTCCCGACGACAAAGAAGATACTTCTGAAGTAAGAGGCGTCACCACTGTTTGACCTTTAGGCTGAACAGGGCTGACAGGCGAATACGCCTCTGTAAATAACATTCCACTGTCTTTAGAGGCGTCTCTCCTCCTCATAGCAAGACAAGGATGTTTGAGCTCCCGTGGGGCTCCGTGAATTTGGGGCTTTCCCCTTTCACTTCTCTGGCCTGCAGTAGGCCCTCTTGCATTAGCAAGAATCGGTGTGGTTGGGTTTCCCAAAACTATGTATGGGCTTCCCAGGATGAAATCATGTGCTGGCTGTGCCATTACAGCTGCCTTAATGGTGCCAGACACAAATTTGCATTTCACCTCAATATTGGCTACGGGCAGACGCTGTGAGATACCTCTTCTCAAAACGCCACCAATCTCAACTAATTCTCCTGTCCACTGCCCTGGTTTCACCAAATGACGAGCGATGATACTGGGGTAAGTAAGCCCGCTGTCAAACAAACACGTAGTGGCCGTCCCATTCACTACGGCTGGTCCACTGTTAGAGAACAACTTCTCTGCCTGGACTGGTTCCCATTTATTCCCTTTAGTCCATCTCACCGGTCTTAAACAAGCTGCATGATGAGCTGGGGGTTTGTTCATGCACCGGGATGTCCAGTGGGAAGTGGTTCTACAATTCTGACAATACCTCTCATTATCTCCCCTGTTCCTAGCGGGTTCCTGAGAGGTTGTTGTCGGTGCTCTGTTATGCTGCTGGGGGCGCAAGTTATAACCAGAATGAGGCTCCTTGCGAGAAGGTCCTGGTTGCTGATAAGCTGGGGAAGTAGCCGGCTGCGATGATGAAGCTCCTTTGTCTGGGGCTGGCAGGTCTGAGTTTTTCCGTTTCTGTCCCAGTACTTCGGCCTGTGCTGTCTGGTACCTTTCGGCGAACACGATAATCTGATCAAGTTGCTGGGCACCCTGCTCTGCCAGATATCGCCTCAAGTCGGGGGACATGTTTGCCTTTATCTGCTCACACAAAACTAACTCCTCCAATCCTTCAAAAGTTTTCGCCAATCCTGACAGTTCCCTCCAGCGAGTAAGGTAATTTCTCACCCGCTCGGCAAACTGTGCGAAACTCTCTCCCTTCTCCGGCCTGCTCTCCCTGAACATGGTTTGGCATTTCCGGGGTGTCCACTGAAATCTTTGCAACAAAGCGTTTCGCAGTGCCTCGAAGTTGTTCTGGTCATCTAGGAGCATCTTGCTGTAGACTTCATACGCATGACCTTTCAAAGATTGCGATAATTTCAGGCACCAAAGACTCTCATCCAACCCATATGCCTTTGCCATCCGTTGAAATTTTTCTAAAAACACGTCAATCTTTTCATTCCCATTAGGGAACGAGTCAAATGGGAAGCTCATGGCGGCCATCCGGGGTCCTCCGTTTCCTGAGGTGTCTGTCGCTCCTGCTCCGGGTGAATCTCCATTAGCCGAACTGCCTCCCGAAGCTTGGTACTGCAGTTCCAGAGAACGCAGGGCAAGTTCATGCTGTCTCTCTGCTGCCTTCTCTGCTGCTTGTCTCTCTGCTGCCTTCTCCTGGGCTTCCAATTTCCGAAGTTCCATCTCGGCCTGTCTCTCCGCTGCTTTTGCGGCGGCTATCCTTTCCTCTTTTGCTGCTTCTGCGGCGGCTATCCTTTCCTCTTTTGCTGCTTCTGCGGCGGCTGCCCTTTGCCTTTCCTCAATTTCTGCGGCGGCTGCCCTGTCCTCCTTCTCTTTCTCTCGCTGAATATGCCTATCAGTTTCCCTTATCAGGTAGGCCTTAGTCTCCTCCTTATCCATTCCCATATCCTGAGCAGATTCACGCCAGGCAGCTCGTAACTTGGCCATATCCGCCATCTTACCTGTAAACTGCTGTAAGTTCACAACTAACAGAAAATGACAGAAAGGAGAACAAAAGGAAGGAACTACCTGTTACGTAATATATAATACTCCCTCTTTAACCGCTGTTCCAAAACCCGAACTCAGACTAGCGTCAAGTCTGAACAATAACCTGAGAAAAAAATTTAGTTAAGAAGCTACCAAAAACTAAATTACCTTCCTGTTAAAGAAAAATATGTCGGTATGCCATCAATTACCTCTTAGTCATATAAATCAAAAATACCACAAAAATCTACTAGACTGCAACCTGTGGAAAAACTTATACTGGATCAGTTCTAGTAGCTCAAGTCTAGGGGATATTTAAAGAAATTCTATTCTCAGAAACTTCCTAGAGACAATCTATGAATGTAGATCACAGAATTGATCTCAACAGAATGATCCACCGGACGATTGCCGCCCACTTGTCACGAAGTGGTTTTAATTTTATAGAGTGTGCCTGAATGAAAGCAAGACCCTAGTATGAGAAAGTCTGAGAAGATAGAATTTAGATGGAAAATGACATGCCTGTGGACAGGTGAGACTATTGGCTCAAGAGATAGACCCAGGATTTGAATCTCCCCCTGCCGCTTCGTGACTAAAAAAAATGGCTATAGTCTCCCCACCTCTGACTGCCTTGAAAGACAAGGAGATAAGGTGTATAATTACGACCACAAACACCACTATACAGACAACATAGAGTAAGTATAGTAAAGAATAGAAGCTGATCCAGTAAATAATATATGTATATATTTATTTACATACAAGAAAACATAAAATGGCATCATACGTCATCAAGTCAGTCAATAGCGTGCACTGTTGCACGGCCTGGAAAAACCAAGGTAACAATTAAATTGAGAGACACTCAACCAAAAAAAAAACCTCAATCACATTCACTCTTCCTGTCACCCTGCTGAGGAACAATAAAAAAATGGTTAGTGCTTTAAACCAAATCTACTTTGGTGGGGCTGTCAACTTTTAGCCTCCACTCTCTAACACTAATAAATTTCTGTCTTAGTCCTGGTGACTCTTCCTCAACGAACGGCTACACAGCTTTCTACTAGTTAGGCGATAGGCGCCGATAACTACACCACACGAAATGCTAAATATAATAGACTTGGTTTTTCGAACGCAGACTCAGTGTCTATCCGTCCAATGGATACTGAACAGACCCTACTGGTCCTGTCTATTTTCTCCCTCCTTCTCTATCTTCCTCTCGTGATCTCAGTGTCTCTCTAACACTCGAGGGCTGATGATGCGGCGTCTCCGTTACGCTCTTCTCTTGATTTCTATCAGGACCTAGGTATGGTAACCCTGTCACCTGTTCCTGATTTTGGTGATGACGATGTTCGGATATCAAGCATGAGGGACTTGATTAACTGTAGACAAAACTTCTCTGCTGCTGAATAGCTTCCCTCTTTTAACCCGCTCCGGAGTTAGAGGAAAAAAAACACAGCCTTGATTTCAGGCTGTACAAAATGAAACTAGTCTCCCGGCCACCTGCCGTTGCTAGAGACTATAATAGCGATGCTCTCGGCTGTATGATAAATAAACCTCGGTCCAGCTGAAGCATAGGGACTTCACTGCCAGAGACCATAGGGTAATTTTCTTTTGCTCCTGACGATACTCGAGTACTCTGACCCTGAGATATGTCTTTTGCCGTGGATAATTTTATTTGACAAAATTATGCTCCCCACTGTTTCCGCCGTGACTCGCTGAAATTAAAAGAAACAGCGACTCATGTACACCCACTCTAAAATCGCTTATCTCTAACATATACGATACATAAAATAATTCTATACACGTGTCTCTTCATTCTCACTTCTTCTATTCCCCTTCTCTCGTTCTTCACATAATACATGAAATACTATTATCCCACGTGGCACTAAAATCACACTTATCCTCCCCTCCTTCTACTGAAATCTGCCAGGTAAAATAAACAATAGCCCAGACCCCGTCTGACACGTTACGCATGAATACCCACGTGTTCAAAACATTTCAACTAGGGAATTCCTTTTACCCATTAACACAGGAGTTTCCCCGGCTTACTCTTATTAAATTAAATCTCGCTATAGGAATAGTTTCCTCCCCTAAGCAGTATAATTCATTTACAACGTAAATCTGAACCCTCTGACAATATTTCTCACATTTTTTAAGGCTCAGAAAAATTAACGAACACACCAGGGATTTCCCCATAAATTTACATTAGAAAATATACAGGAATAAATGGTGGTTTTACATAACATCCTTCAAATATGGCACACGTGTTTCTCACAACTTCACACACTCCTATCTATTGCCAAAATCATAGAAAGAATAAGCACACTGTTGCATTACGTCGTTCTTCAAAAATAGTAATTAATGGCGCTATCGTTTATTTTAAAACTGAAAAGTTAATCTTTACCTAAGGACGAATTTCTCAAAGAACCCTCTAATGAATAAAACGATAATACGATAAAATCTTACATACCAATTCATCGCTGGTTTTTCCCACAGTGGAGAACGATAAATTACGTAGTCTGACGGCTGGCACTTATTTTTTCATAGAGACCGAATCCCCGTTTTCTGTCCCATATATACAAGAGCAACCGCCCACGCGGATTTCCCTTCCTACGCAAATCCCGGACCAATGGGAGCGCTAGAAAAATTAGTACTATCAACCCACGCAAACCCCGCGTGCTTCCGGCCGCGTGTTTCCGGCCTCGTCATATCGCGTGCCGGAAATGGCGATTATTTCCGTAAACAACGAAATTTACGGGAATCGCGAAAAATCAGAAGAAAGTAAAACTGATGCTAGAATAAAATAAACCTACCATCATAAACGAACCCATTTAATTTATCTACTCAAAAAAATACCAACCACGATATATATTCAAATGAGAAGAAAAAAAAAATGGTGGAAAAGCGGGCCCGAAAATAGCGATTTCCGTAAACAACGGAAAATCGCGTGATCAGAAGAAAATAAAACTGGTGAAAATACAAAATAGAACCACAGAATCGGGCCTGTTAAAAGTCAGAATTACAGTGTAGCGTCACATAAGTCCCCCCTTTCAAGTACGGGAACCGTGCTAAATCACTGAAATCTCTGGGTTTCATACTGGCCCGTATCTAGATCTACCTCTCGATCTAATCACTGTCATAATTAGCATTATCATCCAGGCCCATCTCCATATCCTTGAGAATCTTGGCAAGCCCTGGATCGTGAGGGTCACGCCATGGGATTTCCTCCTGGCGACTGCAGCCTGACTGGTCGCCCTTCCTCCTCCCTTTCATGTGTTTCCTTCGCCCACGAATTTTCCTGGCGGCGCGTGGTAAATAATGATTACCAGCTGGTGCAACCTCCCAGTGTTTTGAAACAGTCTGACTGGCTTGGCCAGACATCGCCGTAACAGGGCGTAACTGTTTGCGGTTGACTGAAGATCCGTGCACATGTTCCTTCTTGTCAGTATTTCCCTCCCTTGAGAGATGTAATACCATCGGGGACCTAATTCCCGACGACAAAGAAGATACTTCTGAAGTAAGAGGCGTCACCACTGTTTGACCTTTAGGCTGAACAGGGCTGACAGGCGAATACGCCTCTGTAAATAACATTCCACTGTCTTTAGAGGCGTCTCTCCTCCTCATAGCAAGACAAGGATGTTTGAGCTCCCGTGGGGCTCCGTGAATTTGGGGCTTTCCCCTTTCACTTCTCTGGCCTGCAGTAGGCCCTCTTGCATTAGCAAGAATCGGTGTGGTTGGGTTTCCCAAAACTATGTATGGGCTTCCCAGGATGAAATCATGTGCTGGCTGTGCCATTACAGCTGCCTTAATGGTGCCAGACACAAATTTGCATTTCACCTCAATATTGGCTACGGGCAGACGCTGTGAGATACCTCTTCTCAAAACGCCACCAATCTCAACTAATTCTCCTGTCCACTGCCCTGGTTTCACCAAATGACGAGCGATGATACTGGGGTAAGTAAGCCCGCTGTCAAACAAACACGTAGTGGCCGTCCCATTCACTACGGCTGGTCCACTGTTAGAGAACAACTTCTCTGCCTGGACTGGTTCCCATTTATTCCCTTTAGTCCATCTCACCGGTCTTAAACAAGCTGCATGATGAGCTGGGGGTTTGTTCATGCACCGGGATGTCCAGTGGGAAGTGGTTCTACAATTCTGACAATACCTCTCATTATCTCCCCTGTTCCTAGCGGGTTCCTGAGAGGTTGTTGTCGGTGCTCTGTTATGCTGCTGGGGGCGCAAGTTATAACCAGAATGAGGCTCCTTGCGAGAAGGTCCTGGTTGCTGATAAGCTGGGGAAGTAGCCGGCTGCGATGATGAAGCTCCTTTGTCTGGGGCTGGCAGGTCTGAGTTTTTCCGTTTCTGTCCCAGTACTTCGGCCTGTGCTGTCTGGTACCTTTCGGCGAACACGATAATCTGATCAAGTTGCTGGGCACCCTGCTCTGCCAGATATCGCCTCAAGTCGGGGGACATGTTTGCCTTTATCTGCTCACACAAAACTAACTCCTCCAATCCTTCAAAAGTTTTCGCCAATCCTGACAGTTCCCTCCAGCGAGTAAGGTAATTTCTCACCCGCTCGGCAAACTGTGCGAAACTCTCTCCCTTCTCCGGCCTGCTCTCCCTGAACATGGTTTGGCATTTCCGGGGTGTCCACTGAAATCTTTGCAACAAAGCGTTTCGCAGTGCCTCGAAGTTGTTCTGGTCATCTAGGAGCATCTTGCTGTAGACTTCATACGCATGACCTTTCAAAGATTGCGATAATTTCAGGCACCAAAGACTCTCATCCAACCCATATGCCTTTGCCATCCGTTGAAATTTTTCTAAAAACACGTCAATCTTTTCATTCCCATTAGGGAACGAGTCAAATGGGAAGCTCATGGCGGCCATCCGGGGTCCTCCGTTTCCTGAGGTGTCTGTCGCTCCTGCTCCGGGTGAATCTCCATTAGCCGAACTGCCTCCCGAAGCTTGGTACTGCAGTTCCAGAGAACGCAGGGCAAGTTCATGCTGTCTCTCCGCTGCCTTCTCTGCTGCTTGTCTCTCTGCTGCCTTCTCCTGGGCTTCCAATTTCCGAAGTTCCATCTCGGCCTGTCTCTCCGCTGCTTTTGCGGTGGCTATCCTTTCCTCTTTTGCTGCTTCTGCGGCGGCTATCCTTTCCTCTTTTGCTGCTTCTGCGGCGGCTGCCCTTTGCCTTTCCTCAATTTCTGCGGCGGCTGCCCTGTCCTCCTTCTCTTTCTCTCGCTGAATATGCCTATCAGTTTCCCTTATCAGGTAGGCCTTAGTCTCCTCCTTATCCATTCCCATATCCTGAGCAGATTCACGCCAGGCAGCTCGTAACTTGGCCATATCCGCCATCTTACCTGTAAACTGCTGTAAGTTCACAACTAACAGAAAATGACAGAAAGGAGAACAAAAGGAAGGAACTACCTGTTACGTAATATATAATACTCCCTCTTTAACCGCTGTTCCAAAACCCGAACTCAGACTAGCGTCAAGTCTGAACAATAACCTGAGAAAAAAAATTTAGTTAAGAAGCTACCAAAAACTAAATTACCTTCCTGTTAAAGAAAAATATGTCGGTATGCCATCAATTACCTCTTAGTCATATAAATCAAAAATACCACAAAAATCTACTAGACTGCAACCTGTGGAAAAACTTATACTGGATCAGTTCTAGTAGCTCAAGTCTAGGGGATATTTAAAGAAATTCTATTCTCAGAAACTTCCTAGAGACAATCTATGAATGTAGATCACAGAATTGATCTCAACAGAATGATCCACCGGACGATTGCCGCCCACTTGTCACGAAGTGGTTTTAATTTTATAGAGTGTGCCTGAATGAAAGCAAGACCCTAGTATGAGAAAGTCTGAGAAGATAGAATTTAGATGGAAAATGACATGCCTGTGGACAGGTGAGACTATTGGCTCAAGAGATAGACCCAGGATTTGAATCTCCCCCTGCCGCTTCGTGACTAAAAAAAATGGCTATAGTCTCCCCACCTCTGACTGCCTTGAAAGACAAGGAGATAAGGTGTATAATTACGACCACAAACACCACTATACAGACAACATAGAGTAAGTATAGTAAAGAATAGAAGCTGATCCAGTAAATAATATATGTATATATTTATTTACATACAAGAAAACATAAAATGGCATCATACGTCATCAAGTCAGTCAATAGCGTGCACTGTTGCACGGCCTGGAAAAACCAAGGTAACAATTAAATTGAGAGACACTCAACCAAAAAAAAAACCTCAATCACATTCACTCTTCCTGTCACCCTGCTGAGGAACAATAAAAAAATGGTTAGTGCTTTAAACCAAATCTACTTTGGTGGGGCTGTCAACTTTTAGCCTCCACTCTCTAACACTAATAAATTTCTGTCTTAGTCCTGGTGACTCTTCCTCAACGAACGGCTACACAGCTTTCTACTAGTTAGGCGATAGGCGCCGATAACTACACCACACGAAATGCTAAATATAATAGACTTGGTTTTTCGAACGCAGACTCAGTGTCTATCCGTCCAATGGATACTGAACAGACCCTACTGGTCCTGTCTATTTTCTCCCTCCTTCTCTATCTTCCTCTCGTGATCTCAGTGTCTCTCTAACACTCGAGGGCTGATGATGCGGCGTCTCCGTTACGCTCTTCTCTTGATTTCTATCAGGACCTAGGTATGGTAACCCTGTCACCTGTTCCTGATTTTGGTGATGACGATGTTCGGATATCAAGCATGAGGGACTTGATTAACTGTAGACAAAACTTCTCTGCTGCTGAATAGCTTCCCTCTTTTAACCCGCTCCGGAGTTAGAGGAAAAAAACACAGCCTTGATTTCAGGCTGTACAAAATGAAACTAGTCTCCCGGCCACCTGCCGTTGCTAGAGACTATAATAGCGATGCTCTCGGCTGTATGATAAATAAACCTCGGTCCAGCTGAAGCATAGGGACTTCACTGCCAGAGACCATAGGGTAATTTTCTTTTGCTCCTGACGATACTCGAGTACTCTGACCCTGAGATATGTCTTTTGCCGTGGATAATTTTATTTGACAAAATTATGCTCCCCACTGTTCCCGCCGTGACTCGCTGAAATTAAAAGAAACAGCGACTCATGTACACCCACTCTAAAATCGCTTATCTCTAACATATACGATACATAAAATAATTCTATACACGTGTCTCTTCATTCTCACTTCTTCTATTCCCCTTCTCTCGTTCTTCACATAATACATGAAATACTATTATCCCACGTGGCACTAAAATCACACTTATCCTCCCCTCCTTCTACTGAAATCTGCCAGGTAAAATAAACAATAGCCCAGACCCCGTCTGACACGTTACGCATGAATACCCACGTGTTCAAAACATTTCAACTAGGGAATTCCTTTTACCCATTAACACAGGAGTTTCCCCGGCTTACTCTTATTAAATTAAATCTCGCTATAGGAATAGTTTCCTCCCCTAAGCAGTATAATTCATTTACAACGTAAATCTGAACCCTCTGACAATATTTCTCACATTTTTAAGGCTCAGAAAAATTAACGAACACACCAGGGATTTCCCCATAAATTTACATTAGAAAATATACAGGAATAAATGGTGGTTTTACATAACATCCTTCAAATATGGCACACACGTGTTTCTCACAACTTCACACACTCCTATCTATTGCCAAAATCATAGAAAGAATAAGCACACTGTTGCATTACGTCGTTCTTCAAAAATAGTAATTAATGGCGCTATCGTTTATTTTAAAACTGAAAAGTTAATCTTTACCTAAGGGCGAATTTCTCAAAGAACCCTCTAATGAATAAAACGATAATACGATAAAATCTTACATACCAATTCATCGCTGGTTTTTCCCACAGTGGAGAACGATAAATTACGTAGTCTGACGGCTGGCACTTATTTTTTCATAGAGACCGAATCCCCGTTTTCTGTCCCATATATACAAGAGCAACCGCCCACGCGGATTTCCCTTCCTACGCAAATCCCGGACCAATGGGAGCGCTAGAAAAATTAGTACTATCAACCCACGCAAACCCCGCGTGCTTCCGGCCGCGTGTTTCCGGCCTCGTCATATCGCGTGCCGGAAATGGCGATTATTTCCGTAAACAACGAAATTTACGGGAATCGCGAAAAATCAGAAGAAAGTAAAACTGATGCTAGAATAAAATAAACCTACCATCATAAACGAACCCATTTAATTTATCTACTCAAAAAAATACCAACCACGATATATATTCAAATGAGAAGAAAAAAAAAAATAATGGTGGAAAAGCGGGCCCGAAAATAGCGATTTCCGTAAACAACGGAAAATCGCGTGATCAGAAGAAAATAAAACTGGTGAAAATACAAAATAGAACCACAGAATCGGGCCTGTTAAAAGTCAGAATTACAGTGTAGCGTCACATAAGTCCCCCCTTTCAAGTACGGGAACCGTGCTAAATCACTGAAATCTCTGGGTTTCATACTGGCCCGTATCTAGATCTACCTCTCGATCTAATCACTGTCATAATTAGCATTATCATCCAGGCCCATCTCCATATCCTTGAGAATCTTGGCAAGCCCTGGATCGTGAGGGTCACGCCATGGGATTTCCTCCTGGCGACTGCAGCCTGACTGGTCGCCCTTCCTCCTCCCTTTCATGTGTTTCCTTCGCCCACGAATTTTCCTGGCGGCGCGTGGTAAATAATGATTACCAGCTGGTGCAACCTCCCAGTGTTTTGAAACAGTCTGACTGGCTTGGCCAGACATCGCCGTAACAGGGCGTAACTGTTTGCGGTTGACTGAAGATCCGTGCACATGTTCCTTCTTGTCAGTATTTCCCTCCCTTGAGAGATGTAATACCATCGGGGGCCTAATTCCCGACGACAAAGAAGATACTTCTGAAGTAAGAGGCGTCACCACTGTTTGACCTTTAGGCTGAACAGGGCTGACAGGCGAATACGCCTCTGTAAATAACATTCCACTGTCTTTAGAGGCGTCTCTCCTCCTCATAGCAAGACAAGGATGTTTGAGCTCCCGTGGGGCTCCGTGAATTTGGGGCTTTCCCCTTTCACTTCTCTGGCCTGCAGTAGGCCCTCTTGCATTAGCAAGAATCGGTGTGGTTTGGGTTTCCCAAAACTAAGTATGGGCTTCCCAGGATGAAATCATGTGCTGGCTGTGCCATTACAGCTGCCTTAATGGTGCCAGACACAAATTTGCATTTCACCTCAATATTGGCTACGGGCAGACGCTGTGAGATACCTCTTCTCAAAAATGCCACCAATCTCAACTAATTCTCCTGTCCACTGCCCTGGTTTCACCAAATGACGAGCGATGATACTGGGGTAAGTAAGCCCGCTGTCAAACAAACACGTAGTGGCCGTCCCATTCACTACGGCTGGTCCACTGTTAGAGAACAACTTCTCTGCCTGGACTGGTTCCCATTTATTCCCTTTAGTCCATCTCACCGGTCTTAAACAAGCTGCATGATGAGCTGGGGGTTTGTTCATGCACCGGGATGTCCAGTGGGAAGTGGTTCTACAATTCTGACAATACCTCTCATTATCTCCCCTGTTCCTAGCGGGTTCCTGAGAGGTTGTTGTCGGTGCTCTGTTATGCTGCTGGGGGCGCAAGTTATAACCCAGAATGAGGCTCCTTGCGAGAAGGTCCTGGTTGCTGATAAGCTGGGGAAGTAGCCGGCTGCGATGATGAAGCTCCTTTGTCTGGGGCTGGCAGGTCTGAGTTTTTTCCGTTTCTGTCCCAGTACTTCGGCCTGTGCTGTCTGGTACCTTTCGGCGAACACGATAATCTGATCAAGTTGCTGGGCACCCTGCTCTGCCAGATATCGCCTCAAGTCGGGGGACATGTTTGCCTTTATCTGCTCACACAGAACTAACTCCTCCAATCCTTCAAAAGTTTTCGCCAATCCTGACAGTTCCCTCCAGCGAGTAAGGTAATTTCTCACCCGCTCGGCAAACTGTGCGAAACTCTCTCCCTTCTCCGGCCTGCTCTCCCTGAACATGGTTTGGCATTTCCGGGGTGTCCACTGAAATCTTTGCAACAAAGCGTTTCGCAGTGCCTCGAAGTTGTTCTGGTCATCTAGGAGCATCTTGCTGTAGACTTCATACGCATGACCTTTCAAAGATTGCGATAATTTTAGGCACCAAAGACTCTCATCCAACCCGTATGCCTTTGCCATCCGTTGAAATTTTTCTAAAAACACGTCAATCTTTTCATTCCCATTAGGGAACGAGTCAAATGGGAAGCTCATGGCGGCCATCCGGGGTCCTCCGTTTCCTGAGGTGTCTGTCGCTCCTGCTCCGGGTGAATCTCCATTAGCCGAACTGCCTCCCGAAGCTTGGTACTGCAGTTCCAGAGAACGCAGGGCAAGTTCATGCTGTCTCTCCGCTGCCTTCTCTGCTGCTTGTCTCTCTGCTGCCTTCTCCTGGGCTTCCAATTTCCGAAGTTCCATCTCGGCCTGTCTCTCCGCTGCTTTTGCGGCGGCTATCCTTTCCTCTTTTGCTGCTTCTGCGGCGGCTATCCTTTCCTCTTTTGCTGCTTCTGCGGCGGCTGCCCTTTGCCTTTCCTCAATTTCTGCGGCGGCTGCCCCTGTC
The DNA here is from genome assembly GCA_024509875.1 of Oreohelix idahoensis. Classification (NCBI taxonomy): domain Eukaryota; kingdom Metazoa; phylum Mollusca; class Gastropoda; order Stylommatophora; family Oreohelicidae; genus Oreohelix; species Oreohelix idahoensis. The sequence continues at coordinate 893,274 of JAMPIV010014433.1, read as the reverse complement.
CTCCTTCTCTTTCTCTCGCTGAATATGCCTATCAGTTTCCCTTATCAGGTAGGCCTTAGTCTCCTCCTTATCCATTCCCATATCCTGAGCAGATTCACGCCAGGCAGCTCGTAACTTGGCCATATCCGCCATCTTACCTGTAAACTGCTGTAAGTTCACAACTAACAGAAAATGACAGAAAGGAGAACAAAAGGAAGGAACTACCTGTTACGTAATATATAATACTCCCTCTTTAACCGCTGTTCCAAAACCCGAACTCAGACTAGCGTCAAGTCTGAACAATAACCTGAGAAAAAAAATTTAGTTAAGAAGCTACCAAAAACTAAATTACCTTCCTGTTAAAGAAAAATATGTCGGTATGCCATCAATTACCTCTTAGTCATATAAATCAAAAATACCACAAAAATCTACTAGACTGCAACCTGTGGAAAAACTTATACTGGATCAGTTCTAGTAGCTCAAGTCTAGGGGATATTTAAAGAAATTCTATTCTCAGAAACTTCCTAGAGACAATCTATGAATGTAGATCACAGAATTGATCTCAACAGAATGATCCACCGGACGATTGCCGCCCACTTGTCACGAAGTGGTTTTAATTTTATAGAGTGTGCCTGAATGAAAGCAAGACCCTAGTATGAGAAAGTCTGAGAAGATAGAATTTAGATGGAAAATGACATGCCTGTGGACAGGTGAGACTATTGGCTCAAGAGATAGACCCAGGATTTGAATCTCCCCCTGCCGCTTCGTGACTAAAAAAAATGGCTATAGTCTCCCCACCTCTGACTGCCTTGAAAGACAAGGAGATAAGGTGTATAATTACGACCACAAACACCACTATACAGACAACATAGAGTAAGTATAGTAAAGAATAGAAGCTGATCCAGTAAATAATATATGTATATATTTATTTACATACAAGAAAACTAAAATGGCATCATCAATCAAGTCAGTCAATAGCGTGCGCTGTTGCACGGCCTGGAAAAACCAAGGTAACAATTAAATTGAGAGACACTCAACAAAAAAAAAAAAAACCCAATCACATTCACTCTTCCTGTCACCCTGCTGAGGAACAATAAAAAAATGGTTAGTGCTTTAAACCAAATCTACTTTGGTGGGGCTGTCAACTTTTAGCCTCCACTCTCTAACACTAATAAATTTCTGTCTTAGTCCTGGTGACTCTTCCTCAACGAACGGCTACACAGCTTTCTACTAGTTAGGCGATAGGCGCCGATAACTACACCACACACACACAAATGCTAAATATAATAGACTTGGTTTTTCGAACGCAGACTCAGTGTCTATCCGTCCAATGGATACTGAACAGACCCTACTGGTCCTGTCTATTTTCTCCCTCCTTCTCTATCTTCCTCTCGTGATCTCAGTGTCTCTCTAACACTCGAGGGCTGATGATGCGGCGTCTCCGTTACGCTCTTCTCTTGATTTCTATCAGGACCTAGGTATGGTAACCCTGTCACCTGTTCCTGATTTTGGTGATGACGATGTTCGGATATCAAGCATGAGGGACTTGATTAACTGTAGACAAAACTTCTCTGCTGCTGAATAGCTTCCCTCTTTTAACCCGCTCCGGAGTTAGAGGAAAAACACAGCCTTGATTTCAGGCTGTACAAAATGAAACTAGTCTCCCGGCCACCTGCCGTTGCTAGAGACTATAATAGCGATGCTCTCGGCTGTATGATAAATAAACCTCGGTCCAGCTGAAGCATAGGGACTTCACTGCCAGAGACCATAGGGTAATTTTCTTTTGCTCCTGACGATACTCGAGTACTCTGACCCTGAGATATGTCTTTTGCCGTGGATAATTTTATTTGACAAAATTATGCTCCCCACTGTTTCCGCCGTGACTCGCTGAAATTAAAAGAAACAGCGACTCATGTACACCCACTCTAAAATCGCTTATCTCTAACATATAATAATAATAAATTCTTTAAGCGCCAAACACGGCGCATAAGGCAGAAACCAGTGCTCTCCAGGTTGTTCGTTGTGACGCCACTCCTCTTCGCTCTTGCACATTATTTAGGCCCAACGTTCTTCCTTCTCTTATTATTGTTCTTCTGAGTGTTTCTTTTGGTCTTCCTTTTTTCCGCTTACCCTCAGGAACCCAAGTGAGCGCCTGTAGTGGTATTCTGTTGTTTTGCATTCGTAGGACATGACCGATATATGACCATCGTCTTTTCCTTATATAGTCGGAGACATATTTCTGCCTAGAGGCTTCTCTTATTTGTCGATTAGTCTTGAATTCTTTCCAACTGATGTTCATGAGTTTTCTAAGACATTTGTTCTCGAATGTATTCAGCTTGTTCTCCAATGATTTTGTTATTTTCCAACTCTCACAGCCGTATGTTAACACTGAGATAACATTTGAATTAAACAAACGAAGCTTGATATGTATATTCAATGATCGTAATTTCCAAATGTTAGATAATCTATTGAAGGCGCTAGCTGCCAAAGCAATTCTAGTATGGATTTCTCTTGTTGTGTCACCATCCTGAGTCATTAACATATACGATACATAAAATAATTCTATACACGTGTCTCTTCATTCTCACTTCTTCTATTCCCCTTCTCTCGTTCTTCACATAATACATGAAATACTATTATCCCACGTGGCACTAAAATCACACTTATCCTCCCCTCCTTCTACTGAAATCTGCCAGGTAAAATAAACAATAGCCCAGACCCCGTCTGACACGTTACGCATGAATACCCACGTGTTCAAAACATTTCAACTAGGGAATTCCTTTTACCCATTAACACAGGAGTTTCCCCGGCTTACTCTTATTAAATTAAATCTCGCTATAGGAATAGTTTCCTCCCCTAAGCAGTATAATTCATTTACAACGTAAATCTGAACCCTCTGACAATATTTCTCACATTTTTAAGGCTCAGAAAAATTAACGAACACACCAGGGATTTCCCCATAAATTTACATTAGAAAATATACAGGAATAAATGGTGGTTTTACATAACATCCTTCAAATATGGCACACGTGTTTCTCACAACTTCACACCCTCCTTTCTATTGCCAAAATCATAGAAAGAATAAGCACACTGTTGCATTACGTCGTTCTTCAAAAATAGTAATTAATGGCGCTATCGTTTATTTTTAAAACTGAAAAGTTAATCTTTACCTAAGGGCGAATTTCTCAAAGAACCCTCTAATGAATAAAACGATAATACGATAAAATCTTACATACCAATTCATTGCTGGTTTTTCCCACAGTGGAGAACGATAAATTACGTAGTCTGACGGCTGGCACTTATTTTTTCATAGAGACCGAATCCCCGTTTTCTGTCCCATATATACAAGAGCAACCGCCCACGCGGATTTCCCTTCCTACGCAAATCCCGGACCAATGGGAGCGCTAGAAAAATTAGTACTATCAACCCACGCAAACCCCGCGTGCTTCCGGCCGCGTGTTTCCGGCCTCGTCATATCGCGTGCCGGAAATGGCGATTATTTCCGTAAACAACGAACTTTACGGGAATCGCGAAAAAATCAGAAGAAAGTAAAACTGATGCTAGAATAAAATAAACCTACCATCATAAACGAACCCATTTAATTTATCTACTCAAAAAAATACCAACCACGATATATATTCAAATGAGAAGAAAAAAAAAATAATGGTGGAAAAGCGGGCCCGAAAATAGCGATTTCCGTAAACAACGGAAAATCGCGTGATCAGAAGAAAATAAAACTGGTGAAAATACAAAATAGAACCACAGAATCGGGCCTGTTAAAAGTCAGAATTACAGTGTAGCGTCACATAAGTCCCCCCTTTCAAGTACGGGAACCGTGCTAAATCACTGAAATCTCTGGGTTTCATACTGGCCCGTATCTAGATCTACCTCTCGATCTAATCACTGTCATAATTAGCATTATCATCCAGGCCCATCTCCATATCCTTGAGAATCTTGGCAAGCCCTGGATCGTGAGGGTCACGCCATGGGATTTCCTCCTGGCGACTGCAGCCTGACTGGTCGCCCTTCCTCCTCCCTTTCATGTGTTTCCTTCGCCCACGAATTTTCCTGGCGGCGCGTGGTAAATAATGATTACCAGCTGGTGCAACCTCCCAGTGTTTTGAAACAGTCTGACTGGCTTGGCCAGACATCGCCGTAACAGGGCGTAACTGTTTGCGGTTGACTGAAGATCCGTGCACATGTTCCTTCTTGTCAGTATTTCCCTCCCTTGAGAGATGTAATACCATCGGGGACCTAATTCCCGACGACAAAGAAGATACTTCTGAAGTAAGAGGCGTCACCACTGTTTGACCTTTAGGCTGAACAGGGCTGACAGGCGAATACGCCTCTGTAAATAACATTCCACTGTCTTTAGAGGCGTCTCTCCTCCTCATAGCAAGACAAGGATGTTTGAGCTCCCGTGGGGCTCCGTGAATTTGGGGCTTTCCCCTTTCACTTCTCTGGCCTGCAGTAGGCCCCCTTGCATTAGCAAGAATCGGTGTGGTTGGGTTTCCCAAAACTATGTATGGGCTTCCCAGGATGAAATCATGTGCTGGCTGTGCCATTACAGCTGCCTTAATGGTGCCAGACACAAATTTGCATTTCACCTCAATATTGGCTACGGGCAGACGCTGTGAGATACCTCTTCTCAAAACGCCACCAATCTCAACTAATTCTCCTGTCCACTGCCCTGGTTTCACCAAATGACGAGCGATGATACTGGGGTAAGTAAGCCCGCTGTCAAACAAACACGTAGTGGCCGTCCCATTCACTACGGCTGGTCCACTGTTAGAGAACAACTTCTCTGCCTGGACTGGTTCCCATTTATTCCCTTTAGTCCATCTCACCGGTCTTAAACAAGCTGCATGATGAGCTGGGGGTTTGTTCATGCACCGGGATGTCCAGTGGGAAGTGGTTCTACAATTCTGACAATACCTCTCATTATCTCCCCTGTTCCTAGCGGGTTCCTGAGAGGTTGTTGTCGGTGCTCTGTTATGCTGCTGGGGGCGCAAGTTATAACCAGAATGAGGCTCCTTGCGAGAAGGTCCTGGTTGCTGATAAGCTGGGGAAGTAGCCGGCTGCGATGATGAAGCTCCTTTGTCTGGGGCTGGCAGGTCTGAGTTTTTTCCGTTTCTGTCCCAGTACTTCGGCCTGTGCTGTCTGGTACCTTTCGGCGAACACGATAATCTGATCAAGTTGCTGGGCACCCTGCTCTGCCAGATATCGCCTCAAGTCGGGGGACATGTTTGCCTTTATCTGCTCACACAAAACTAACTCCTCCAATCCTTCAAAAGTTTTCGCCAATCCTGACAGTTCCCTCCAGCGAGTAAGGTAATTTCTCACCCGCTCGGCAAACTGTGCGAAACTCTCTCCCTTCTCCGGCCTGCTCTCCCTGAACATGGTTTGGCATTTCCGGGGTGTCCACTGAAATCTTTGCAACAAAGCGTTTCGCAGTGCCTCGAAGTTGTTCTGGTCATCTAGGAGCATCTTGCTGTAGACTTCATACGCATGACCTTTCAAAGATTGCGATAATTTCAGGCACCAAAGACTCTCTCATCCAACCCATATGCCTTTGCCATCCGTTGAAATTTTTCTAAAAACACGTCAATCTTTTCATTCCCATTAGGGAACGAGTCAAATGGGAAGCTCATGGCGGCCATCCGGGGTCCTCCGTTTCCTGAGGTGTCTGTCGCTCCTGCTCCGGGTGAATCTCCATTAGCCGAACTGCCTCCCGAAGCTTGGTACTGCAGTTCCAGAGAACGCAGGGCAAGTTCATGCTGTCTCTCCGCTGCCTTCTCTGCTGCTTGTCTCTCTGCTGCCTTCTCCTGGGCTTCCAATTTCCGAAGTTCCATCTCGGCCTGTCTCTCCGCTGCTTTTGCGGCGGCTATCCTTTCCTCTTTTGCTGCTTCTGCGGCGGCTATCCTTTCCTCTTTTGCTGCTTCTGCGGCGGCTGCCCTTTGCCTTTCCTCAATTTCTGCGGCAGCTGCCCTGTCCTCCTTCTCTTTCTCTCGCTGAATATGCCTATCAGTTTCCCTTATCAGGTAGGCCTTAGTCTCCTCCTTATCCATTCCCATATCCTGAGCAGATTCACGCCAGGCAGCTCGTAACTTGGCCATATCCGCCATCTTACCTGTAAACTGCTGTAAGTTCACAACTAACAGAAAATGACAGAAAGGAGAACAAAAGGAAGGAACTACCTGTTACGTAATATATAATACTCCCTCTTTAACCGCTGTTCCAAAACCCGAACTCAGACTAGCGTCAAGTCTGAACAATAACCTGAGAAAAAAATTTAGTTAAGAAGCTACCAAAAACTAAATTACCTTCCTGTTAAAGAAAAATATGTCGGTATGCCATCAATTACCTCTTAGTCATATAAATCAAAAATACCACAAAAATCTACTAGACTGCAACCTGTGGAAAAACTTATACTGGATCAGTTCTAGTAGCTCAAGTCTAGGGGATATTTAAAGAAATTCTATTCTCAGAAACTTCCTAGAGACAATCTATGAATGTAGATCACAGAATTGATCTCAACAGAATGATCCACCGGACGATTGCCGCCCACTTGTCACGAAGTGGTTTTAATTTTATAGAGTGTGCCTGAATGAAAGCAAGACCCTAGTATGAGAAAGTCTGAGAAGATAGAATTTAGATGGAAAATGACATGCCTGTGGACAGGTGAGACTATTGGCTCAAGAGATAGACCCAGGATTTGAATCTCCCCCTGCCGCTTCGTGACTAAAAAAAATGGCTATAGTCTCCCCCCACCTCTGACTGCCTTGAAAGACAAGGAGATAAGGTGTATAATTACGACCACAAACACCACTATACAGACAACATAGAGTAAGTATAGTAAAGAATAGAAGCTGATCCAGTAAATAATATATGTATATATTTATTTACATACAAGAAAACATAAAATGGCATCATACGTCATCAAGTCAGTCAATAGCGTGCACTGTTGCACGGCCTGGAAAAAACCAAGGTAACAATTAAATTGAGAGACACTCAACCAAAAAAAAACCTCAATCACATTCACTCTTCCTGTCACCCTGCTGAGGAACAATAAAAAAATGGTTAGTGCTTTAAACCAAATCTACTTTGGTGGGGCTGTCAACTTTTAGCCTCCACTCTCTAACACTAATAAATTTCTGTCTTAGTCCTGGTGACTCTTCCTCAACGAACGGCTACACAGCTTTCTACTAGTTAGGCGATAGGCGCCGATAACTACACCACACGAAATGCTAAATATAATAGACTTGGTTTTTTCGAACGCAGACTCAGTGTCTATCCGTCCAATGGATACTGAACAGACCCTACTGGTCCTGTCTATTTTCTCCCTCCTTCTCTATCTTCCTCTCGTGATCTCAGTGTCTCTCTAACACTCGAGGGCTGATGATGCGGCGTCTCCGTTACGCTCTTCTCTTGATTTCTATCAGGACCTAGGTATGGTAACCCTGTCACCTGTTCCTGATTTTGGTGATGACGATGTTCGGATATCAAGCATGAGGGACTTGATTAACTGTAGACAAAACTTCTCTGCTGCTGAATAGCTTCCCTCTTTTAACCCGCTCCGGAGTTAGAGGAAAAAACACATCCTTGATTTCAGGCTGTACAAAATGAAACTAGTCTCCCGGCCACCTGCCGTTGCTAGAGACTATAATAGCGATGCTCTCGGCTGTATGATAAATAAACCTCGGTCCAGCTGAAGCATAGGGACTTCACTGCCAGAGACCATAGGGTAATTTTCTTTTGCTCCTGACGATACTCGAGTACTCTGACCCTGAGATATGTCTTTTGCCGTGGATAATTTTATTTGACAAAATTATGCTCCCCACTGTTTCCGCCGTGACTCGCTGAAATTAAAAGAAACAGCGACTCATGTACACCCACTCTAAAATCGCTTATCTCTAACATATACGATACATAAAATAATTCTATACACGTGTCTCTTCATTCTCACTTCTTCTTCTATTCCCCTTCTCTCGTTCTTCACATAATACATGAAATACTATTATCCCACGTGGCACTAAAATCACACTTATCCTCCCTCCTTCTACTGAAATCTGCCAGGTAAAATAAACAATAGCCCAGACCCCGTCTGACACGTTACGCATGAATACCCACGTGTTCAAAACATTTCAACTAGGGAATTCCTTTTACCCATTAACACAGGAGTTTCCCCGGCTTACTCTTATTAAATTAAATCTCGCTATAGGAATAGTTTCCTCCCCTAAGCAGTATAATTCATTTACAACGTAAATCTGAACCCTCTGACAATATTTCTCACATTTTTAAGGCTCAGAAAAATTAACGAACACACCAGGGATTTCCCCATAAATTTACATTAGAAAATATACAGGAATAAATGGTGGTTTTACATAACATCCTACAAATATGGCACACGTGTTTCTCACAACTTCACACACTCCTATCTATTGCCAAAATCATAGAAAGAATAAGCACACTGTTGCATTACGTCGTTCTTCAAAAATAGTAATTAATGGCGCTATCGTTTATTTTAAAACTGAAAAGTTAATCTTTACCTAAGGGCGAATTTCTCAAAGAACCCTCTAATGAATAAAACGATAATACGATAAAATCTTACATACCAATTCATCGCTGGTTTTTCCCACCGTGGAGAACGATAAATTACGTAGTCTGACGGCTGGCACTTATTTTTTCATAGAGACCGAATCCCCGTTTTCTGTCCCATATATACAAGAGCAAATTAATATGAAACAAATATAAAGGTATGTTATCAGGCACTCGCAGGAAATAAAGAAGTAGAACACCAGACAACAGAAAAACAACAGACATGAGTGGCTTACCTAGGATTTGAACACTGGACCTTCCGTGCGACAACCCCGCCTAGCCATGCAAGCGAATCACACTATCCGCTCTGCCATCTACGCATCATCAAAAAATGATGTTTCAATGGCAGGTCAATAGTGCGAACCACAATACACGACACCAGAAGTCCTCCATGGGCAGTTCAGCCTATTAATGACGCAATCACTTCTGTTGTATTTCTATCAAGCAGTATAGGCCGAATCCAACAAGACCCTTAGGACCTTAATACTGTGTCCAGTAAATGATAGTAGACTAGAACAGTGAGAACAGGATAGTGGGTAGGTTTGGTATTGTACAAACATTTATTACAAATAAGGGAGGGAAACCTGAGGCCTGTAAACAGTAAATTAATATGAAACAAATATAAAGGTATGTTATCAGGCACTCGCAGGAAATAAAGAAGTAGAACACCAGACAACAGAAAAACAACAGACATGAGTGGCTTACCCAGGATTTGAACACTGGACCTTCCGTGCGACAACCCCGCCTAGCCATGCAAGCGAATCACACTATCCACTCTGCCATCTACGCATCATCAAAAAATGATGTTTCAATGGCAGGTCAATAGTGCGAACCACAATACACGACACCAGAAGTCCTCCATGGGCAGTTCAGCCTATTAATGACGCAATCACTTCTGTTGTATTTCTATCAAGCAGTATAGGCCGAATCCAACAAGACCCTTAGGACCTTAATACTGTGTCCAGTAAATGATAGTAGACTAGAACAGTGAGAACAGGATAGTGGGTAGGTTTGGTATTGTACAAACATTTATTACAAATAAGGGAGGGAAACCTGAGGCCTGTAAACAGTAAATTAATATGAAACAAATATAAAGGTATGTTATCAGGCACTCGCAGGAAATAAAGAAGTAGAACACCAGACAGCAGAAAAACAACAGACATGAGTGGCTTACCCAGGATTTGAACACTGGACCTTCCGTGCGACAACCCCGCCTACAAGAGCAACCGCCCACGCGGATTTCCCTTCCTACGCAAATCCCGGACCAATGGGAGCGCTAGAAAAATTAGTACTATCAACCCACGCAAACTCCGCGTGCTTCCGGCCGCGTGTTTCCGGCCTCGTCATATCGCGTTCCGGAAATGGCGATTATTTCCGTAAACAACGAAATTTACGGGAATCGCGAAAAATCAGAAGAAAGTAAAACTGATGCTAGAATAAAATAAACCTACCATCATAAACGAACCCATTTAATTTATCTACTCAAAAAAAATACCAACCACGATATATATTCAAATGAGAAGAAAAAAAAAAAAAATGGTGGAAAAGCGGGCCCGAAAATAGCGATTTCCGTAAACAACGGAAAATCGCGTGATCAGAAGAAAATAAAACTGGTGAAAATACAAAATAGAACCACAGAATCGGGCCTGTTAAAAGTCAGAATTACAGTGTAGCGTCACAAAGCAGATAGAGACTATAAGTCCTTTTCAAGGCTTAGTAACTATCAATGTTTTAAATGCTAGCAGTCCTTTTCAGGGCTTAATAACTCTCAGTGTTGCAAGTGCTAGCTGTCCTTTTCATGGCTTAATAACTATCATTGTTGCAAATGCTAGCTGTCCTTTTCAGGGTTTAATAACTGTCAGTGGTGCAAGTGCTAGCTGTCCTTTTCAGGGCTTTGCCATGCTAGCTGATAAACATTGGTAGACCTTTTCACAGCTGTTCTAAAGTTGACAGAGTTTTCACATATGTTTAAATGGCATTTTCCCTCTCATATAACCATTGGATCTCAGGTTAGGTTTAAAGGAATGTACCTCACAACAAGAAGACTAAAACCTCAAAGAAAAAATGTAAATGGCTGTAACATATTGAATGAATAGTTTGAACAGAAAAGAAACTAAGAGTAGAACACGGAATGTTGGAAAGGAAGTAAAGGAAAGAAATAATTTAAGGCAATGTATAAATGGTCCTGAAAAAAAACTGGCAAGGGAGTTAGAAACACATAGCGACAAAGAAATAAAGAAAAAAAAAAGATATTTACAGCATAGAAACTGAAAAGTGTAGAGAGCTAAAGAGGAAAAGCCAATTTTGGGAAGTGGGTTACTGTATTCTTTTATTACCCTTTATGAGGAGCATAGGCCTTCAGCAAATGTGCACCAAGTCCTCCTGTCCTGCCATGTCCATTCAAGGTCGTCCGTGTCTTCTTAATCCCTTTCATTTTTGTCTCCAGTTCATACTTGTTGAAGTTTTGTTTGCTTAAAGTTTTTGTAGGATGAGGTAGCCAGCCCCATGCCCAACCCTCCTTGGTTGCCTTTTATGACTTGCTGAGTTTACTGTTTTAGTGGGCAAGATTTAGCCCACCTGGATGATTAATACTAACATCAATGCAAGAGACTTTCTTCTTTCATAACCCTTCTTTCTTCCACTTTTGTCGTAACATTTGTGGCTTTTCAAGAAAAATTTAGTTTATTTAAAGTGAACCTGCATGAAGACAAGGTAATTTTTGTATCTAAATACCAGCTTAAAAGTCGTTACAAGCGACAAAGTAATACGTTATGACACAAGCGCCATACCAGAAGAGTACAGTGTCGATATTCAGAACAAATTTGACATTCTTATGGCAGTACAGGAGGAAATGACACCAGATGAACTTGCTAATAACATCAGAGATGTATATATTACAAATGCACAGAGGTTAATTCCTAAAAGAAGTATAAAGAGACGAGAATACATCTCAGACGAAACACTGAAGTTGGTGGTAGAGAGAAGAAAAATGAAGTCCAAAAAAGATACAGAAAATCAGGAGTTGTACAAGGAATACACAAAGCAGATTAAAAAAACGAGTCAGACAAGACAAACAACAATACATAAACGACACCTGCAGGAAAATAGAGGAAATGCACGAACAGGGATTGAGTAAGAATATGTTTTCTGAAGTAAGAACATTGAAAAACAGCAACTTTAAATCATCACCCCGAGCAATAAACGACAAGAAAGGCGACACTCTAACAGAACGTAAAGATATTCTGAACAGATGGAAGGAGTACTGTCAAGAAATGTATACGGAAATAAACAAAGCGGCAGATAACAACGTCATGAATGAAGCGGAACGTGAACCAGAACCTACCATAGAGGAAGTCCGGAATGCAATCAAACACTTAAAAAGTGGAAAATCTCCTGGTTGTGATGAAATAACAGCTGAAATGATACAGGCAGGAGGAGAAGGCAGCGCTCGTGTATACCATGCATTATGCTGCAAGATCTGGCAAAGCGGAATTTGGCCCAAGGAATGGAAACGATCAATTTACATACCCTTGCCAAAAAAGGGCAACCTGAAACTGTGCACAAACTACAGAACTATAGCTCTTATAAGCCATGCCAGCAAAATACTTTTACAAATCATAATGAAAAGGATGCAACAAAAGCTAGAAACAGAAATAAATGAAGTACAGGCGGGTTTTCGACCAGGTAGAGGCACTAGAGATCATATATTCAACATGAGGATCATCATAGAAAAGTGTAGAGAATTCAACGTTGACCTACATACTTGTTTCATTGATTACACCAAAGCTTTCGATTGTGTACAACATCAGCAGTTATGGGCTATTATGAAAAATATGGGATTTCCAAACCACCTTATACAACTCATCGCACTGCTGTACCAAGAACAACAGGCAGCCGTAAGAATAGAGGGGGAAACATCAGAATGGTTTGAAGTACAGAAAGGAGTAAGACAAGGCTGTACCCTTTCCCCTTACCTGTTTAACATTTATGCCGAGAATATCATGAGAAACGTAAGAGATGACCAAGAACACACAGAGTTTGACTCATTTAACATCGGCGGGTACCAGATCCCGGAAATCAGATATGCTGACGACACAGTCCTCCTATCGACCAACCCAAAAGGACTTGAACAATTACTTCTGTCCACCAAAAAACACAGCGAGGCCCAGAATCTATACCTAAACACCAAGAAGACCAAAGTATTGACAACAGACAAAGTAAAGACCAAACCAGAAATTGAAATTGATAACGAAGAACTGGAAAGTGTCAATGAATTCGAATACTTAGGATCAATCATTAACAGCTCTGGCGACTGTGCAGTAGAAATTAAAAGAAGACTTGCAATTGCTTCACATAAGCTAATACAGATGAAAAACCTATGGCAAGGCACAAGCAAAGAAACAAAGTTACAACTGATCAGAGCATGTATATTCCCAGTAGCAACATACGGCTGTGAGACTTGGACACTCAATAAAACAGTTGCAAAAAAGATTACATCATTCGAAATGAAATGCTACAGAAGGATGTTGAGAATACCCTGGACAGAAAAAAAGACCAACAGAGAAGTACTGCACTCACTAAATGTACAGGAACATTGGCTCCTAAATACCATCGCAATAAGGAAGCTGAAATTTTTCGGTCATATAAAAAGACATAATAGTCTGGAAAAAACAGTGATGGAAGGCATGGTCCCTGGAAAAAGGGGAAGGGGTCGACCTAGACGACGGTGGACCCAGGACATCACAGAGAGTCTGAACTTGTCTTTGGCTGATGCAGGTCGACTTGCCCAGAATCGTGATGCGTTCAGAGCAGCTGTAATGGAGACAACGTTCTGGAAAGAATACGTCACATGATGATGAATGAAATACCAGCTTAGTTCTGTCGTGGAGCTTCAGACGCTGTATTTACATATTACATTTACACCAACCACTCTGTAAACTGATATTTTTTTTCTTCATTCACATTCTGCCTTTTGTAAATGAGAAGAGTTTGCAGACGTGGATCGTATTTGTCCAGTTTGTCACAAGTTGAGCTGGTATAAATATTTTCCCATGTTTTTCGGGGTGTAAACAAGTATGGGGAATGTTTGAAAAGTAGCTTGGAAATAAGTGTCTGAAAGTTTTTTTTTTTTTTTTTTTTTTTTAAGTTTTAAAGTGCAAACATTTTTCAAGTCAGAATAATTGCCATGTCTAGATGTGTATGGTAATGGAGACAGCCACCATCCAGCCTTTCGGTATAATTGCTAAACATATGGTGGTTCGGTATGCAAGTTGGATATTTTATACATTGAAACTACAGGAGGTAATCTGATCATCAGATATGGTGTACCCTACCCCTAGTCATTTCAGTGTTTTTGTCCTTAGCTTGAGAAATAAATGGGGAGAGTGAGGCAGGTGCCTACTTGGATCTCTTGTCCCATGACTGCCAAGTGTCATTCTATTATTAAGATGAGGGAGAGATATGTTTTAACTCATATGAGTTTCATATTTGGTAGGTGTGTAAACACAAAGCCAGTGTTAAAGCAAAATTCAGACTACCCTGAATGGGCCTAATGTAACGAACATGTAACACATGAAGAATTTTTTTTCTAATATACTTTGTTTCGCAATATTTGATTAATTACGTATAAACCATTGTGCTTTCATTATTGTCCAGTTAATTTTATTAATGAAGAAGGAAATATTGACAAGTGCCTAAAATGTAATTCACATACGTTCAAACAGTCCTGAGACAGCTTTTCAGAATCGTAGTCTTTCTTTCATTGTTCTTTAGTTGTTGTTCTTGCGAGTTTACCTTATTATTTATCCATTGGTACCTTTCTGATCCCTGTGGAGCAGAGGTCCTGAACAAAAACATACTGAACCTTCCTGTCCTGTGCCATCCATTCAAGGTTTTTCTTTGTTTTCTTCATCCCTTTCATGTCTATCTGTAGTTCTCTTCTCCACGTGTTTTTACGCTTCTCTCTATTTCTCTTATCCTGGGGATTCCTGAACAAGAACTGCCTTGTAATGCTATCATCTGGTTTTTCTTAATGTGTGTTCTACCCAGCGCCTGCATCTTCTCTGTACCTCTTGTTCTGCTGGTGTTTGTCTGTGTACCTCTTGTTCTGCTGGTGTTTGTCTGTGTACCTCTTGTTCTGCTGGTGTTTCTCACTGTACCTCTTGTTCTGCTGGTGTTTGTCTGTGTACCTCTTGTTCTGCTGGTGTTTGTCTGTGTACCTCTTGTTCTGCTGGTGTTTGTCTGTGTACCTCTTGTTCTGCTGGTGTTTGTCTGTGTACCTCTTGTTCTGCTGGTGTTTGTCTGTGTACCTCTTGTTCTGCTGGTGTTTGTCTGTGTACCTCTTGTTCTGCTGGTGTTTGTCACTGTACCTCTTGTTCTGCTGGTGTTTGTCTGTGTACCTCTTGTTCTGTGTGTTTGTCCTGTACCTCTTGTTCTGCTGGTGTTTGTCTGTGTACCTGTTTCTGTGGTGTTTGTCTGTGTACTCTTGTTCTGCTGGTTTTGTCTGTGTACCTCTTGTTCTGTTTTGTCTGTGTACCTCTTGTTCTGCTGGTGTTTGTCTGTGTACCTCTTGTTCTGCTGGTGTTTGTCTGTGTACCTCTTGTTCTGCTGGTGTTTGTCTGTGTACCTCTTGTTCTGCTGGTGTTTGTCTGTGTACCTTTTGTTCTGCTGGTGTTTGTCTGTGTACCTCTTGTTCTGCTGGTGTTTGTCTGTGTACCTCTTGTTCTGCTGGTGTTTGTCTGTGTACCTCTTGTTCTGCTGGTGTTTGTCTCTGTACCTCTTGTTCTGCTGGTGTTTGTCTCTGTACCTCTTGTTCTGCTGGTGTTTGTCTGTGTACCTCTTGTTCTGCTGGTGTTTGTCTGTGTACCTCTTGTTCTGCTGGTGTTTGTCACTGTACCTCTTGTTCTGCTGGTGTTTGTCTGTGTACCTCTTGTTCTGCTGGTGTTTGTCTGTGTACCTCTGTTCTGCTCTCTGTTCTTGTTCTGCTGGTGTTTGTCTCTGTACCTCTTGTTCTGCTGGTGTTTGTCTCTGTACCTCTTGTTCTGCTGGTGTTTGTCACTGTACCTCTTGTTCTGCTGGTGTTTGTCTCTGTACCTCTTGTTCTGCTGGTGTTTGTCTCTGTACCTATTGTTCTGCTGGTGTTTGTCTCTGTACCTCTTGTTCTGCTGGTGTTTGTCTCTGTACCTCTTGTTCTGCTGGTGTTTGTCTCTGTACCTCTTGTTCTGCTGGTGTTTGTCTCTGTACCTCTTGTTCTGCTGGTGTTTGTCTGTGTACCTCTTGTTCTGCTGGTGTTTGTCTGTGTACCTCTTGTTCTGCTGGTGTTTGTCACTGTACCTCTTGTTCTGCTGGTGTTTGTCTGTGTACCTCTTGTTCTGCTGGTGTTTGTCTCTGTACCTCTTGTTCTGCTGGTGTTTGTCTCTGTACCTCTTGTTCTGCTGGTGTTTGTCTCTGTACCTCTTGTTCTGCTGGTGTTTGTCTCTGTACCTCTTGTTCTGCTGGTGTTTGTCTCTGTACCTCTTGTTCTGCTGGTGTTTGTCTCTGTACCTCTGTTCTGCTAGTGTTTGTCACTGTACCTCTTGTTCTGCTGGTGTTTGTCTCTGTACCTCTTGTTCTGCTGGTGTTTGTCTCTGTTCTGCTGGTGTTTGTCTCTGTACCTCTTGTTCTGCTGGTGTTTGTTCTGTACCTCTGTACCTAGTGTTTGTCTCTGTACCTCTTGTTCTGCTGGTGTTTGTCTCTGTACCTCTTGTTGTTTGTCTCTGTACCTCTTGTTCTGGTGTTTGTCTCTGTAACCTCTTGTTCTGCTGGTGTTTGTCACTGTACCTCTTGTTCTGCTGGTGTTTGTCACTGTACCTCTTGTTCTGCTGTGGTGTTTGTCTCTGTACCTCTTGTTCTGCTGGTGTTTGTCTCTGTACCTCTTGTTCTGCTGGTGTTTGTCTCTGTACCTCTTGTTCTGCTGGTGTTTGTCTCTGTACCTCTTGTTCTGCTGGTGTTTGTCTCTGTACCTCTTGTTCTGCTGGTGTTTGTCTCTGTACCTCTTGTTCTGCTGGTGTTTGTCTCTGTACCTCTTGTTCTGCTGGTGTTTGTCTCTGTACCTCTTGTTCTGCTGGTGTTTGTCTCTGTACCTCTTGTTCTGCTGGTGTTTGTCTCTGTACCTCTTGTTCTGCTGGTGTTTGTCTCTGTACCTCTTGTTCTTGTTTGTCTGTACCTGGTGTTTGTTTCTCCCTGTACCTCTGGTGTTTGTCTCTGTACCTCTTGTTCTGCTGGTGTTTGTCTCTGTACCTCTTGTTCTGCTGGTGTTTGTCTCTGTACCTCTTGTTCTGCTGGTGTTTGTCTCTTTAACTCTGCTGGTGTTCACTGCTCTTGTGTTGTTTGTCTCTGTACCTCTTGTTCTGCTAGTGTTTGTCTCTGTACCTCTTGTTCTGCTCTCTGTACCTCTTGTTCTGCTAGTGTTTGTCTCTGTACCTCTTGTTCTGCTAGTGTTTGTCTCTGTACCTCTTGTTCTGCTGGTGTTTGTCTCTGTACCTCTTGTTCTGCTAGTGTTTGTCTCTGTACCTCTTGTTCTGCTGGGGTTTGTCTGGTTCTTTCCATCAGTTCCACATAAGTCATCTCATTATACCATTTCAATCTTTCTATTTTGCGCAAGCACCAGTGTATGGAATTCTATCTTTCTCATTGTCGTGTTTGTTGTTTTCCAAGATTCAGAGCCATACAATAAAACTGAATAAACATTTGAGTTTGAAGATTCTTATTTTTATGTTTGACTTGATTTCTTTTGCTTTCCATATATTTCCCATTGCAATGTAAGTTCTTCTTGCCCTTTTTAAATTCTTATTTTAATATCCTTTTCTGCCCCGCCAGTCATATTAAAATGTATTTGCAAGTCTTTTACATTTGACAGTTTAAACAGGCTATTTTAAACTTTCCCACTCACGCTCAGTGCATATATCTCAAAACTTCTCAGCCATTTACTTCTTTTGTGTGCTCGGCGTCACAGGTAAAAACCAAGCTGTCTATATGAACTGTGCTGTTTGACACCTTGTTTGCATACCTTTTCTTCATCATTTGCTTAGGGCATATGTAATGTGTAGCTGGAGAAAAACTGAAGTTCTTCTTACACAGCTGTGTCTATTTATAAAAGAGCTTATTTTTGGGAAGGTGTGTTACAGGATAAGGGAGTTTATTTTTTAGCTGGGCCTGGAAAAATAAATTGAATGTTTTAATAGGCATGTGTTTGTTTAAGTTACTTTTTTTTTCTTTTGTATGACCTGAGACAAAAGAAGGCCGCTGTCTATTTTCAGTATTATGTAAGTTTGTGACTTATAACATGCAAAAAAACTTATGAATGTAATTTTTCATTTTAAAAAAGTCTTAGGAAATAGTTCAGGTACATCATATATTGCTTTTTCTTGAAAAAGTTGTGAATATGCAACAGACAATATAGCTGAAGTGTGTCCACCTCCACATTAAACTGCTTTACTGTTTAAGATGCTAGTAATTAATATCATGGATTGGATGATTTAAAATATTTATTCTGGAAGTAGCAGTAAGTTTGCTGTTTTTAATCAGAGTAGTAACTTTTTAAGCATATGCCAGTAGGACATTACCAGAGCCTAATTTAATGGTACTGTGGCTTTACTGGAGAAGAAGCAGATGGCATTGTGGATGGTATGTGTGAAATTACTGAACCTGGTAGCACTGTGGCTGTATTTTTAGATTTTACTTAGATGACGGTGTAAACAATATGAATTTATGCGAACTTATCAAAATTACAATGTGTGCAGCATGTATTTACTAGAGGTGAAGTAAATAATAGCATGAGCTTACTGGGGCTCCAGCATGTACCACTGTGGATAATGGGACTTCATTGAAGCTAAAGTTTGTTACTTTTTGTGAGCTTAAGTAAACTGTGATTTAAAAAGAGCTCAATTAGATGGCAGTATGGACAGTGACTTCAGTGGGGCCTAAGTAGATTATGTGACTTAGTGGAGATGAGTATATAGTGGACATTATGGCTTTGCAGGAGCTTAAGTAGATGACAGTGTGGTCAGTGACTTAAAGGAGCTTGTATATAGTGGAGATTATAGCTTTACATGTGCTTAAGTAGATGACAATGTGGACAGTGACTTAGTGGAGCCTGAGTATATAGTGGGCATTATGGCTTTACATGAGCTTAAGTACATGATGGTGTGGACAGTGACTTAGTGGAGCTTAAGTAGATGACTGTGGACAGTGACAGTGGAGTGTGACGGTGCCTAAGAGGGGATCAAAGACACAAACTTGTCAATATCAATAAGCCATTGACGAAAGTGAGAAGTATCACCGTGAAAAGGCTTGACAATGTAATGAATATTTTGGAAGTTGGTACTCTGTGTTACTGAGCTGAGAGTATTAGCAATCGACTGTAATGTGCTAGAAGAAGTTTCAGGAGAATCAGGCAGAGTTTGACTCGCTGCTTGTTGCTGCGACAATTGTTGTTGGAGCTGTTGGTTTTGTTGTTGCAACAAAAATAATTGATGTTCAAGCTGTTGAGTATGTGAATCCATCATAAAAAGCAGTTACGAGCTGGTCACGGCACCAAATAAAGAATATGTGACGGTGCCTAATATTGTTACTTCCCTTGAGTTAGTCAAAGAGATATAACCGCAACACTTTCTATACTTGGGAATACTTCTGTGGATGACTTGTTATACACCAGAGTTGTTACTTCCAGAAGTGAGGAAAAACCCAGGTAGTAAGGAATACTCGTAAAAGCTTATAGTTGGTAGTACCATGATTGAAGGTTTGATTATCAACTGCAATTCCAACACAGTCAAGGAAAATTTTAAAAGCAGAATATTAGAGGAGTCCCAGTATTTATATTAAATTTTCTTTTATTATTTGATTTCTATGCTGGCAAATAAACATTTCCAGCACATTTCTGTTGGGGCAATACTGCCAGCTTTAGCCTCGATGGCAAAAGGCTTATTACTTATAGAAGTCGTGATAAGGCATGTCTGAATTCTGTGGAAACCTATCAAAATAAAATATAGATTCGAAACTTTGGAAAAACGAATTCGAGACTCACTTGTTGTGGATAAAACCACAATAAAATACGTGGCAGGGGTCAGCGCTGGTTCGCTGGTGGTCCTGGTAGGTAGTAGGTGTCTGGACGGTTATGTACTTGTCACAAACGTAGGAGTCAAAAGCTTTTGTTCTCACAATAGGGGATGTGCCAGGTTGCTCCACACCTCAAGTGAATATGCCTTATGTAGGTTTGACTCTGGTCACTGAGATAACTGTCTCAGGCTCTCACAGGTTACTATGATGCATCAGTCTATATACTAGTCTGGTGCTATGGCTTGCCAGATGAAATTATTTCTAATTGGAGTAGAGACCGGAAACCTTCTTATGATTGGTCTTGGGGCCTAGCTGACTGTTAAAATAATCTTTAACCTTACTAACTACGAAACCTCTAGTCTAAAATTATTGTTACTAAGTAAGTATGACCAACCATTGTTCTAGGTTCTCTCTATTCTAAATGTCTTCCGGCCTAACTTGTATGGAGGCCACACAAGGTTTGATGACATCATGGGTTCATGTGTGCCATGACTGATGATGTCATTGGTTTTTGACTAGTGTTTATTTTTACTAACTAGTCATTCTTAAGTACTTTACTATAATTCTAATAGTTGTAGCAACGTAGTAGGCCATACAGTCACATGAGCTTGAGTTTATAGTGGAGATTTATGGCTTTACATGAGCTTGATTAGAT
The DNA here is from genome assembly GCA_024509875.1 of Oreohelix idahoensis. NCBI lineage: Eukaryota > Metazoa > Mollusca > Gastropoda > Stylommatophora > Oreohelicidae > Oreohelix > Oreohelix idahoensis. Next base: position 872,948 of record JAMPIV010014433.1, on the reverse strand, counting down.
GATAGTGTGGACAGTGACTTAGTGGAACTTGAGTAGATGACTGTGTAAACAGTGACTAAGTGGAGCTTGAGTATATCATACCTGTCAACCTCCTGAGACAAAAACCTGTACGCCGGACCAAAAAAATCCATACAAACACCCAAAAATCTTTATGCAACAAATATATTAATAAATTATACACAATACAGTTTTAAAACGAGAAATGACATATACAAATCTATTAGCATTTGAATTAGTGTGATATAAAACATGCTAATAGTCTCATGCTGTTCTTTACATATAAAAAACTTAGTGATCGTGAGGTACTATTCTTTCGATGCACAGTGTTTTGTATTATAATAAAAAAATCCAGACCTAAAGGTCTTTTGTATTTTGACATGCGCCCTAATATAACCGGCTAGGTTGAACGGAACGCGCCTCGCAAAAACGAGGCAAAATTTTATTTTAAAGAAAAATACAAATATTATAATCAACACATGTACTTTTAGCACTTTGCAGAATTGCATTTGTGGGCTTAAAGCCTGCGCAGTATGTTTCAATGTTAATCTTACATTGTAAAAAAGAAGTGAGTCTGTCCGCATTCATGGACCTCCTGCAGTCTGTGTGTATTTTTTTTGTATTGAAAAATAAAGCAACGAAGTTTACGCAAACAAACTTTGTTTCTAGTTATGAAGGACCGACACAGAATATTATGACATTAATTTATTGGAAATATTTAAATGATCAAAATATAACTGGAAAGATTAAGAGAACGAAAAAACAAATACAACGAAGCGAAGCAACAGCTAACAGCAAAAAAAAAAAAAAAATTTACCAAATTATGAACAGAATATCAAATCTGGGAAGAAAAAACGTACCACCAAAAATTTACAAAATATTATTTAAGAGTTGGTGGCCTAGACCAGTGATAATTAATCGCCTTTTTATTAAAAAATAAAGCAGCGAATCTCGAGCGGTGGAATAAAATAGGCCTACTCAACGCAAACAAACTTTTTTTTTCTAGTTATGTAGGGCCTACACAGAACATGACAATTTATCGGAAATATATTGAAGGGCAAGATATAACTGAAAAGATTAAGACAGCGATTAAATTGCAACAAAGCAAAACAACAGCAACATTTAACCAAGTTATACGTACTTAGCTTTTTTTAAACAAAATGGCGTCGAAGTGTTGTGGCAAGCGTGGTTGATAACAGGTAACTTTAAAAATACGTCACGTCACGCTGAAAACTGAAAGTGTTTGAGGCCGAATTCAAAGTTTTTGCTGAATTGTTGGGTATAAAAGGATTTGATTGGTTGCTTGGAGAGACCTCAGTTTAAAAACAGACGCCAAGATTCCCAGAATTAAAAATAAAAAAATTGGTTAAAAATAAAAACCTGGGCTAGAAAATATTTTCTGATTTAAAATTAAAAAAAAACTAAAGTTGGAAAATATTTTTAGAATTTTTTTTTTTATTTAAAAAAAAAAAATTTCGATTTTTTTTGGGGGGGGGGGGGGGGGGGGGGGGGGGGGGGGGGGGGAGGGGGGGGGGGGGGGGGGGGGGGGGGGGGGGGGGGGGGGGGGGGGGGGGGGGGGGGGGGGGTGGGGGGCCTAATGGGGGGTGGGGGGGGAATCCGTACAACCAGTTTGTACGGCCGTACACTGCTAAAAGTATCAAAAATATTTACATTGTACGAAAAATTCGTACAGGTTGACAGGTATGGTATATAGTGGACATGATGGCTTTACAGGAGAAACAAAAATCTCATTATATAAATAAAATTCTTCTAAATTGACAGAAAAATATATTAGTCTTATAAATCTTGTATGCAAGACATACTTTTGTTTTGTGTTGTATAAAGTGAAGGCATGAGGAAATTAACTGTAACATTACAGGTGTACTAGGTGGCCTTTGGAAGAATAATGTATGCACTAAATGGCTTATGCTGTAGAAAGAGTTGAAATGACAACAGAATTTTACTAATCTCAAGCAGTTGGCAGTGAGAATTTACTGGGGTAGATAACAGAATGCATAATGTGATTTTATTGTAGTTTGAGTAAATAATCGAAAGGAAAGACAATCTGTGAAAGAAAGAAGATAAGGCCAGAGCAAAAAGAAGATTTTGTATTTGCTTTGTGTAGTTCCTGGAGGTCTCTGAAGAGACAAAAGAAAGAACAGAACTAAGGCATGTCATACAAGGCAACCAATATGAGATTGTGCTTGGGACTGACAACCTCATCATGTAAAGCAAATAGCCACAGAAACCACTGTTGCAAGAACATCTAAATGCTTGGTGCAGGCTTCCTGCAAAAAGGGGGGGGGGAACCAGCTGCATTGGTGGCTGTATGCTCCATAAGGATTGCAAAAGATGATGAACAAAGATCACATGAGCAAAACTGAAGAAGATATTCTTTAGGATGACTTGGTATTAATTAGTTGAAGTCCTATGCTCCTTGAGGAACTGAAAGGTTCAATCAGTCAATACCCTTTAGCTCCCCAAGGAGCATAGGCCTTCAACAAACACATGCCAAGTCTTCCTGTCCTGTGCCATCTGCTCAAGTTCTTTCCATGTTTTCCTCATCATTTTCACCTCTGTTTCCTAGACGAAAAAAGGTTAGTCGGCAACCCAGACTCCTTTCGGCTTTCTCTGGGTTACTTCATGCGCCTCCTTTCCAGAGGACCTTCTTCTGTCTTGGGCCGCTGAGTTGATTTATATTCTTTATTTGACTTGTCCATATTTGTTGAAGTTTTTGTGGTAAAAAGTTTTTTACGGGATGGGTAACCAGCCCCATGCCCAACCCTCCTTAGTCGCTTTTTACGACATGCCTGGTAGGGTTCAGTGTTACTATTCTTTGCTCCCCTTTTGGGCCCCGGTAACACACGGGTGAACTGAAAGGTTATGATGATGATAATAATTCATAGACATTCTTCATCAAGCTAAATGTGAACATGGAAGTTACTGGCTTTTGATCATTTGCAGTAAACAAATTATTTTGGCATCCATATGAAGTGCCTGTTAGCATGTTGTTACCAGAAATGAATATATTGTGATCTTCTGGATTTGAACTCATGTTTTTATATAAGTAAGGCTCTGGATTTGAACTCATGTTTTTATATAAGTAAGGCTCTGGATTTGAACTCATGTTTTTATATAAGTAAGGCTCTGGATTTGAACTCATGTTTTTATATAAGTAAGGCTCTGGATTTGAACTCATGTCTTTATATAAGTAAGGCTTTGGATTTTAACTCATGTTTTTATATAAGGCATTTTTTAAAATTTTCGCACCACAGGGAGCCCTCATCAGTGTCCTATTCTAGATCCTGAAAGTGTCCAGGTGACAGGGACAGGTGTGGAAATGGCCACTGCTAATGCACCTACCAGTTTTCATGTCAACATGAAAAATGCTGGAGAGGCTAAGCTGAATGTCAGAGTTGTCTGTAAGTTGCTAGAATAAGTATTCTCTGTGACTTCCTGTCTCTTTTCCCCCCAGTTTTTCTGTCATTGGCTGGAACTGGCTGTTTCAGTCATATCAAGACTCATTATCTCACAGCTGTCATTATAAAAATCTTCTGTAATAATCATAATCACATCTGTCGTGAAAAACTATCTGTTATAATAATTATCATTGCTGTCATTATGAATCATTAATTAGTTCTGAAATTTTTCATTATGAACTATTTCCATTACATTTACTGTCAAGTCTTAAATACTTTATTTTAAATATAGTGTCATTGCTTTCATTATGAATAATTTATATAATAATTGTTATTACTTCTGTCATTATAAATCATTTCCATTACAGGTCTATCCTTTTGTCCGAACACCCGAAAACTGAAATATTCTGAATATCAAAAGTTTCTTTGGCTTACTATTCTATCACAATGTGTGCGATTCCTTACTATTTTTGGCCTACTTTTGGCTATTTATTGTGGGCAATTTGGGCTACTTTTTGAACATGATTTGGTTGACATCTTAAAACTGAAAAAAATCTGGTTTCCGAAATAAAGCTGTCCCCAAGGATTCCAGATAAAAGAATACAGACTTGTATTATCATTGTAACATTTGTAACGTTTGTTTGTTGTTATTGTAACATTTGTAACGTTTGTTTGTTGTTATTGTAACATTTGTAACATTTGTTAGTTGTTATTGTAACATTTGTTTGTTGTTATTGTAACATTTGTTTGTTGTTATTGTAATGTTTGTTTGTTGTTATTGTAACATTTGTTTGTTGTTATTGTAACGTTTGTTTGTTGTTATTGTAACATTTGTAACATTTGTTTGTTGTTATTGTAACATATGTAACATTTGTTTGTTGTTATTGTAACATTTGTTTGTTGTTATTGTAACATTTGTTTGTTGTTATTGTAATGTTTGTTTGTTATTGTAATGTTTGTTTGTTGTTATTGTAACATTTGTTTGTTGTTATTGTAACATTTGTTTGTTGTTATTGTAATGTTTGTTTGATGTTATTGTAATGTTTGTTTGTTGTTATTGTAATGTTTGTTGTTATTGTAACATTTGTTTGTTGTATTGTAATGTTTGTTTGATGTTATTGTAATGTTTGTTTGTTGTTATTGTAACATTTGTTTGTTGTTATTGTAACGTTTGTTGTTATTGTAACGTTTGTTTGATGTTATTGTAATGTTTGTTTGTTGTTATTGTAATGTTTGTTTGTTGTTATTGTAACATTTGTTTGTTGTTATTGTAATGTTTGTTTGATGTTATTGTAACATTTGTTTGTTGTTATTGTAACATTTGTTTGTTGTTATTGTAACATTTGTTTGTTGTTATTGTAACGTTTGTTTGCTGTTATTGTAATGTTTGTTTGTTGTTATTGTAATGTTTGTTTGCTGTTATTGTAACGTTTGTTTACTGTTATTGTAACATTTGTTTGATGTTATTGTAACATTTGTTTGTTGTTATTGTAACATTTGTTTGCTGTTATTGTAACGTTTGTTTGCTGTCAAATAACCACATCTGTTTCTATCATAAACTTAGTGGTCTGCTTCAGGCTTCTTTCATCACCACACAATTTGTTCTCTCCAAGTGGTTGGTAAAGTCCATGCCGTCAGTCTGCTGCTTTTATGGAGCTGACATTCTTGGTAGATATGTTCTATTGTTTGCATGTCTTCCCTGTGTAGAGACATATCTATGTGTCTGATTTTTGATGTATTGAATGGATGCTATTTGAGTCTGCTGTGGCCAGTGCTATTTGAGTCTGCTGTGGCCAGTGCTATTTGAGTCTGCTGTGGCCAGTTCTATTTGAGTCTGCTGTGGGCAGTGCTATTTGAGTCTGCTGTGGCCAGTTCTCATTTTGAAATTTTCATTTGGTCTCTTCTTGGTAAGTAGTAGTATCATCATCATCATTTTCCTTTGTGCCATTTATGAGAGTGGATCCTTCACTGCAGTTGGTCCCCTTGCAGGAAGTCTGCACCAAGCAATCACATGACCTTGTTGTGGTGGTTTCTGTGGAAATTTGATTTACATGATGAGGATGGCAGCCCATTGCTCAAGCTGATATTAGTCATCATTTACGACAGTCCTGAGGGTACAGTAGTCCAATTCTTTCTCTGTCATTTCAGATGTCTGCTACGAGCGAGTTATAGTATGCTTCTGTTATAACTGACTGTGGTGCTCTCTACGCGATTGTTCTTTGAAACTGTCATAATTTCACGTGTCATCAGCTTGAATTTTTCTTCCTCCTACTACTGCAAGTCTAACTCCCATTTTATTTCCCTATATTTGCAGTGAACATGAAGTATTTTCACTGCTTTTAATGGTTCTAAATGAACATGAGCTTTGAGAAGAGATGAGCTCTACATATCTTAAATTATATTGCATAACAGACTAACTTTAATTCTCTACACTACAGCGCAAACTCATGCCATTTCATCCTGGCATTTTCCGTGTCCTTTCTTACTCATCCCTTTCATTTCATTCTTCCTCCGCTATTTACCTTTCACCTATTGGAGATTCTAGAGCAAGGACTGTCTTGTAATAATGTCTGCAGGTTTCCTTTGTGTTTTATGCATCGCCAGCATCTTCTTCTCATCTCTTGTTTCTCTGGCACTTTTCAGGTTCTTGTCATCAGTTCCACATTGGTAATCTTGTCATCAGTTCCACATTGGTAATCTTGTCATCAGTTCCACATTGGTAATCTTGTCATCAGTTCCACATTGGTTATCTTGTCATCAGTTCCACATTGGTAATCTTGTCATCAGTTCCACATTGGTAATCTTGTCATCAGTTCCACATTGGTAATCTTGTCATCAGTTCCACATTGGTAATCTTGTCATCAGTTCCACATTGGTAATCTTGTCATCAGTTCCACATTGGTAATCTTGTCATCAGTTCCACATTGGTAATCTTGTCATCAGTTCCACATTGGTAATCTTGTCATCAGTTCCACATTGGTAATCTTGTCATCAGTTCCACATTGGTAATCTTGTCATCAGTTCCACATTGGTAATTTTGTCATCAGTTCCACATTGGTAATCTTGTCATCAGTTCCACATTGGTAATCTTGTCATCAGTTCCACATTGGTAATCTTGTCATCAGTTCCACATTGGTAATCTTGTCATCAGTTCCACATTGGTAATCTTGTCATCAGTTCTACATTGGTAATCTTGTCATGAGTTCCACATTGGTAATCTTGTCATCAGTTCCACATTGGTAATCTTGTCATCAGTTCCACATTGGTAATCTTGTCATCAGTTCCACATTGGTAATCTTGTCATCAGTTCCACATTGGTAATCTTGTCATGAGTTCCACATTGGTAATCTTGTCATCAGTTCCACATTGGTAATCTTGTCATCAGTTCCACATTGGTAATCTTGTCATGAGTTCCACATTGGTAATCTTGTCATCAGTTCCACATTGGTAATCTTGTCATCAGTTCTACATTGGTAATCTTGTCATCAGTTCTACATTGGTAATCTTGTCATCAGTTCTACATTGGTAATCTTGTCATCAGTTCTACATTGGTAATCTTGTCATCAGTTCTACATTGGTAATCTTGTCATGAGTTCCACATTGGTAATCTTGTCATCAGTTCCACATTGGTAATCTTGTCATCAGTTCTACATTGGTAATCTTGTCATGAGTTCCACATTGGTAATCTTGTCATCAGTTCCACATTGGTAATCTTGTCATCAGTTCTACATTGGTAATCTTGTCATGAGTTCCACATTGGTAATCTTGTCATCAGTTCCACATTGGTAATCTTGTCATCAGTTCCACATTGGTAATCTTGTCATCAGTTCCACATTGGTAATCTTGTCATCAGTTCTACATTGGTAATCTTGTCATGAGTTCCACATTGGTAATCTTGTCATCAGTTCCACATTGGTAATCTTGTCATGAGTTCCACATTGGTAATCTTGTCATGAGTTCCACATTGGTAATCTTGTCATCAGTTCCACATTGGTAATCTTGTCATCAGTTCTACATTGGTAATCTTGTCATGAGTTCCACATTGGTAATCTTGTCATCAGTTCCACATTGGTAATCTTGTCATCAGTTCTACATTGGTAATCTTGTCACACTAGTTCAATCCTTCTGTTCTACACTAGCACTCATTTAGAAAAATCTTTAACCTCTTGGTTGTTTTTGTTTGTGTTCTGCATATTTCAGAGCCATACAGTATTAAACTGCTATTAGTGTTATGATTCATTATGGTGGTTTTTAATCCTCAGCTCCTTTTGGTGAAGATATTCCAGTTCAAATCTCAGGCAATGCTAAGTCAGGTCTTCGCATTGACTACACACCATATGAAGTGGGTAAGTGCTCCCTCTTTGTCCAGTGAATCCTGGACCAAATGTCAATTACTACGTCTTTTCACCTTTCACCTATGTTTTTTTTTTGTTTGTTTGTTTGTTTTTTTAAGACTTAAGTAGTAATCAGTAGGTGGAAATTTGAGATTTCAGAATTTTCTTAAATTATAAATTTTATTTCAGTATAATCCTGCATTTTAAAAAGGGGTAGGGGAGATTGGGTTTCAAACCAGATTCCAACACACTTTTGAAATAGTGATAGTAATCATAACAATACTTGTGGTCTTGCTACATTTAAAGTTGTTATTAATTATATGTGGACATTTAGTAAACAAGTAGGGAAAGCACTAGAGGCCACAGAGATGTGGTTTTACAGAAGAATGTTAAAAATACCATGGACAGCTGAAAAGAGTAATGAGGATGTCGGGGAAAGAGGCCAATGCACAAAGGAAACTTTTTTCACAAGTTAGAAAGAAGCAATCCACTTTTTTGGGGGGGCATGGTATGAGAAGAAAAAAGCTGGAGAATAATATGACAACAGGAAGGATTGAAGGAAAAACAGATAGAGGATGACAAAGGAAGAAAGTACTGGACAGTTTGACATCATGACATGGAGAGAAGTAAACAACAATATTTAAAACACTACTGAGACCATCATTTTGGAGGGGCATGATCAATTACACCACCAGGCATGGTACTTGAAGAGTAAGAAGTGGGAAATTTGAGCTGTAATGCTATTCAATAGAAATATGTGAGAATACAGGAATACAAGAAACCAATCCACAAATAAAAACTTTCAATTTAGAAAAATCGGAAGAAAGTAAAGCAGAAAACAAGTAAGTAAAAAAATGCCATTGACAGCAAATTTTTTCTTTGTAGTTGATTTCTCATTTTTCATTGCTTAATTGTATATTTTTTCTGCTATTTCACTTCCAGGTATGTACAAGGTGTTTGTGGAATGTGCTGGCGTTCCTATCAAGGGGAGTCCATTCACTTGTAATGTTTTTGACCCAGCCCTCATCAGGATTAATGCACCTGGTAGGGCCTATTTCGGCAAGCCTGTGCACTTTCACTGTGAGTAGATTGCTTGTCATTAAATATATTATTTTTTATCTCCCTTCTTCTACTTCTCTTAGGGAACTGACAACTAATGTAAAAAATATATTACATTTACGCATTAGAGCAAGAACATTAATTGCCCCATTTCTTGTATTTTTTTTCTGCACCCACAATCTTCGCTTGTGTATTACCGGAGCCTGAAAGGGGAGCGAAGAATAGTAACACTGGATTATAACAGAAGGTAATAATAATAATAGCCCCTTCAGTCATAACTGACTATGGGAATGCGCCCCTGAGGTGACAGCCCTCAGCTGCTTGTTTTCCTGGTGCTCCTTTCGACGTTTTCTCCCCTCCTCTGCTTGTTGTGTGAGCCTCTCTTCGCCCAATCTGAGGTGGCGCCGTAAATAGCATCGCCACTTAGTGCGATCGGCAGCTTCATCCTCCCATGTTGCTGGATCCATGTCCAGTGCCCTCATATCTCTCTTGCACACATCTTTGAACCTCAGCTGTGGTCGCCCAACTGTTCTCTTGCCATCTGCTAATTGTCCGTAGAAGATATCTTTTGGGATGCGACCATCTTCCATGCAGCGAACATGGCCAAGCCAGCGAAGTCTGCGCTGTCTAAGCAGTGTATACATACTTTGAAGGCCAGCACGTGACAACACCTCGACATTTGTCACTTTATCTTTCCATGAAATGCCGAGGATGTGGCGTAGACACCGTAAATGGAAGGTATTGAGCCTTCTTTCTTGCTTAGCATAGAACAGAAGGTAGTAATAGAAGAATTGAAATGGTATGACAAGATCACCATTTTGGAACTAATGACAAGAACTGGACAAGTGGAAATGGAACAAGAGAAGAGAGAAGAAGATGCTGATGTTAAATAGGTTATACCTTGATAAAAACTTGTTGATAGCATTACAAGGCAGTCCTTGTTCTGGTATCCCCAGTGTAAGATCGGTAGAGGGAAACTGAAAAATTCAAGGAGGAACGAACTGTAGACAGACATGGGATGATGAAGACATGTAAAGACCTTGAATGGATGGCACAGGCAGCGAGTCTTGGCATGAATTTGTTGAAGGTCTGTGCTCCTTAGAGAGTTGGTAATGAATGAATGAACCACAAGCTTCCATTACCCTTCTTGATTATCCTTTTTCATCTCTGAATTCATGTACGTAAATCTAACTATAGTAGAGCGTCAGTTATCCAAACTAATTGGGACCAAGGTTGGTTTGGTTAATCAAATAGTTTGGATAATCAAACATACATGAGCATACCCAGTTTATATGAAACAAAGTGTAATTAGGTCTACAATAAACATCATGGGAGACTTTCCGTTATACACACTAAAGCTATTTCTTCTTCTTCTTCGTTCACCCTCAGGCGTCAACTTGAATATGTTCGAAGGAAGTAGTGGACAGTCTGATGCTGTTGATATCTCTGTAGAACTTTTCTAGGAATGGCACTGGTGATGGCCATATGTACTTTCTCAATTCCTCATATGTTGGGCACTTTTGAAGTAGATAGTCAGCCAGTCATTATATCAGTGCCACAATTACAATCATCAGTAGTTCCTATCTTGAACTTGTTGAATAGATGGTATTTGATTTCTCAACTCCTGTAATGACAAATTAAGACTATTTCTATGTAATACCGCACATATCTTCAAATAAATAGTCGGAAATGAATGCATTGCACGGCAGAAGTAATACTTCAGAATAACAATTAGTGCATTAAAAGTAGATACTGAATTTTTTTATTTTTGGCAGCGGCAGTTCGGATAATTGAAATTTAGGATAATTGATGTACTGATGTATATACCATCTTCAGATTTGTCATTGTAATCTTTGGTCTGATATCTTTTGCCTGCCATCTATTTTTGTAACCTGCAGGCCCCAATTTTTATGATATTATAATAATAGTAATATTCTTTGCACCTTTTTTCTGTTTTAAAATGTGATCTTTAGATGTATATTTACTGATTTTAGATGTTCATGTTAACATTTCTTTGGACGTAATGAAAAAGTATATTTTGAAAAATAGAAAGCTCAGTTTTTTACTGAAGTTTTGCAATTGGTCTTGTTCTAAGAGTAATACATTTGACAAGTGTGCTTTGAGCAATTAAATATCATGCGTAATAGAACCTCAATACTTTCATATTAAGACAAATGAAGTTCTAACCAATCAATTTACTCTCTATTTTCGAACCAGTTTGTTTATTATGTATTTTCTAACCAGTCAGTTATTTTCTAACCAATTGGTTTACTCCGTATTTTCTAAGCAATTAATTACTCTGTGTTTCAGTGGACACCTCATCTGCAGGTCATGGCACACTGAGCTTCCAGGTCAAATGTCGAGGGTCAGAGGTGCCAGTAAGGCTGAGGGAATCTGCACCTGATAGATTTGACATTAGCTTTACTCCACAGAATGTTTCCCCTCACATTGTCCACGTATTCTTCAATGATTTGCCTGTGCCAGGTAAGATTTTATAGGAATTATGATGTTCATATTTCTTATACGTTATCAGAGTATTGTTTACAAGGTGAAGGGTAATGGTAATTTTATATAAGTGGAAATGTATCAAGAACAAAGCATTTTAAATACATAATATAATGTGATAAGTTTATTTTTATATACTTTTGTATATGTTTAGAGAGCTGCGCTGGTGTAATGGTTACCACACTGCACTGGTGATCGGGTGATCCAGGTTTGAGCCCTGGTGAGAACATTTGAAGGTGTGTTGTTGACCGGGACTTGGACTGGAATAATTCGAGCCCTGGCGAAAACATTTGAAAGAGTGTCGTCCATCAGGGACTGGAATAACCTGAACGGCTCCTGAGCCGTCTCTAATGGGTACCTCTGAAATTGGCGAGTATCTGCCTGAATGGTGAGAGGACACCTGTCATTGTACAGGGAAAAAAGGGATACTCACGTAAAATCAGTCTCAGGTTAGACATATTAACCGGAGATTTCGCCTCGATTAATAGCGGGCGAACGTTAAAAAAAAAATATATATATATATACACTTTTGTAATAGTGAAAGAATTGATTTTTCTGGTGGAAATGTAAACCTATTTGATAAAATATTAACAAGTAATAAGCATTGTGTCAAAGGCAGAGATTTAAAAATCATATTTATAGTGTAATAGGTACACTATAATATTTATCACCTTTGTAGTTTTGCAGGCCAAGGTATGTTGATTCACCTTTATAGATATCTCAAATTATATGTTGCCGTAACTGATTAAAATGACAGATTCTCAGTGTAGTAACATTCAGATACAATTCAGACTTAGCTGAAATGAAAGTAATATGTGCCAGATCTATAGGCATTAATAGTTGATCTTTCTTCATGATGTGTCTGCCTCATTTGATTATCTCTCACTGAATAATTTATCATAGCTGAGGTTCAGTTACTTGACAATAGTATGACATGATAACAAGCATGTGGTTTCTTTTTGAGGCAGAGCTGTCAGGTTCAAAACCAGGTAGCATCACACCAGCTGTAAATGGGTAGCTGACTCTGCTCTTGAGGAAGGGAATCGGTCATCCCCACCTCATAAAAATGAAAACTTGTAAACTGGTCTCCAAAACTTGGCTCCACTACAGCAGTATCTGTTAAAGAGACTACCTTTACCTTCACCTCTGTGATCTGATATTCAGTCATCATGAGGTTCAGTCATTTGACATTACTGTGAGATTCTGTTTTATGATATACCTATGGTGCAGTCCTTTTACCCAACAAAAGTGCATACATTTTATGTAAAAGGAAAGGATCCCGTTACACAACCATTGAGGCATGTTGGGAATATGGTGTTAGGCCCATATTTTCTTGACCATCGGCACACTAGGGGTGATGTGGTCAGCATGACGCTGGCCGCCTTAACCTTCCCAGAGTTGCTCTGGTACCCAGTTGGGGCTGGGTCGACCCAGGAGCCGTTTGCGGCCTAAAAAGATCCCACCTCATCTGGGGATTGAACCAAAGACCACTGAGCTAGGAAGCCAGTGCACTAACCACTATGCTACCTCGGCTCCCATACATTTTATGTAAACACAGTTATTTGAACATCCATTTACTTTACATAACTGAGAGGTAGCAAGTTGGAATACTGTAGTGTAAGTAAATAAACAAGGGGGCTGCTGTAAAACTGATAGGGAAAGTAATATATAAATTAAAAATGAAAATGGTGTGGAATCAGTTTTACAAATTAACAGTAAAAAATAAATTATGGGACATTTCGGGGGTTCACCCTTCATCAGCCACAGTTACAAACAGGTCAAAAGAAAAATACTATGGACACCACAAACACTTAACAGGATGAGAAACAGAATAGATGAAAAAATAAACAATACAGGTGATGTGAGCAAAGAGTACAACAAATAAGCAAGAAAAAAAAAAAAAAACCAGAAAGAAATATCACTATGAGAAATTCAACAATCAACACAAATTGTGTTGTGCCATTAATTTGTAAAACTAAAATAATATAGTCAGCTGAGACAATAGAGATACAGACATTTGATGTCATTTGAAACAGTGAACTGTATGACTACGGTCATTTAATTGTTCTCCTCCTTTTTGCTCTTTGTTTAACAAGGAGCCACCAGAGCAGCTGGTACCTTTGCAGGAAGCTTGTACCAAGCATTCTTGTTCACATGCAGTGATGATTTTTGTAACACTTTGTTTTACATGATGAGATTTCCAGCCCAATGAACAACCTTATATTAGTCGCCTCATACGACATGCCCGAGGGAGCAGAAGTCATATTTATTCTTTGTCTCCTTGGAAGACTGTTCGGGGCGTCCTCCCATTAGATATAACTTAAAGATACAGTCATTTAATGTAACCAATAAGTCAGTTCATGTGAGAGAACTTAGATCCAGTTTTTGTCATAATTGAGATACTATAATTTGTCATAATTGATGAGGTCAAGCAGGATCAGGAAATAAGGAAAATCTTACACAAGAAACACGCAGCCTACATTTTGGCAAAGGTCTTCATCAGGGACAGACACCACACACACACACACCCCCCAATAAATAAATAAAAGTACAGAAGAGGAAGGGGAAACTTAATATAAATGTGAAACAAGAAATATAAAATTGAGAACAACAAAAAGGATGTACCGGTATTGGCAGCCAACTTAGTCTTTTCTAGTTTTTAACCATCATTAGTCATCACCTTTCCCCTTTTGTGCCCTGTAGAGCATGAAGCCACCACTCCTCCTGGACCTCTTGCAGGAAGCCAGCACCAAAAACATTCAGGTGCTCTTGTAGTGTTGGTTTCTGTAGCTGTTTGCTTGACATGATGAGGTTGCCAGCTCTGTGCACAACCTCATGTTAGTAGCCTCTTATGACATGCTTGAGGTAGCAGAAGCCCTAGTCTTTCTTTCTTTGTTGTCCTCAGGGACCCAGGAGCTTCACAGCTTGCAACCATTCTTCTATTCACCATATCTGTATCCAACCAGTTGGCATGCCTAGGGTTCAGTTAACTTTTTTTTTCAACATATCTGTATCCAACCAGTTGGCATGCCTAGGGTTCAGTTAACTTTTTTTTCAACATATCCTTCTTAGAAGTTGTGACTTTATGATTTAATATTAATTTTTATGATTATAGGAACACCATTTGAGGTTCCAGTGATTGACAGCACAAGTGTCAGCGTGTCAGATGACAGTTTGCGATTGGCTAAAGTGTACAAAGAAACAGGACTTAATCTTGAACATCAGGGATTGGACGAGAGAGACGTTGATATCAGAATTATTGGTGAGTAAAACGACGCTATCTCACAACAAATATTGATGTCATAATTGTTGGTGAGAAGTACATCTCTCTACCTATTTGTTATTATATTTTTTTTAAAGTAATGCAATAAGTATGATTGTTTAAGATGTTAAAAAAAAATCTACATACACAATTACAATTTTGAATGAACCAATTTACAATATAGAATAAATGATTGAGAAGGATGTTGCAAGCGAGCAGATGGAAACAGTTCAATACTTTATTTGCAGTTATCGTAATCATCATTTTTTCATTGTGCTCCTTATAAAACCCCCACAGCAGCTGTCCCCTTGCAGGAAGCCTGCGCCATGTAATCACATGCTCCTGCAAGCAGTAGTTTCTGTAGCAAGTTGTTTAGCATAATGGAGTTGCCAGTCCCATGCATAACTTTATATTAGTTGCCTAGTACGACATACCTGAGCGTAAAGTAGTCCTATTTCTTTTTTTATGTCTTCGCAGACCAGGGAACTATGCAGGGCATTGTTACGTTATGCATTTTACTGCACAAACGAGACAGTGTTTATTATTAGTCGTTTGCGCACTAAAATGTACCAGTGATAAAAGAGATGCATGAATGTTGTTTATTGACGGGTGTCGGGAAAAGAAGTTCTGGCCGTGGAGGCCTGAGGGCCGGCCGTGTGTATGGAAAATGTTTATGTAAAGTGTGGCCAGTTGGAGCCATGGATAAATGGAGTGTGTACCCCCTTGTGTTAATCAAATGTGTTCTTTAAAGACTGTGTTTCACATAGATGATTGTATGGCTGACGGGAGCCCTGAGATAATGGAATGTTTCATGAAAGTCAATATGTCTGCATATGGATTGGCTGCCCAAGTGATGGATGTATGTTTAAAGATGGGCATGTATATAATGAGGATTATTATACGATGAGGAATATCCATAAATGATGAAATGTAATGTAAAGGCTCTACATGTTTATTGATTCAGTTTGCAAGATTGGAGAATAACAGTTGATTTCGTTTCCGTTTGTTAATAATAATAGACCCCTATGAGCCAGGCGAGGCTAAACTCTTATAAACTATTTATTATCAGCCTCAGCCACATGTTCCATGTAACAGGCATTAACAGCTATGGATTCCATATATCTTAATTATAATCCAACCAGGGTTGAACAAGATATTTTTATCCATTAATTAAAAAAAAAAAAAAAACTTTCTGTTTATGAACTTTGGTATTAGAATTGTTTTCTCTTTTGCTAATTCTCTCTCTGTCACCTTTCATCTCCTTTCTCTCTCTGTCACCTTTCATCTCCTTTCTCTCTCTATCTCCTTTCATCTCCTTTCTCTCTCTGTCGTCTTTCATCTCCTTTCTCTCTCTGTTGCCTTTCATCTCCTTTCTCTCTCTGTCTCCTTTCATCTCCTTTCTCTCTCACTTTCTGACACTCCAAAATGAAATTTGATTCACATTTGTTGGTAGGCAATGTTATAAATTGGAAGGATGTGTTTTATGTGCCAGTGCCCTAACATTAATTGTTATTCATGTGGGCACATTTACAAAATTAATGGGTCAGTCTACTCAAGTATCCAAGCAGTGTCTTCACTGAAAGCAGAAAATCTTTTAAATGTAATGCTAATACTATGCAACATCTAAACCACATTACTTTTGTAATAGTGAAAGAATCATTTCAGCCAGACTTTTGTAGTGAAGATTTATACATTGTTTTAAAATATTACGTAAAATATAATATTCAGTTTCAACTCCTTTTCTGTTAATTATGGAGCAAGGAGCCATCACTGCATCTGGCTGCAATGCAAGAAACAAGCATCAAAACACATGCTCCTGCAGCGGTGGTATCTGAAGGATCTTGTTGTACTTGATGAGGCCAGCCCCCCCATACACAACTTCACATTAGTCACCTTTAATGACATACCAAGAAAGTAGTGTGCAACGCATTAAAGGCAAAGATCTTAAAATCACTTTTATAGTGTAATAGAAACACAGATAATATTTATCATATTTATAATTTCCTTGGCACACCCACGATACGTGTATCGGCCTGAATATTTATCTGAAGTTGCAGGCCACAGTATCTGATTAAAAAAAAAAAAAAAGAACCAGTTTCTAAATATAGTAACTTAAAAAATTTGAGCTATACAATTAAAACTAAATGAAAATAATATGCGACGTATTCACGTATGCCTATAGTTTGTCTTCCTTCTTGTGGTGACTCATTTTACTTTCTGTTACTACATAATCTTGTATAGCTGAGATCCTGTTGTTTGACATTAGTATGATCTGTAAATCAGACATCATGAAGTCCATTAATTTGACTTCGCTGTGAGATTAAGTTTTCTGACATGACCCTGGTGCAGTGCAGTTACAACAAAAATATTAAGATAAAGTTTGTGATAACAGTGTATTAAATGTAATAATCTTTTGTTTTTGGTATATATTTTTTCCTAGCTCCCAGTGGCAACACCATCCCTGCACGACTTGGTAGCCATGGTAATAACCTCCGAATCAATTTCACCCCTCTGGAGGTTGGAGTTCACAAAGTGCATGTTCATGTTGGGGAGACTCCAGTCATTGGAAGTCCATTTATTTGTAATGTGTATGACCCAAGTGCAGTCAGGATCATTGATGTGGACAAGACCCCCAAGAAGGAAAGAGAGATAGGATTTACAAGTAAGGCTGATTTTTTTTTTAAACAAGACATATTTTATACAAGTGTCTACAGAACTTGAAAGCTAACATTCTTTGACCTTGTATTTTTCTCTCCTAAAATGTGTAGTTTGGAGGTGTAGTTGAGTTTGACACCTTAGACTTGGCTTCTTCTGCCATCATGTGTTTTTATTATGAGTACTTGTAAAGGAAAGCATACTTGTTTTAACATATTTTTAGACTACATTCTTGATAAACCACATGTGTGTTACCGTGGCTTGAAAAGGGAGCACCGGATTAGTAATTCTGTAGCCTACCGTGCATGTGATAAAGAACTATTAAGGAGGGTTGGGTATGAGACTGACTACCACATCCCATAGAAAATTTAAGCCACGAAAACTTCAACAAACTATGTGAACAAGTCATCTAACGAAAACAAAACTCGTCCATCCAAGACAGAAGGTCCTCTTGTAAAGATATGGAAAGACCTTGAGCTGATGGCATAGGACGGGAGGACTTGGCATGTTTGTTGAAGGTGTGTGCTTCTGGGAGAGCTAAAAGGTATTGATTGATAATATATACATGTCACGTTTTGATGACATTCATCATATAAGGATTACTGCATTTAGTACTATAAAGAAGCTTTGCTGCAAGTAGGTCTCTGTATATCTCTGTTCTTGAACATTTGTCAAGGTTTATGTCTTTTTTAGACTTTTTTAGGTCTAGCCTTAAATTGTCTCTATCTGTTGTCTTCGTGATCATTGCCCGTTTTGATCTGTTTTATATAATTTCTGTTGATGGTGGTAAAGGACATTTTTTAAAATAAATAATGTTCAGTTTATGAAAAAAGCCACACAGATAATTTTAGGGTATGTATACGATCCCCTAGAATCCATTCAGCGACCCCCCCCCAAGGGAACTGTGGACTACACGAAGCCCTGGTTTAGAAAGTTCTTTCATTCATTAACTCTTTTTTACCCCATGAGCCTTTTGGTTCACAGCGTCATGGTATATTTATTTTCTCAAGGGTCACCTTATGCACCTGTTTGGTTATAGTCAGATTTTCACGTTTTAATACAAACTTGCTTGTTCAATCCAATTTATTCTTTAATCAATTTTAGACATTTTCATATATATTAGGCTAGTACTGCCTTAGACATGTCGTAAGAGGTGACAAACATGAGGCTGGCAACTTTATCATGTAAAACTAATTGTCACAGAAATCAAAGCTGCAAGGGCATATGAATGCCATACTACAGGCTTACAACAAGGGGACCAGATGCAGTGATGGCTGCATGCTCCAGGATCGAAAAAGGATGTGATGATGATGATGTGTATCTTGTAGTTGACATTGCAACTGCTGTGAAAGTTCATTCTTATCTTTTGTGTGCCTTGTAGTTGACAGTGCAACAGCTGTGAAAGTTCATTTGTGTCTTTTAGTTGACAGCGCATCAGCTGTGAAAGAGTTAATTCATGTCTTTCATGCATCTTGTAGTTAATAATGCATGAACTGTGAAGGAGTTAAAATTCGTGTCTTTTGTGTGCCTTGTAGTTGACAGTGCATCAGCTGTGAAAGTTAATTCTTATCTTTTGTGTGTCTTGTAGTTGACAGTGTGTCAGTCTCAACTGTGAAAGTTAATTCTTATCTTTTGTGTGCCTTGTAGTTGACAGTGCATCAGCTGTGAAAGTTAATTCTTATCTTTTGTGTGCCTTGTAGTTGACAGTGCAACAGCTGTGAAAGTTCATTTGTGTCTTTTAGTTGACAGCGCATCAGCTGTGAAAGAGTTAATTCATGTCTTTCATGCATCTTGTAGTTAATAATGCATGAACTGTGAAGGAGTTAAAATTCGTGTCTTTTGTGTGCCTTGTAGTTGACAGTGCATCAGCTGTGAAAGTTAATTCTTATCTTTTGTGTGTCTTGTAGTTGACAGTGTGTCAGTCTCAACTGTGAAAGTTAATTCTTATCTTTTGTGTGCCTTGTAGTTGACAGTGCATCAGCTGTGAAAGTTAATTCTTATCTTTTGTGTGCCTTGTAGTTGACAGTGCAACAGCTGTGAAAGTTCATTTGTGTCTTTTAGTTGACAGCGCATCAGCTGTGAAAGAGTTAATTCATGTCTTTCATGCATCTTATAGTTAATAATGCATGAACTGTGAAGGAGTTAAAATTCGTGTCTTTTGTGTGTCTTGTAGTTGACAGTGCATCAGCTGGAGCCGGCACATTGGAAGTCCAGATAACTCATAAGGGCCAACCAGTGCATGCTGAGTGCAGTAAAGTTGCAGAGGGCCGATATCATTACACATTTAAACCCTTATATGTTGGACGCTATGAGGTCAAGGCAACATTTAATGGGAACACCATTCCAGGTAGGTGTTTGAAGTCAGCTGTTTCAGGTGAAATTGTTAGAGAACCTGCCCTTATCACGGATATCACATACCTTCACAGCTCATTACTTCACTTTTTATTTTTATACAGTTTGAAATTAGAAGTTGAGTATTTAAGACTTTGTGATACTTCTGAAATTGAAAATCTTGGACAATTGTTATAATAATTTCATGGAGTAGAAAATTTATGGAATTAGGCATCTTTTCCACTTCATTACATGAAAACAGATCTTCATGAAGAACAACTTACTGAACTATTTGAGATAAGAACGGGTATGCCTCTAATTACTGTTTCTCTTGTTATCAGTTATTTATTGGGTTATGAAAACAACATGGAGAACAATGATAAACAGGGAGATACAGACATTCATAAATTTGTCTTTATACAGAATAGAACAATTGAAATGGTATGACAAGATCATTAATGTGGAACTGATCCCAAGAACCAGACAAGTACCAATGGAACGGTGTGTGAGGAGATGTTGGCACTGAATTGGACACACATTTGAGAAAAGCAGCTGGGAGTATTACAAGGGAGTCCCTGTCCTGGAATCCCCAGGGTATGATGAATAGAGAGAGACCCAAAAACAAACATGGAGAGGAGAACTGGAGGAGACAGATATGGAAGGGATAAAGAAGACATGGACAGACCTCGATGCATTGAGAAAAGCAGTTGATAGTATTACAAGGCAGCCCTTATCCTGGAATACCCAGGGTGTGAGAAATAAAGACCAAAACAACAAAAAACACACGTACAGAAGAGAGCTGTTGACAAATATGACAGTGATAAAGAAGACATAGAAAGACCTTAACTGTAAGACACAAGATAGAAGGGCTTAGATTGTATTTGTTGATGCCCTGTACTTCACAGGGAGCTGAAAATTTATGATGATAATGAATTGAAAAAAGATCATATAATGTCTGCTGTGCTAAGTCTTATTCATTTAAGTCATGCATGACGTAGTCTTAGGTGTCTAAGTTGACTGCGATGATAGGAAACTCTTTACAGAGCAATACAACAGGAAGCAATCTGATCATCAGAAGAAGTCCCCCCGTCCGACGAGTAATATCATCAATATGTCACTTGTTCACTGTCACGAGCTATCTTATCCTCTGATGTGTTTCGAGTTTACTGAATTAGTCAGTTCTAGTGTCTCTAGTTCACTGACTTATGTTAATCTTAGATATCTCTTATTCACTGACATAAGATGGTCTATGTGTTTCAGCTCACTGGCACCATTTAGTCTGTGTGTCATGGTTCACTGACACTATTTAATCGATGGGTCTCAGTTCACTGGCACCATTCAGTTTATGTGTCTCGGTTCATTGACACTGTTTAGTTATATGTCACTACTTCACTGGCATGAGCTATACTATCCTCTTACATGTCTGGAGTTTACTGATGTGAGTCAGTTCTATTATCTCTAGGTGATTGACATAAGCTAATCCTAGGTATCTCTAATTCACTGGCACAATTCAGTGGTTGTGTCTAAATTCACTGTCTTGAGCTATCCTTATTCTCCTGCATGTCTCTCGTTTACTGAAATTGGTCAGTCCTAGCTTTCTCTAAATTCACTAGCCTGAGTTAGTCCTAGGTATCTCTTGTTTGCTGACATTCATTAGTCCTAGGTACATCTAGTTCACCGACATACGTTAGCCAGGGTGTCTCTTGTCCATTGACATGAGTTAGCCAGGGTGTCTTAAGTCCACTGACATAAGTTAGCCAGGATGTCTTTAGTCCACTGACAAATGTTAGCCAGGGTGTCTTTAGTCCACTGACATAAGTTAGCCAGGATGTCTTTAGTCCACTGACATAAGTTAGCATTATCCACTGATGTTAGCCAGTATGTCTCTAGTCCACTGACAAAAGTTAGCCAGGGTGTCTTTAGTCCACTGACAAATGTTAGCCAGTGTGTCTTTAGTCCACTGACATAAGTTAGCAGGATATCTTTAGTTCACTGACAAAAGTTAGCCATGATGTCTATAGTTCACTGACATAAGTTAGCAGGATGTCTTTCATCCACTGACATAAGGTAGCATTATCCACTGATATAAGTTAGCCAGGATGTCTCTTATCGACTGACATATGTTAACTAGGGAGTCTCTTATCGACTGACATATGTTAGCCTAGGTGTCTCATTCATTGACATGATTTAGTCCTAGGAGTCTCTAGTTTACTGACATAAGTTAGCCTAGGTCTGTAGTACACTGACATGAGTTAGCCTAGGTGTATTGCACACTGATATAGGTTAGCTTAGGTCTGTAGTTCACTGGCATAGTTTAGCCTAAGTATGTATTACACTGACATAGATTAACCTATGTCTGTAGTTCACTGACCTTGGTTAGCCTAGGTCTGTAGGACACTGACATAGATTAACCTTGGTCTGTAGTTCATTGACATAGGTTAGCCTAAGTCTGTAGTTCACTGAAATAAGTTAGTCTAGGTCTCTAATTCACTGACATAAGTTAGTCTAGGTCTCTAATTCACTGACATAAGTTAGTCTAGGTACCTCTAGTTTACAGACATGAGTGAGTTTTTGTTGTCTCTAGTCTACTGACATTCTAATACTTTAGTTTCCTCCATGTCAACTAGTGTGGGTTACAAGCTTAGACTTGTTAAGACAATTCAGTGTCTAACATGATGAAACTAGTCATGAAAATTTAAATTATGAACAGACTTTACGTCTGCTTTAATCATAACTTTGTCACATTTCTATCTATTCTCTCTTTTTCCTGTCCAAATGTCATCAGCAGACTCGCCCTAATTTATTGTAACCTATCTTCTGATTGTTCTGTTGGCAGACATCCATTGTTGAGTTAATGTCATCAGTGGTGAATGATCTTGGCTGAAGTTAAAAATTGATGCTAATTATGGCTAGCCTACTTCATAATCTGACATAACTTTGGCAGATGAACCATTTGTCTGATAAAGTTTTGATAGTAATTTTATATTTTTGAGATTCTTTTTAATCTCTTCTATCTATCCTTTTTTGTAATCCTCTCATTTTACTTTTCTTATTTGATGTTACGTACTTCACCTCTTCCTTCCTCTTTATTCACATTTTTTTCTAGGTTCTCCTCTAACCATTGAAGTAGAAGAAGACACCCCGACATTTATACGCATCAACTTCTCCAGCGTGGAACCAATAAACACAAAAGGCAGAAACTGGTTCTTGCTTCATACAAGTGGACAAGAAGTGGACAGGGATATGCTGAATGTCATGATATTAGGTTGTCATTGACCATATTAGAGCCACCTTTGACAGCATGGCAGCTTCACAACTACAACTGCTTATAGTTCCAGGCTTATAGGTGGTGGAAACGCTGACCAGTAACGTTGGCAGTGGTGTTTATGCATGATGGCTCTAGAGTCAAACACACAAGCATGTGGTGCATCCAAATTACCTAGTGACTTAGATTTTCATGATTTGCATGTATGATGTAGATTTTTTTTTAAATCTTGCATGTGAATACTCATGTAGTAATGACATTACTGTCAAACTTTGACTCAGGTTATATGAATATATTGGTTCACAGGGACTAACTAATATGCCCTGCATAATCCTGTTTGCAAGAACTATTTGTAACTTCACGTATAGTTCAAGCGAATGTTGTATTTTTGCTTTACACTAATTCATCATATGTTATTTATTGTCAAAGCAACTACTTTACTTTTATATTTCTGTTTGTCCATGAAATCCATTTTCAGAAGGGCAGATAATTTTTTTCTCTGCCTTTACAAGACTTGAGTTTAGACCCTGTAAATTTATATGAGCTTTATTTATGCCATCGTATACATTGTACGATATAATATCACCACAACTCTCTTAACAAAACCATAATGATAATATTGTTTGCTCGTGAGTTACCAGTGACCGAAAGGGAACAAAGAATAATAACCCTGTACTGTGCCATGCATGTCCTTGAGGCATGTTGGACAAGGTGACTAATATGGGGGTTACACATATGGGGCTGGCAACTTCATCATGTAAAACAATTAGCTAAATAAACCACAGCTGCAAGAGTATGAGAAAGCTTTGTACAGGCTTCCTGCAAGGAGACGAACTACACTCGTTGCTCTATGCTCCAAAATGACCGAAAGGGAAAATGAATGAACTGTACCAAGCGTTTTGTAGGAGGCAACCTAGGAGAGTTGGACAAGGGGCTGACTATCCTGACATGTAGAAACTTTAGGCCAAAAAAAATGTAACAACAGCACAGACAAGTCAGCCAAAACTAATTTAAATAATTCAACTTGGCCTTGCAGGACAGAAGAAGGTTTCTAGTATGGAGGCTCATGATGCTGCCCTGAGAAAGCCAACCAGCAGAAATAAGAAACTACCAAAACTACATTCTGTGACTGTGTGAAACAAGGTAAAAGGGAACAGAAGAGGAAAAAATTATAAACAGAAAAAAATGGTTTAGTCCTCAGGACATAAGAAAGAAAGCACCCACCATAGGGAAATTGTAGCTGTAATGCTATCAAAGGAAGCACATACGACACTCATAAAATGGGAAGTGATGGAACCCAAGCTAATATCAGCAACATTTAAATCTGCCAAAAGGAAAATAAAAAAATCAAGTGCTATGTGCTGACTAATGACAAACAGGAATTTGTGTAAGAAGAATTTTACACCAGACACAAACTTCTATGAGTTTAAATCAACCTGCTATAGGAAGAAGCATATTTCTGTATAATAGAATATACAACGCAACATGGATATCACCAGACACTGGCCAGCAAATCCAATGATCACATATGCATAAGCAAGAAGTTTAAATGATTATTACATGATGCAAAAGTATGTAGAATAACAGCTGTATATGGCATCAGATCGCCAAGAAGAAAATCAGAAGCTAAACAAAACATTGTCACAAACATTAGTTTAATGTGGGATGTCTGTCACAAACATTAGTTTAATGTGGGATGTCTGTCACAAACATTAGTTTAATGTGGGATGTCTGTCACAAACATTAGTTTAATGTGGGATGTCTGTCACAAACATTAGTTTAATGTGGGATGTCTGTCACAAACATTAGTTTAATGTGGGATGTCTGTCACAGACATTAGTTTAATGTGGGATGTCTGTCACAGACATTAGTTTGATGTGGGATGTCTGTCACATACGGTACATTAGTTTAATGTGGGATGTCTGTCACAGACATTAGTTTAATGTGGGATGTCTGTCACAGACATTAGTTTAATGTGGGATGTCTGAACAATCAGGAAATAGATTTACTGTATTACAAGGCATTTCTTGTTCTGGAATCCCCAGACTGAGAGAGGTAGAGGAAGACCCCCCCCCCCCACACACACACACAAAGAAAGATGGAACTAGAAACAGAAATGAAAGGGATAAAGAAGATATGGAGAGATCTTAAAGAGATGGCACAGGATAGGAAAGCACAGCCTGAATTTATGGAAGGCCTATTCTCCTCTGGGAGCTGAAGGGTAACGATGATGATTACATAAATACGACTAATAATGACATACGCAACATAAGATGAATGCACCCCTTATAAATAGTGTTATCAATAGCATGAATTCTGTTATTTGTGATATTAATGCACCCTATATAAACATTATCAAAAGTATAAATTGAATGCACCCTTTATAAAGTTTATAAATATATAACATGAAAGGACCATTGATAAATATGGTTATTACTAACATGTGTGAATGCACCCTATATAAATGCTGTAATTAATAGCATGTGATACAATTCTGTTTAGATGATAATTAACTACTTGAGATAAAAAGAATACCTGAAGAATAGATAATGGCACAGCTGAACAATGGAAGATACACCTGGAGGGGGATGGAAGGAACGAACGAATAAAAGTCTTTATTTTTATTTAAAAGCATTTTCCAAATTTCTGCCTAGAATAACAGGCACTCGTTGCTTGAAAAGTTTCTACAACAGAAACTCTAAATATGGGAGCAATAGCTAAAACATCTTTGTATATGAGCATGGTAGAATATGAGCATTGAGGTTGAGCCAAGAAATGCTTTAATTTCTAAATATGATAAAAATAGACAGCACTTGGCACTTGAGGAATCCAGTGCAGTGATAGGTCTACAACTGCCAACAGCAACATAAGTTCAGATAACATGCTCAGTGAAAGCAGTTTAAATGGGCAGATTTGAATTTCTTTGGTGAGTGGATACTGATGGATATGGAATTAATGTTGCACTATACAAGTACAATACTTTCTTCTTCCTCGTTCATCCTGAATAGGATGTTGGTTGCGTTGTGTCTGTTTACAGCAACGCTGTGATATCTGCACCTTTCGGCTGACACATCCGACTTCAGCACGGCATTTTTTGGGACCGGGTTTGCCTTCCCTCTTCGATCCCTACTCTCTCAGCCAGACTGCAGTGATGCAGCCTGTTTCCAGGACCACCACGTGGAGGTGGAGTAAGGTCTTGGTCAGCTCTGGTTCGCTGACCCTGACGCAAGCAGTCAAGCTATGGGTCGCTGACTGCATTCTCTATTGCTGCATCTTTGGGTCCCAAGTACAATACTAAGATGATGCTGTAGATCTAACTGAATTGAGCTCATTTCTGAGTGTGCCACAGTAAGTATGGTGTCATCAACAAACATCATACAGTTGTCATGGAGAAAGTAGCAGAGAGATGAGATGAATGGATATCTACGATCACTGGCCTGTGTTTATGCTTGGCAAGATAAAGGCACTGATTGGTAATTTGTTTGAGACATATGTTAATTAATGATATAAGATGAATACACCCTATATGCATGCTTTTATTAATCACATTATTTCAGTACATCATATATGAATGTTTTTAATGCACACAGTATAACTTATGTTAAAAACTGTATTAAGTAAATGCATGTTTTATAAATGAAAATTATGTTTCCAGTGATAAATTCAACCAGGAATATGGAAAATGGATGCACCTCTACATAAATGCTTCCCTTTGGTACCAGAAGGTCCCTAAGGAGACAAAGCAAGAAAAAGGTCCACTGTTCTCTCAGGCATGTTGAAAGATGCGGCTAATGCAAGGTTTTTCATGGGGCTGGAACCCTCATCTTGTAAAACAGATTGCTACAGAAAACACCACTACAAAAAAACGTGTGAGTTCTTTGGCACAGTCTTCCTGCATAGGAGTCTGCTGCAATGGTTGATCCATGCACCTTAAGGAGCAACACAAGGAGAGAAACAGAGAAAATAAATGTTGCACTAAGATTGATTAATGTACACGGGTATCAACTTTTAAGTCTTAAAATAAAGCTAGTCAATTTTTTCTCTTGCATTAACTCCTATGCATTTCTGAAATTATTTTTTTGTAATTTGATTTTATATTATTTACCAGCATAATATAGTACATATGTAAATATACTGGACTTATAAAAACTATAATAGTAAAACACCAGTTAAACGTGATTGTATATTTATTTTTCATTCATCCTGTCTTTATTTATGTTCATTTCTTCTAACGTTTGCAATCGAAAATTGCAAAAAGCTGTACTAATTTCATTCTGTTCATCTGTCAGCCTGTTGTAAGAAACAGCTCTAGAACTGCTGGACCTGTTTTTGTTAAATTTTCCTAGTTAAGACTTCTGCAAAAATGTGTTTATTAACTGATTTCAAATTGGATCTAAATTGGATAAGAATTAAGGACACTATGAGTGCTACCACTTAGTTTCGAGGCCTTATTTTTGTTTTCAAAGTTCATATACTAGTCACGTGAATCTCATGTTTTGTCACTTTAAATACCAATTTATGTGAGGAATTTTTAAGAAGTTACATGATATCTTGCATCTCATTCTCATTTGTTCAGTTTATTTCTGCTAAACAACCAGTTATTTCTGGTCATCTGAACTGGTGCTTATAAAAACATTTTAATATATGTTATTAGGTCTGGTGGTTTGTTTGAATACATGTTCTGACTGTTTACTTTAGCAGGTTGGTGTTGTCAGATTATCTTATTTTTATTTCCAATGTGTAGTAATGCCACAGAGCTATTATGTGGTTGTGAAACCTGCATTAGATATGTATATATATTGCTTTATTGTTATGGAATGGTTTAAAGGTCATGGTTAGTTGAGACAAAATATTTAAATACTCATTGAATAATGTGGATACATTGTATATTGTTTGTTTTTGCAACATTACTGTTTTCAGTAATTAATTACTGAGGTAAATCTACCATACAAACTCCATTGTGTTTTTTTTTTTCTGGCTCGTACTTGCATGTTAACTCTTCAGTATTGCCTACTAAGATGTTTTGAATTAATCCTTATATTGTTTAACTCTTACTATACGTGAGCTAAAACCGCGTTTTTACGCGCTAGTTTAGCTATCATTACCGTCACGCGCCACTTCACGGGGCGAGCCGTAAAATTGGTACTAAACCCACGCCACTTCACGGGGCTTGCCGGATAGTAAGAGTTAATGCTCATTACTCATATTTTTAAAAAAACCTTTACTTGTATTTTTAATCATGCGAACTGTAAAAGTAACTTGTGTGTGGTGTCCCAGTGTTTATTAGGATCTTCAAGTACCATTCCTAGATCATGTCTCTCCACAACTTCCTGTCTCTAGTACAATTTATCAGTTCTGTTGTTGACTTTTTTCCATGCCACGATGTCAAACTGTCCACTATTTGCTCTCTTTGTCTTCCACTGTCTCTTTTTCCTTCAATCTTACCTGTTGTTACTATATATTCCAGCTTTCCTCTTCTCATAACATGCCCACAAAAGTGAATCACTTCCTTCTAACTTGTGAAATAAGTTCCTTTGTGATTGGCCTCTTTCAGGACATCCTCAGTTTATTAGTATACGTCTGGAAAATTTATTATGATGATTTAATGAAAATTTAACTTGCATTTTGTGTGCATACATACATATATATATATATATATATATATATATATATATATATATATATATATATATATATATATATATATATATATATATATATATATATATATATATATATATATATATATATATATATATATATATATATATATATATATATATATATATATATATATATGAAATCGTAAGAGAAAATAGATAGATTATTTAACCAAATATTACAGAAACTTGAAAAATTATCTACACAAAAAAATTTATTGAAATAAAAAATTAAGTGAATTTTTGTTTCTTGTACCTCTTCCATTCTTAGAAATAGGTGAAAACTTCCATCTCTTAACTCTTACTTTTTTCTTCTTTCTTTTTTCTCACTCTTTTCCAGTCCTTGTTTTCATTATTTCTTATTTTTAATGTACTATCAACTTCCTCTTTCCGGTTTAGTGGCAGCCATCTTGCTTCACATGTGACTGGACTTAATATTAAGGGAGTTTTTTTCTCTTATTTTTATAGTTTCATGTTCTCTACTTAATTCTCATTTTCTTTCCCTCCTGTCTCTTGTTTGTCTGTCCCTGACGAAGGCCTTGTGGCCGCAACATAGGTTTTTCTTGTCCTTCTCCTTGTAAGACGTATTACTATTTGTGTGGGTGTGTGTTTGTTTGTTTTTTTTTCAACCATCTCTTAACTGGAGGTAATGATAAATTTAATAAGTTGACCTGAAAGCAGTTACAAACTGGTTTCTGTTAAACTTGGTGTAATTAAATATGTTCAAATAAAAGCTGTTACTGATTTATATCTGTTAATATTGGAAGATGTTATAAACTTGACAATGTTAAGCTGAAGAAGTTATAAGTTTGGTTACATATGTCAGCCTGAAATGTTACTGTTGTCAATCTGGTGATTTATTATAAAATTGTATATTTTTACTAGAACTAATTGTTGTTTTTCTCCAATTCATTTTGCTCTGTATAGCTCCGAATGGAGAAAATATTCCTGCTCGTCTAATTCAGCAGCCTGATGGAGATTACAAAGTTGAGTGGACTCCACACAAACCTGGTACGTTTTGATTTTATAGAATTTATATTACAGTTCATAATTATGGTAATTATAGTCCATAAAAGTGTGAATCATTTTCTCCCACCGCAGGAGTACTACTTTTTGAAATTCTGAAAAATTTTATTTGACAGCTTGCATAAAAAAAAGGACTTTTTAAATATTGTGAAATGTTAAATAAATCTGTTAATTTCTTTTCTCCTTTTTTTTTTTTTTTTTGGTCTTCTTCCCTCACCATCCTTCATTTTCCTTCTTCTTCTCCTCCTACTTCAATTACAGCAGCAACATATTACCACTTGCATCTGCTGTGTTTGACAAGAACAAAACTATTGTGATAATGTTGTGTGCACTAAAGTTAAGAGAAGCCCTATCTGGTAAGTTATTCACATTCTCATGTTTGTTTCTCAGGCCGTCACTCAGTCGATGTCTTATTTGGAGGGCAGCAGGTACAAGGCAGTCCCTTCAACATTGATGTTTTTGACATTCAGAAGATCAGGGTCAACAAGTTCTTCCATGGATCCGTCAATGAAAAAGCTGGATTTGAAGGTAGGAATTGTTATTATTGTTTTATGTTTCTGCAAGATTTATAATCTAAATGTTATATTTGTCAGCAAGATTTATAACCTAAATGTTATATTTGTCCACAAGATTTATAATCTAAATGTTATATTTGTCCACAAGATTTATAATCTAAATGTTATATTTGTCCACAAGATTTATAATCTAAATGTTATATTTGTCCACACGATTTATAATCTAAATGTTATATTTGTCCACAAGGTTTATAATGTAAATGTTGTTGGTGTCAACAGGATTTATAATTTTAACTGTTATGTGTTTCAGCTTCTTCTTCTTCTTCTTGCGATCGCATCTTTGATGATTACACCGTCAGATGAGTTCTCATGATGAATTCGACTGTTGTTTGAAGTTCCTCTTTAACTCCATATAGCTTTGGTATTATCTGCAGTCATTGGGCCATGTAATCTTTCTTATACTGGTCTTACAGAGGATTTATAATGTCTGTTGAACATGCTCAGCAGTTTGTTCGTTTAATCCACATGTGCACAGTGGTGAAGCAGACAATCGTAGCTTGTACATGTGCTTATTCAGTTTGTTATGCCCTGTCCTGAGTCGAAAAATAGTTTTATCTGTACCCTGCCGGTTCTGAAACGTGTTGAGAGTCGTCTTTGGGATGGTTTCTGTTCGGCTTGCATAGTCTGGATAGCTCTCTTTTTCTCAAAGTATGTGACTTCATTATCTTCTTGTTCACATTCTCCTCCCTTTTTTGCAAGTTTATCTGCCTTTTCATTTCCGGGTCCACCACCATGAGATGGTACCCACTGAAGTATGGTTCTCTTTTTGGCAGCTACCTTGTTTAGTTCATTTCTCAGATGCGGGAGTTTACCACCCTTGAGAGCTTGCAGGACAGCCAGTGCATCTGTGAGGATGACTACCTGGTGGCAGTCAGAGTTGGTGTTATAAATCATATTTGCAGCTTGCTCTAGAGCTTGAACCTCAGCTGTATAGTTGGAACAGAATTTACCAGTGGGAATGTGCCTAGTCTCATAGTGGTTGTCAGGATATGAGATAAAGATACCGGCACCTCCATTCCTAACAGCATTAGTTGCTGATCCATCTGTATAGGCATGTATCCATGATTGATCGGGATAGCTTTCTTGGATCATACTCAATGTAGCAGTTCGTTTTTGCAGATCATTATACTCACATCCACTTGTGAGACCACTGACTGATGTATTAATTTGGAGGGCACTGCTGGCCTGCTCCCATGGTACAGGGTATAGGGTGGGCTTCAGTGGTGTTGTCTTCATGGATAGGTCTTCTTGATGCTGTCTTATAAGTCTTTTCCCACGATGCACAAAGCTGCTACGCTTTAGACGTCCCAATGCCAGATCATCTAGTCTTGCCTTCATTGGGTGCATTGGCATACTGTTGTACTTTTCCATCTGGATCATGGTTTTTGTGTCTCTTCTATGGGACAATGTCTGTAATCCAGCAACCTTCTGCATCTCTGTTATTGGTGTAGTTTTCATGGCTCCTGTAATGAGCCTGAGAGCTTGATTTTGCACCTTGTCCAAAGACTGCAGATGTGAGTTAGCAGCTGATGACCATGCTGCTGAGCTAAACTCTAAGTGTGGTCTTATTACTCCATTATAATTCTTCTTTAGATTTCGTTCATTTGCTCCCCAGTTGGTACCTGCTAATTTTCTGAGTATGCCTAGTCGTCTTCGGGCCTTTCCTTCTGCGTTTTCAATATGCTTATTCCATGTAAGCCTTTGGTCAAATGTCACCCCAAGATAGGTGGGGTAGCTTCTTCCTTGATCACGGTTGTCCCTAGGTGTATGTTAGCTGATTTGTCCTTGGGGGCGAGGGAGAACAGTGTTGTGGAGGTTTTGTCTGTGTTTATTGTGATAAGCCATTTCTCTGCCCATGACACTAGCATGTCTGCTGCCCGCTTCATTCTATAATTTGCTGTGGTGACATTTTCATCAGCGCACCAGAGTACTAGGTCATCTGCATATAAGGCAGCTTTAACTCCTGCAGGGAGATCTTTCACCAGGTCATTGATGTAAACAAGGAGGAGTGTTGGGGAAATTACTCCTCCTTGAGGTACCCCCTGATGGAGCAACACTTTTCTGCTCTGCAGACCGTCAAGAGTGACTCTAGTTCTCCTGTTATCCAAGGATGCCTGGATCCATTTCCTCAGGTTGCCTTGGATTCCTCGTCTCCTAAGTTTTGCAATGAGGCCATCTTTCCACACCTTGTCAAAGGCCTGCTTGAAGTCGACCCAGATCGTTAGGACCTTTTTCTTCTCCTGGAAGGCATCTTCTATTGCTTGAGACAAGTAAGTAACTTGGTCTTCTATACTGTAGCATGCTCTAAATCCAGCTTGTTCCGGCACCAGGATCTGCTCAGACTCTAAATACCATTTCAATCTGTGGTTGACTATTCGCTCCATAGTCTTCCCAACACAGCTTGTGAGACTGATTGGCCGGTAACTTGCAGCCTCGGTCTTACATTTCCCTTTCTTTAGTATGGGTATTGTGATGGCTTCTCTCCATACTTGGGGTACCGTTCCTTTCAACCAGCTGTGGTTGAATATCTCAAGCAGTTTTGTCTTTGCTGCTGAGCTCAGATTTACTAGCATTTCGTTGCTGATTTTGTCTGGGCCGGGTGACTTTTGAAACTTAAGCTGGAAATAGCCTTCTGTAGTTCTCCTAGTGTGATGGGTTCCCTCATTGGGGCAGGAGTATCTGTCTGTCCCATGGTTGCCAGTATTTCTTTTCTTATCTCTCTCTGATGAAGACTATGTTAATGGGTTAAGTTGCTTTCTGAACTGTATCTTCTAGCAAACAAGTCTGCATTTGTTTTCCTCTGAAAAGTTTGCCACCTTCATCCAATGTGATAGTCTGCCTAGGTGAGGAACGCTCTTCATTTAGAGACTTGACTAATCTCTAAAGTTTCCTGCCGTCTTTCTCAAGGTTCAGCGATGCCGTTTTAGTTCTCCAGCTTTTCCGTTTTTCTTCTAGCTTTGTTCTCTGAAACTCTGCTACAGCCTTTTTCCATTTGTTGTGAGTTTCAAGTGAAGGCTGAGACTCTGCGTCCTTTCTGCCCTGTCCATAGCTTCCTGACGTTCTTGGAAATAACAAGAATAACAGTGTGACCAGTATGGTATGTAGTTACGCCGGCATCCTTTGGGAATGGTTTCTTTTGCAGCTTGTAGTATGCATCTGTTGAAGTCTTTTACCACTTCATTAAGTCTCTGTTCTGTACCTTGAGGGTAGACAGCAGCGTGTTCACCTGATGCCTGAATAAACCCCAGTTGGCTTTTTTGTAGTTCCATCTTGTAATGGCTTGGCCTGCTACTGAGAGTTGCACTTGGACAGTAATCGAAAGATTGGGGTTGGTAATTTTAAAGTTTTCTCCTACATTTTATACTAATAGATCCAGCTTATATTGTCTGGTGTGGAGAAGGCACAGATTGGTGTGAAGTTGTGTGCCATAACAATTTGGAGTAGAAGGTAGGACTTTCTGTGGCATTTTGACTAGGATTAGGGAGTGATCATCTTGCCAAGTTTCAATCTTCACCTCTGATGATCCAATGGTTTAGCCCCATTTAAGCTCCTGGGAGTGGCTATTAAAGTTACCAACTGCTATAAAGTATAGTGGCTCTCATTAATGTACCTTGTATAGAGGACATGAGGACTTCAGGGATTTGTTGTTCGACAGTTGTAACTTAGTAGTTCAGGAGTTCTATTTCCATCTTGTCTACCTTTATCACCATTTTAGCTGATATTCTGCTCCATCATGAAGGTTTTCCTTTCGTGTGCAGGAATGTTATTCCTTACAAGAGTAAGTACTCCTCCTTTTCGTCTATGCTTTTCTGTCGGATCTGATGCATTGATATCCCTTATTTTAAAAATGGTTTGATCTGCTTTCAAGTGAGTCTCTTGGATACAGCAAACACTGACTTGCTTCTCATACAAGATGTTTTTTCTTGCTCTGTCTTTTTGCTGTATCCAGGACCTGCTTGCTATTCAACCTCCCTCTGCATTTCCATGCATCAAATGACATGTGGCACTCTGGGTTTCTCTTTTTCTGTTTTGTTTTGAGTTTAGTTCTCCTCCGCCGTCTGCTGATCTCCACTTTTAACGGTCTAGAGGGTCAGTCCAGTAGCTGATGGTGGGCTCTGTCGAGGCTCAGAGCCCGGCACTGCACAGCCTGGTGGAGCTCCACAGGGCGAGCACCTTGTACGAGATTTATTTGACGGTTGTATGCTCCATAGAAAAAAAATAAAAGTTGTTCTGTCCCTGCGTGATACTGTGGTTTCCGGGTTGGCCTTCTGGCCCAGTATCTATAGACTTTAGCTCCTGTTCAACGGGAGTATGGGACTCATATTAATCTTGTTCACATGTTCCCTCCTTAGTAGGCAAGTTTTATCGCAAGCAGCCTGGGGGTGTCACTGCTCTGCGCGGACCTTGTTTACCGAGGCGGCGTCCGAGCCCGTATGGTGAAAATATGGTTGCGTTATCTTCAAAATAGCCCTGTCTTTCCCATGGCATTTTCTGATGCTGGGAACTTTGAGTTAGGGAGTTCTGAGCTCCAGTCTCTTTCCCAGGCATTTTATCCTGGCCTGGCACGCATACAGAGGACCCCACTTCTGGTTCTAAGTTAGCAGTTGGGGATAGGTGGGGTAGCACACTGTGCATTCCCCGTCATCCAGGGGGCTCTCCAACTATGCAGAGCTTGCACAATGCTGTGCTCTGGTTCTGGGCTCTCCCAAGGAATCCTCACGTCCTGCACAGAGCCACTTCCCGATCCCCACCACCTGCCAACCCTTGTCAGGATTGTAGAAATCTCCTGCATGCGGCCATCCAGTCAAGAGCCAGTATTAAGTCTGGATGCCCATCTGTGATAGGCCCCAAGATCAGTGTGCAATGCTGGGTTCTCATCATGCTGCAACACAGGGGAGATTGTGATGCTCAGCCATTATCTCTCATCCTCTTGTGAGACCGATAAGTGACATGAGGACTTAACTGTGCCTCAGTACTGGGAGGCCCAATTTCCGGGTACACCACACACAGCCAATTGAGGCAACGGTCGCCGTGGGCGTGTCTTCAGTGGGGAAGTTGTGGAGTCTTCCTGTCCATGTTCTTGCACAATCCTAACACTGCCCACAAGACATCGGAGGTTTTGGAGAGTGGCCTTCTCTGCTTTTTTGAGCCGGGGTGGGCTCACCCGGGCAAGTCTCGATGGGGATCGGGACGGGTCCACGCGCCAGTGGGCCCAGCATCGGCCGCATCTGATGGAGGACTTGCTCTGCCAGGTTTGAGTTAGTAAATTCCAACTTTGTCATCTTCTTGGCATTGTGATGCTGGGGTGCCTGTGGATTTCCTAACGCCCCGGGTAGAAGCCAGAAGTGTACTGTGCCAGCTCTAGCGGAGATACAGGGGGTGTTTCTGCGTCTCCTTGTGATACGTAGCCAAGGTAGGGTCACAGTGCTCTTTCCAGATTGCCACCTGCAATTGCCTGCTGGTACGCCGAGTTCTCCGAGGCTCTTCCTGTGACCAAGAGTTGAAGGCAATAGGATCGTCACGTCCTGAGTCTCTGTGCCTGTACGATGGGTTCCCGATCTTCAGGGAGCAGTCCACACTCGTTCCCACTCCCAAGACTTGTTCAGTATCCATCTAGCTCCTTCCCACCCACAGAGGGCGTGTACGGTGTAGTGCACCGGTTTTATTATCGAGGTTTGCTCCTCTAGATCCGTTGTGTTTAGCCTGAGGATTCGCACCCTCAGTTACCAGGACTACCTCGAGGAGGGTGTGGCTCTTCACCACGCACAACGATCTTGGGGTATGAGAGGTTTTGCTAGGCCAAGAGACTAACACCGCAATGGTCGCTCCTTTCATGAACAAGAATTCACTAGGCCTAGGGTGAAGCAAGGGGGGAAACCCACTACCCACAACACCAGCACATCATACCCCCTGTCTGTAAAAGACTTTGCCCCATGTGTTTCAGCAACTTATATTAATGTAAGTGCTATGTGTACTAGCAAGGTTTATAATGAAAATGTTGTATGTGTCAAAAAGGTTTATAATGTAAGTGTTGTATTTGTCTGCAAGATTTATAAGGTAAATGTTGTATATATCTGCAAGGTTTATAATGTAAGTGTTGTATACGTCTTCAAGATTTATAATGTTGTTGTTTAACTAGGGCTGCTGAGCTTCTCGCTCTTTTGCAGCCAGTGCCAAGTTGAAGACTCCTTGGTATTATCTACACTGTAGATCTAGGCTTTTACTGTGGCTTTTCTGACATTCTGAAACGTGTTGAGTTGAAGTCATGAGATCCAGTTTCTCCAGCCCGGCTTGCATTTAAAGGATTGTCACATCTGGTCTCAAGCTAGCAGTAAGAAGCGCATGGCATACTGTGCATTCCCCGCCATCCAAGGGGGCTCTCCAACTTTGCAGAGCTAACATACTGTGCTCTGGTTCTGGGCTCTCCCAAGGAATTGTCACATCCTGCACAGAGCCACTTCTGAGCTTCCCCTGCCTATCACTGGGTCCACAGTGAGATTCTCCTGCATACAGTCAACCAGATCTAAGCCTAGGGTTCAAGTGACTTCTCCAAACTTAGTTTGCAATGCTGGGTTCTCAACAAGTTTCACCACAGGGGGAATCCCTGGAAGTGTGTGGATGATTTCAACAGTCAATGAGGGTGTAATTATTTATAATGTAAATGTTATATTTGTCAGCAAGATTTATAATGTAAATGGTCTATATGTCTGCAAGGTTTGTAATGTAAATGTTGTATATGTCTGCCATGTTTATAATGTAACTGGTGTATGCTTGCGCATCCCCAAAGATATTTTCAACGGGCTACTGGCAGATGGCGAAAGAACAATTCGGCGACCACAGCTGAGGTTCAGAGATGTGAGCAAGAGAGACATGAAGGCACTGGACATAAATCCAGCAACCTGGGAGGATGAAGCTATTGATTGCACCAAGTGGCAATGCTCCCTGCGGCGCCACCTCAGATTGGGAGAAAAGAAGCTCTCACAACAAGCAGAAGAGAAAATAACATGCCGAAAAGAACAACAGGCAAAAAAGCAGCTAAGGGCTATCAACTCAGGGGTGCATTCCTGTAATCAGTTATGACTGAAGGGGGCTAAAACTATATGTGTTTGCAAGGTTTATGATGTAAATGTATGTGTCAGCAAGGTTTGCTCTCTTTTTTGGCCCCAGTAAGACATAGGCAAAAACGTCAGTGAAACAAGAGATGACATAAAAATGCTGGTATTTATTGGGCTGTTGATAGCTTTACAAGGCAATCCTTGCTCTGGTATTTCCAGGTTAAAAGAATTAGAGGGAGATCTAAAAATACACAGAGAGGGAAGTTCGAGACAGACCAAAAACACACAGAGAAGGGAGTTTGAGACAGACCAACACGGAGAAAGAAGTTCAAGACAGACCAAAGATACACAGAGAACGGAGTTTGAGACACACTAAAAACACACAGAGAAGGGAGTTTAAGATACACCAATAATACACAGAGAGGGAAGTTCAAGACAGACCAAAAACACACAGAGAAGGGAGTTTGAGACAGACCAACATGGAGAAAGAAGTTCAAGACAGACCAAAGATACACAGAGAACGGAGTTTGAGACACACTAAAAACACACAGAGAAGGGAGTTTAAGATACACCAATAATACACAGAGAGGGAAGTTCGAGACAGACCAAAAACACACAGAGAAGGGAGTTTGAGACAGACCAGCATGGAGAAAGAAGTTCAAGACAGACCAAAGATACACAGAGAACGGAGTTTGAGACACACTAAAAACACACAGAGAAGGGAGTTTAAGATACACCAATAATACACAGAACGGCGTTGGAGACGGACATGGAGGCAATAAAGATGACATGGAGAGACCTTCAGTGGACAGCACAGGACACGTAAGCTTGGCATGAATATGTTGAAGGCCTGTGCTCCACAGGGATATGAAAGATAGTGACTGAATGAATAAACTTTGACCTCTGTCTTATTATGGAAATTATTCAAAAATTTTCTTTATCCTCCGTATATATAGTGGACTGCACCCAGGCTGGAAATGGGGCTCGGGAGATTCGTATTCTGAGTCCATCTGGCCACACTGTTCCTTTCCATGTCGAAGAGAGCTCCAGTCTTGTCCATCATGTCACTTACACACCAACAGAAGGTGGTCAGCACAAAATATACATCTCATACAGTGGCATGGAACTTAATGGTGAGTCTTTATGTTGTAGCAGATATCAGGGTTTTGGCTGGTATGTGCAGCTCATGTTTGTAGCTATGACCCAGTGGTTTTACTGACACAGTTTAGCATCTACCAGATGATGGTAATGATAGTGATGTTGATATGACTGATTTGTATTTTACTGTCTTAGTCTCACTTGTTTGATTCTGGTTTTTGTGTCTGTCAAGATATGCGGGGAAAATGAACACAAGAAGGGACATAAATACTAAATAAAAAACTGGACATGAAGACAGGAGGGGAAAGAGGGTTACCAGTGATTCATAACAGACATCTTGAGAAAATCAAATGAATTAGAATTCAGCCAAATTAGATGCCAGCACAGACCTTCAGCAGTGCAAGATCTGGATAACAGCCAAGGGAAATCCTTAAGAAAAAAAAAATATGATGCATGGCAAAGTAACACACTTCACACAGGAATGAAAACTGTTTTTCCTAATAGTAGCTCAGTTGTACAAGCCGAAAGAAAAAAGGAAGTAAAAGCGTGCATACTTTGACGTTCTGCAGATCATTATTATGATATCGTAAATATGTTGGAAGAGAAATAACAAATACAGATACTGTGTCTAGGCAGACATGTGGGTCAACCAGGATATGGTGCATTTTCCTTCCCAAGGTTTGCCTGGTAACTGCCATTTGACAAAAGTGTTTTATTTTTTATTTGTTTCTTCGTAGAAACAAAATAAAATCTAAAATTGCAGTAAATTAACGTTACAAGCTACATCTGAATTTGCTGCCTGCTGTGAAATATTTATTGAACAAATCGAATCTCATGTTGGGTTGTAATTTTAATTTGCCACAACATTTTATGTAATAAACTTGTAGTTAATTGTCTTTATTGAGATGTTTGTTTCACATAAATTAGTTGGATGTGGGTGAAGAAATAACAATTTAAAAATAAGAAGTGACTTTTCAGTTGATTTGTATTATTTTAGAGCATGTAAAATACACTTAAATACATTAAATGATCCCCGACAATTTTCAGCTATTTAAGGCAATTCCTGAAGATTCCGCGCTTTTATCCGTTACACAATTGACAGTAACCTATAGAGATCTCATAATGAATGAATACATGACAAATGTAGAAAGGACATAGAGGTTCATAAGTTGATTCTCTGCAGCATTTGAAGAATTGTAACTTAGTAGCTCTAACCTCGAGTATCTCCTTATTTTCTGAGTTACCTCTCTTTCCACCATTTAGCTTGTTGTCACTGTGATCATTCAGCATTTCTCTTCTCACAACCTGTGCAGTCACAGTAAGTAGTCTTTTCTGCCTCTGCAGTGATATATGTACTCGATAACCCTCATCATCACAAAATGAGAATGACTACAGTAAGGTTATGATAAACATTGGGGTGAACAAAAAACTACAAGAAGACTATGATAAACATTGGGGTGAACAAAAAACTACAAGACTATGATAAACATTGGTATGAACAAAAAAACTACAACAAGACTATGATAAACATTGGGGTGAACAAAAAACTACAACAAGACTATGATAAACATTGGGGTGAACAAAAAACTACAAGAAGACTATGATAAACATTGGGGTGAACAAAAAACTACAACAAGACTATGATAAACATTGGTATGAACAAAAAAACTACAACAAGACTATGATAAACATTGGGGTGAACAAAAAACTACAACAAGACTATGATAAACATTGGGGTGAACAAAAAACTACAAGAAGACTATGATAAACATTGGGGTGAACAAAAAACTACAAGACTATGATAAACATTGGGGTGAACTAAATGACTACAGTGAGACTATGATAAACATTGGGGTGAACAAAAAACTACAGCAAGACTATGATAAACATTGGGGTGAACTAAATGACTATAGTGAGACTATGCCCTCAAGTTTCTCTTGCACACATCTATGAACCTCAGCTGCGGTCGCCCAACTGTTCTTTTGCCAACTGCCAGTTGTCCGTAGAAGATATCTTTCAGGATGCGACCATCTTCCATGCAGTGGACATGGCCAAGCCAGCGTTGTCTGTGCTGTCTAAGTAGTGTATACATGCTTTGAAAACCAGCACATGACAAAGACCTCAACATTTGTCACTTTGTCCTTCCACGAAATACCGAGGATGTGGTATAGACACCATAGATGGAAGGTATTGAGCCTTCTTTCATGCTTAGCATAGGTTGTCCATGTTTCGCTGCCATACAGAAGTGTGTTGGTGATGCAGGTGTTATATACCGCAGCTTTGGTCTTCGTTGTGAGTTTGGAGTTTCCCCAAACACACATTGTGAGGCGGTCAAAGGTGACTGCAACTTTGCCAATGCGGCTGTCAATTTCTGTGTCCTGAGAGAGTTGTCTTTGATGGTAGACCCAAGTATGTGGTGCACTGCTGCCAATTCATAGTTATCGATAGTAATAAATGGTGCAACTGACCCAGCACATTTGTTTTCTTTATACTTATTGTGAAGCCAAAGTCCTTGCATGCTTGGGTGAAGCGATTCATCAAGCTCTGAAGCTCCTGTTGACTTTGAGTGATGATTGCAGCATCATCAGCGAATAACAAGTCTCTTATAGTGACCCTTCTGATTTTTGTTTTTGCCTTCAGCCTTGCGAGGTTAAACAGTTGGCCATCTGACCTAGTGTGAAGGCATATTCCTTCAGTTGCATCTCTGAATGCATGTTTCAAGAGCAAGGCAAAGAAGATCCCAAAGAGGGTCGGAGCCAGGACGCAGCCTTGTTTAACGCCACTGCGTATGTCAAAGGGCTGTGATGTGCTTCCAGCATATTGGACTGTTCCCTTCATGTCTTCATGGAATGACTTTATCATTTCCAGCAATTTAGTGGGGCAGCCTATTTTCAGGAGGATTTTGAAGAGTCCATCCCTGCTAACCAGGTCAAATGCCTTTGTGAGGTCTATAAAGGCGATACATAAGGGCCTTTTCTGCTCTCTTGATTTTTCCTGAAGCTGGCAGAGAGAAAAGATCTTGTCTATTGTTTGATCTACCAGCCCTGAATCCACACTATGACTCTGGATATGTGCGCTTATTTAACTTGCATAATCACATTAAGATGACTCAGGCAACAATGCTAAGAAGAGAGATGCCTCTGTAGTTATTGCAATCACTTCTGTCTGCTTTATTTTTATAAAGTGTTACAAACATGGCATCTTGCATGTCTTAAGGGATAGTTGTCTCTTCCCTGCACTGGCACAGTACCCTATGCAGGGGATGTAATAGCGTGCTCTTACAGCATTTGATTAAATCAGGAGGAATCCCATCACTGCCTGATGCAAAGCCAGAGGCCAAGCTATCAATGGCCTTGCTGAGTTCTTCCAATGTTGGTTCGGCATCCAGCTCCTCCATAGTTGGCAGGCATTTGACAGCGTCACAGGCTGCAGGCATGATGGTATTGTCTCTAGTGTAAAGCTCAGAGTAGTGCTCGACCCACCTCTCCATCTCTTTACCCTTATCAGTTAGTTTCTCCCTGCTGATGGTTTTTAGTGGTGCCGTCTTACTTTTTAGGGGACCAGGGGCTTTGTTTATACCGTTGTACATTTGTATAATGTTGCCTGTTTACGCTGCTGTCTGGATGCTGTCGCTGAGCTGGAGCCAATAATTATTTGCATAACGTCGAGCAGTTTGTTGGATTTTGCTTCTCTTAGCCTTCAGGATCTGTAGGGTTCTAGCACTAGGTGAACGTTTGTATTTAATCGCAGCACTGCACTTAACTTCAGTGACAGGTGTTATCACATCTGATGAAGCATCAAACCAGTCATTTGACTTCGCTGTCTTCTTACCAAAGGTAGCAAGCGCAGCTCTATGAATGGTGTTCCACAAGTGCCCCCAGTTCTCTGTAACAGTATCACCATGCTGTGGGCTACTGAGCGCTGTCTTGAATACTGTGGTAAATTGAGCGATCATGACATGCTGATATTGATGTGTGGTTTCCCTTTAAGCCTGTCATGATGGAGTTTTCTTGATTGTGCTCTGATTTTGAGCAAACCAATGAGTGATCAGTATCACAGTAACAACAGTAAGATTATTATAAACAGTGGGGTGAACAAAATGACAACAGTACGGCTATAATAAACAGCGAGGTGAACGAAATCACTAAAGTAAGGCTATGATGCTAGGAGGTAGAAACGCGTGGCATACTGTTCATTCCCCTCCATCCAAGAGGGCTCTCCAAACATACAGAGCTAAATACAGTGCTTTGGTTCTGGGATCTCCCAAAGAATTGTCACGTCCTACACAGAGCCACTTCTCAGCTCCTCCTGCCTATCATGGGTCTACACAGTGAGATCCTCATGTATGTAGCCAACCAGCTAAAATCCAGAGTTATCTGGGGCTCGACTCATCCAAGCTTGGTGTGCAAGGCTGGCTTCTTGACAATGTTTCACCACAGGTGGAATCCCTGGACATGTGTGGATGATTTCGTAAGTCAGTGAGGGTGTAATAAGCCTCACAGACAGGCTGACTTCCACATCTAAGCATTATGCTTAGCTGATGGTCATATAAGGATGACTCCAGATATGACTCCATGCATGGGAATGGGGAGTGTGTTGGGTTTGGATAGATGTTTCGAGATCCTGGTGATCCAGTTGACAATCCGGTGGCACTGGTTCTCAAATAGGCAGTGTAACTTTTGCTCTCTTTTGACCTAAAACGGGATGCATTATTTCCTACATTTTCCCCCCTTAGCATTTCTGGTTTTTTATTGTTGTTTTGGTTTGAGTTGTTATGCAGTATGTTGTGGAGAAGGCAAGGGATTCTGGTTTGGTTTCTGGACGCACTGTAATGTGGAAAATGGATGGACGTGGTTTTTTTTTTTTTTTTAAACACAGTGTGATTTGAAGAAGTGATAGTTGTGGTTTGGTTATTAACGCAGTGTGATGTGGAGTATGGAAAGTTGTGGGCATTTTTTTTAACGTGGTGTGATTTGGTGAAGGGAAAGTTGTGGTTTCATTTTTTTTGGACATAGTGTAAAGTGGAGTATGGAAGGTTGTGATTTGGTTTGTTAACTCAATTGTGATGTGGAGAAGGGAGAGGGTTCTGGTTTGGTTTGTTGATGCATTGTGATGTGGAGAAGGGAAGGTTGTGGTTTGATTTGTTGACGCATTGTGATGTTGTTACGGACTTTTATAAATATATCGTAATAATTTCTGGATTTCTTCTGACTTCTATTCTGTCTATTAAATGCTGCCGTAACATTTGGGTTCGTTAATATTTTCATAGATTTTGTATGAACGAATGTTTCCATTTCTCTTCTTTTGTGTTCAATTCGTTTGTGACGTTTTGTTTCATTCTATATTCGTATTGATGTAATGAAGCTTAGTTCGTTCAATAGGTTAAATGATAACACTTGATTGTCGAACTGACAGAACTATGAAAACTTCTTGTAGTGAATCTCATCAAACTTGGCAATCAACACAAAGTCTTCTGAAGACGACATTCTCCATTTAATTATCCGACGACATATCACATTATGGAAAACATGAACGAAATACGTGGTTCCCATTTCAAAATAAGGAATGACATCACAGTCTCATGCATTCTCAACTATTTGACCCTGAGCGGTCATATCAACTGTCAACCTTCGTCTAATTTTCTGTGTTTGTCGTAGATTAGTGATAGGGGAATTAAGACACAGATTGGTCCCTTCTGAATAGAAATAGAACATGTGATAGCTCAGTGGGAGATAATATAAGAAATAGATTTTTCACGAGTGAGATGGTGGAAAATAATAGAGTCTGTCCCTGACACTCGAGAAGCTTCTCTCGGTCAGCCTTTCTCTACAACAGATCTAGATTAGTCAGACAGTCTGCTAGAATATATATAGTAATATATGTACCACTCACATACACACACACATAAGTGACGACACTTAGACGCACAGACGTGAAAACTATAACAATGGAATATAGATATTTTGGGACGAGCTGACCGACACACTTGAATAAGTTTATGTAAATTTTATTTAGCATAAGAAAATTCACCACAACCAAAAATTTGAATATCACTCACATATAAATACACATAGGTTAAAGAATTACTAAAAGAATAGACCCATAGGTGTAATCCTTTCCCCCTCTGTTGAGCCCACGATCCCGTTAGCAGAAAAGTTATAGCCCTCAAAGAGTCACAGATTTATACGCTGGTCTAGGATTTCCCTCTACAGTTAAGAACAGAGTTGATATATTAATCTATTCTAAGAGGAAAAACATC
Organism: Oreohelix idahoensis; assembly: GCA_024509875.1. NCBI lineage: Eukaryota > Metazoa > Mollusca > Gastropoda > Stylommatophora > Oreohelicidae > Oreohelix > Oreohelix idahoensis. The sequence continues at coordinate 828,448 of JAMPIV010014433.1, read as the reverse complement.
ATTAGCAACAAACTTGCATAAAGAAAACACAAAGTGGGTGCATAAATTATACCATAAGGGAATCACTCAGTCCTGCTTTCTCTCTGTTCATTCACCAGTGGCCACTGACATTCTTTCTTATCTACAAACTTGATGTCTTGCACCTTCAGGCGCAAACTTTAGGACACACACCGTGTGAATCCGTGTTCATTTTGATAAAGAGAACCCCAGCTCTGCAGATACAGGTTTCATCCAATGTTCCGGGGAGCGTTCACTTTACAACTATATTTTAGGATTACTGTTTATGTCACTTGAATCAGTTCAGGTAAGAAATTTTAAATGGGCTCACAATGTCAGAATCTCAAGGTTGCCAGTACTTAGGAAATGACAGGTTGGTAACTTCTCTCAATATAAAATTATTGGTCACACCACAATTGGTCAAACGTCAGAAATGTTACTGTTCGTAATTTTTCTCGCCACAGGGGCTGAATGTACATGAGATTTAGGGAAGAAATATAATCTGGCTCGATAGGCCCAGTTACTGCATTTAGTCTTAAAGTTCGTGAGATGAGTACTATGTCTCTTTCTGGATGCAAACACAATGCCAGACAGGTTGTAACTTGGACACCCACGTGTTTAAGTACAAAATGTTTCTTCTAGGTTATTCTCATATATATATTGAAAACCGCTGGTAGATTTTGGGCTTGACCCATATACTGTATAAAAGAAAAAGAAACATACAGAAACTTAATCATAATATTATACACACATCCTATCCTACCCTCGCGTAAAATATAATATACACTTCGGTTTTAACTTAAATTATAAACCGCAAACTTAGAGCTTGTCTTATCGTTTAAAACTCCCGTGAAATAAATTCTAGTCATTTTAAAAATATCAATCATCATGAATTAGAAATACGTACATATTCCGTCAATACTCAAATGATGAATCAGTGCATTTACTTAGTTAGTTAAATATATTCTCTGACTGGTTACTAGCAATTTAATTAAATTTATTTATAGCTGAATGAGTTTTTAGCTAGAAATTATAATTTATTCTGCTATCCACTGTAACACAGTAATTTAGAGAATTTGAATGACTGGCCTAACTGGCAAAACCCTCTGCACAAAAATCTAGTGAAAATATAATTTGAACTAGCAATAAACACTCGACAATACTAGTCAATATATAATTACCTCACACAGAACTACTTAAGACTATACTCCAACGCAAACTGACATTATACTTAATAAAGTAATCTAGAAACGAAGCTAGATATGTCTAGAGAAACTGCGGAGTCTGAATGAATGAAGTCTAAACTGCTGGGGTTTAAATATATGAAACTGACAAAGAATGCTACGCTTTTTCCCGAAAACCAGAATATGCCAGACTTAACAACTGATAACACCTCGGAGAATTTCTACGTTCAGTCTGCAAAATCAAAGATCTATATCACACTAAAACCCGACCCCCGACTATTGCTAATCAGTGTGAGTTTTCTTCACCTCTCTCTGTTCGTCTTCTCGCGAGGAAGGTCTTTGATCTGCTCGTTCTCACCGTGGTTATTACTTCACTAGCGAGCGGGTTTTACAAGGGAGGTAATAAAATCTGCTCACCTTGTTTCCCGAGTTACCTGCTCTAGTACTAAACTTTAATTACCCCTTTGATCGCTGTCCATCGAACCATACATTAACTTAACGCCACCTCCCATAGTTGCGTCACTTTACAACTATATTCAATCTCTGGCTTTCAAAATTAAATGATACCGGCTCGCGTTAGTTAATTAAGTATGCTCGCAACTACATCAAAGAAACATCGAACAGAAATAAATTCCGTGCTAAATTGAAAAGAAAGAAATCGATCTCAGAGTGTATAGACTGGTTTGGTTTTAACCAACAGGCGTAGGTGACAGCAAAAGTATGACGATGAAAGTTTGGCAAAAGAGAGATATAGATAAAAGAAAATAGATATAGAAATCTATACCATAATCTGTCACAGTGTTCATATATTTCAGTTGAATACAATGCTATTCAAACTGTCTTGAAATTATCACGTCACATATTATGCCTAATCGTTGGCTTTATATTTCTATTAAGACATCTTGTCTATTTCATAAAATCACAGGCTAAATCAATTATTCTCAGTTTGGCTGTCCACGTTACAATTTAACATTATCGCTTTCAATAGAGCGTTTTATAATACACCGCGTTCCATCTTGAATATAGCGTGTAGATCTGCGTTTTAATATCAACGCCTTCGCATATTCTCGGGACTCATAAGTCCTTATTTATTACTTATTCCATTAACTAGGAAGCCTGCTCACTGACGGTTGAATATATGAGTTAAGACTCAACATATATTAGTGGACTCGGCCACACATGATCTAAACACTGCTATTAGCCCAACACGGCTGTTTGTGCCCTATACCAGAGCGCTCTTTTAGTTTCGGTGACCGGAATTCTGACACCGGGTATAAAATTTTGTGTGCACCGTAAAAGACTATTTAAGTTTTTGGCGGGGAAAATCAGCTGATGTGTGAGTAAAATCAGTAAAATATAAATCATTACACACTCGTTCTGGATAAACACAGCGCTAAAATTCTTTTGTGTACTATAACTTTGTTCTGTGTTCTATTTTTGATTGCATTTTTATTTGTTTGAAATTAGTTTTGACGGAGTTACAGACTTTTGAAAACAGCGTCATCATTTAAGGAAATTCATAAAATAAGTAATCTTTTTATTAATTTAATATCTAAAAATCGGCCCATTCGTTTGAGTTTATAATTATAAAGACTTCTCGAAGGGAAGCTAAAGATTATTTCCACATACTTTTTTTTTTGGTTTCATATCTTGAGAATGTGTGGTAGTCAGTTTTGTGAGTGTGGCATTACAAGAACAAGCATATTGTCACCAGATTTTATAGCATTTAAATCCCTTTAAACGCATTCCTGATACCCACAAATCTTAAATAAGGTAGTAAAAAAATAACTTTTTGTAAAGCACCATCTGTTTTTGCATTTTCATTCATTTATAATGATATTTAGCTACGTATATAAGCGTCAGAAAACATGTAAAGCTATAGATAGATTACTTCCACATAATTTGATCTATCTTTCAAGTCTTGTTAATCTTCTATTTATAATATGAATTTTTTTTTTAATTGTGTGTGAGATAAGGACTGTTCCATTGGTGTTCTTTGGTAGACAATCCTGTGCACACGACGGCTGCCAGCGAATTCTAAGTAACTGTTTGTATATCTTCTTTCATTCAAAGTTACAATGCAGGTAGTAAATTTAGAGAAACCAAATTCTAAATCTAATACCATCCTTTTATCAATGGCTAGAGTCAGAGATACATATGATAATTTAGAAATATTTATGAATGGCATGAAAGCTCAGATAGAGTCACTAAAATATTTAGAGTGGGATGGTAAACAAGTTGTTGTTTTCTTATTCGGGGATTATTTCCTTGTTTTGCTGGAGACACCACAGACATGGGTATATTCCTTGAGCTCCAGACAAACCAAGGAAATAAAGACATCCAGAGAGCATACAACTTGCAAACCAAGAAGTTTGGCCATGTTGATAAGAGATTACAATAGATATATGAAATATGGGAAAGGGAATAAAAGGCAAGTGGCACATTACCATAATTGTTTACACAAACCAATGTTAGAGATTGAAATTGAAAATGTAGCTCCTCCTTACCTTCATATTTTATTAGGCATTGTTTTGAAACACCACAGACTTCTAGAACAGGTAGCTGATACAATAGACGCAAAGATATTTGAGAATTCGCAAGAGATACATGCAAACATTAGTACTTTTAAGAACTTGAAGAGATTTAGTAGGAACTGGAAATAGGCAGAAGAATTAGGAGCTAAAATTGAATTTTTCAGGTAGGTATTGAACTTTGTGAGGATAAGGAGGAGACAGATAATTTTAAAGTTAGACTTGAAAATGCACAAGATGCGCTGGCCAAACTTCAGTTTCAAGATCTGTGTACTAGGTCTGGTCCAGTTTGCTCACACATGGACAAGGTACTAGCCAAACACAAAATCATACAACAGGCTTATAATAGCAGAGCATTTATAGGGAATCACTGCCACAGATATCTCACACAAAAAGTTTATAAAGATCTTACAAGAGCAATCATTACACAAACACTGAAAATTACAGACAAACAAGATATAACTAACATAGCTTTTATTGCCCAAGAACAATTCAACTCACTGAAAGAAGCATTTGAGAAAGTACACAACAAAATATCACACAGTAAACCAATTAGTAAAGAATCAATAACAGCATCGATAGAGACTTATATGTCTTTGTTCAGAAAGCTATTCCCTAGTAAGACAATTCATAAACAGCACATATTAGAAAAACATTGCGCAGACTGGATCAGAACTCATGATGTATGATTGAGATAATTGTTAGCTCTCATGTTCTGGGGACAATTGGGTGTGTTATTTTAAGGTTATAAATGTGGACATGCAATTTAAACTTTCAATAATTAATGTTTGACGCATGAAACCAAAACAAAACTTTGATATCCATTTTCTGCAGGTTTTCTACTTTTGATTTCTGTAATTTGTTATGCATGTTGATTGTGACCGTTTTAGTGTAAATTGAATTAGAAACAAACCATAACAAAATGTAAAAAAAAAAACCGTAAATTTTACACTATTTCAGACTATTATATCTTCTGTTCTAATTGTGATAAAATGTTTGTTCTTGTTCTAAAATTTACTCTAACATTTCTAGTCTAGCTTTACGCAAAATTAAAGCCGGTATTTATAATAATAAAGTAGCATAAAAGCAATTCAAACATGTTTTGGGGACAATTGGGTGTGTTATTTTAAGGTAATAAATGTGGACTTGCAATTTAAACTTTCAATAATTAATGTTTGACGCATGAAACCAAAACAAATCTTTGATATCCATTTTCTGCAGGTTTTCTACTTTTGATTTCTGTAATTTGTTATGCATGTTGATTGTGACCGATTTAGTGAAAATTGCATTATAAACAAACCATAACAAAATATAAAAAAAACGTAAATTTTACACTATTTCAGACTATTATATCTTCTGTTCTAATTGTGATAAAATGTTTGTTCTTGTTCTAAAATTTACTCTAACATTTCTAGTCTAGCTTTACGCAAAATTAAAGCCGGTATTTATAATAAAAAAAGTAGCCTAAAAGCATTAATTAAGCCCTATCAAAAGTAAACATCGCCACATGTTTTTCCCATTAGGAAGCTGACCACGTGACCTCTGTCAAGTGGGCTATAAATAGCGCGGTCGGGGAAAAAAGGGAAATAACTAAAAGATCGCTCGCAAACAGCCGTGCCAAAGGCTACATCAATACTCTATCGTTACTAGGCTTAACGAGTCACCCACCGTTTTACGTGTACCCTTTGAAGTTTAGTTAGTTGAGGTGTTGCATGGTGCGACCATCCAAATCAAGATAAAACTGAAATGCTCGTAAACCATGCAACAATCCTCAACAGATGTGGAGTAAGGAAGGTTCTGGTTCGGTTTGTTAACTTAGTGTGATGTGGAGAATGGAAGGTTGTGGCTTGGTTCATTGACCTAGTGTGATGTGGAGAATGGAAGGTTGTGACTTGGTTCATTGACACAATGTGATGTGAAGAATGGAGGGTTGTGGCTTGGTTTGTTGACACAGTGTGATGTGGATAATGGAAGCCTCTGGTTTGGTTTGTTGACACAGTGTGATGTGGAGAAGGGATGGCTGTTGTTTGGTTCATTGACACAGTGTGATGTGGAGAAGGGAAGGTTGTGGTTTGGTTTGTTGAAACAGTGTGATGTGAAGAAGGGAAGGTTGTTATTTGGTTTGTTGAAACAGTGTGAAGTGGAGAAGGGAAGGTTGTGATTTAGTTTCGTGACGCAGTGGGATGTGGAAACGGGAATATTATGGTAGGGTGTAACACTTTTGTAAAGCGTGTACAAAGAAGAAGTTAGAGAGTATGTTTGGTTGTTTCTTTTTCCCTAACACACCTTTCAAGTTTTAGCTTGTTTGACAGACACTGTTTGAATTGCTAAAGACTTAGAAGGAAGGGACCTGAAGTATAGGTCTGCATGTATGTTGTCAGGCCGTCATCTGTCAAGAAACTGTTCCATACATCTTTGTTCCAACCTGCCCCGTTCTTGCGTTACTTGAAATTTCATAGGTGGGGCGAGAATTCCCAGGGATCTGTTTTGTTTATGAAGTTCTCTCTGTGAAATTTTTGCTTCACAACAAACTTAGCGCAGAAGGAAATAAAATCAGTAGTTGACAATGATAGGTCGTCAGTAAATTTGAATGAGATATTTGGAGGGAGATACACGTGTCTGAAGAACTGAACTTTACGTAAAATGTTAGTGGAAAGAATACAGGCAGCACATGTGTTAAAGAGACTTTTTTTTTTCATTGTTGTTGTAAACTTGAGCCTCGCATCTCTTGGCGTTCTGACGAAACCTCGCACTTGAAAACTGGTGTTTTTGTGTGCAAAGGATACCCGGTTCAACCTCATGTGGATTATAATTTACCGCTGTAAGTAGCATGCATGTGCTTGGTGAAGGCCTCCTGGTGACAGTGCTGCAATGTTGACTCAGTGACTAAGTAAGGAGTAAGTGCAGTCTCTCTAAGAACAACAGCAGTGCTGGCTTTATTCTCTGTTAGGGGCGACAAGGAGAAAGAAGAAGAACAAATAAACATGGGACCTCTGGACCGATAATAAACGGGGGACTTGAACCAGTGCTGAATTAACCATTCAGACAAAGATCTAGAGTTCTGTATGTATTCTTCTTCTTCCTTCTTCTTCCTCGTTCGCCCTGAAAAGGACGGTGGTTGCGTTGTGTCTGTTTACGCCTAAGCTGTGATATCTGCACCTTTCAGTCGACACATCCGACTTCTGCACGGCATTTTTTAGGACCGGATTTGCCTTCCCATTGCGATCCACACTCGCTCAGCCAGCCTGCACTGCTGCAGACTGTTTCCAGGACCACCACGTGGAGGTGGAGCACGGTCTTGACCAGTTCTGGTTCGCTGGTCCTGACGCAGGCAGTCAAGCTATGAGTCGCTGACTGCGGTCTCTATTGCTGCGTCTTCTGGTCCCGTTCTGTATGTATGACTGTCTTCACAACGTTTTTCTGCATGAATTTCACTGGGGTCTAGCCTGGAAGAAAACTGAATTTTCAATCTCTTATTCCACCGTCAGCACTTATTAAGTCTGAATGTCTTGTCAGTTAAGCAATGGAAGGGCTGGAAAGGGGGGGAGGGGGGGGGGGAATGGCGCACCATTGTTGGGTTGTGCTTAGAGCATCAGTTGGCCTTAATCCGACACTAACTTGAGCATATAACTCTGGCTACCCAGAATGGGTACCTGCCTTTGATCTTGAGTTAGGGATGACAAAGGCAGCGAGGAAGCGAAATGGTCACCCCACTTCATAAAAGCTGAACCTTAGTATAGTGAAGTCTCTAGCACTTCACTCCCCAGCGCAAGTTTCTGCTATGGGACTACTTTTACCCAAAAGCCATCTGGCGCGTAACTATTACGTCACATTATTTTTCCAAGGGTCGCCTGGTACGCCGTGTCATTGTAGCCATATTTCCTTACTTTACACGATGTAAAACAAAAAAATGGTGGATGTCCGCATATAGGACAACAGTTGATAATAATCTTCTGCCCGTTTACAACTAAGAAAAGATGCGAAACAGAAATCAAGAAGAGAATAGGAATAACTAAAGCTACATTCAACAACATGAGACAGATACTACCGTCTAAACAACTAACTCACAACTTAAAACTGAGAATAATCAAGTGCTATATAATATTCTTCATTATTGTATGGTGTACCAAACCTCAGAAATGAGGTATCCGAGGAAGGTGGTTGATGTAACAAGAAGAGACATGGTACGCAACCAGACGATACGTCAAGGCCTTAAATCCCACCCCCTGCAGACCCAAGTAGAACAGTCCCAACTAAGATGGTTTGGCCATGTCTGCAGAATGGGAGAAGATCGGCTACCACGACAAGCATGGGAAACAAAGAGCCAAGGATCCAGACCCCCAGGACGACCCAGAGTCCGCTGGGAGGACAACATTAGACAATCTTTGAAGGACCGAGGACTAGAATGGAACCAGGCCAGGAGGAAGACAGCCGATAGGATAGTCTGGCGCTCTCTCTTCCAAACCTCTACACCTCACGGTAGAAGGGGAACGACTAAGTAAGTAAGTATTGTATGGTGTACAATGAACAAGCAATTAGAAGAAATAATTGAGACCTTTGAAATGTGGATATATAGAATAATGGGGCACGCCTCATGGAAAGAGAAGAAAAAATAAAAATAAAGAGGTCATAGAAAACCTAGGAATGAAAAGAGAATTAATAAATGGATGTTTACGTAGAATAGAAGAATTAAAGTGGTATGACAGTATCACTAATATGGGACTAATGACAACAACTAGACAAGCACCAGTGGAACAAGAAATGAGAAGAAGACGTTGGAGATAGATAGGACACACACTGAGAAACAACCCACTGATAGCACCTTTGGGTGAAAGAAGGAAGTTTACAACGATTTTCCATTACAGGGTGAACCGCAAGTCCCTGCCTTTTTAGTTAAAATGTGTGGCTTTAATATGCTCCCTCAGGCATGTCATACGAGCGACTAATAAGAGGCTGTACTTGTTGCTAGCTTCATGACTTCATTGTGTAATACAAATTGTTACATAAACCACAGGAGCATGTAAATGGTTGGATCTAGGCTTCCTGCAAAGGGGACCAGCTGTAGGTGTGGTTCCATGATCCAAAAGGAAGAAAAAAATGATGATGTGTGAATAAAATACACTATAACAGTGACAGAACATTACAATTATTTGTTGATAATTATTCAGTTATTTATCATTCAAAATTATGACCCTAGGCGTTCATACATAAAGTCTGTGATGTATTGAGTATTAGTTTCGACATTTACAATGACCAATACCAGGGGAAGCTACGCTGGTGGTCGGCAATAGCAGCGCGAGAAATAAAGATGTTAACTGTGGACGTCTCGTTTTGTTTCATGAATGTTCTGTTATAGCTGACAGTCTATAACGTGACAAAGTCATCCTTTTTGGAAAATGTCCACAAACTCTTTGACACAAATCTTGGTAATTTATTTGAAACTCCTCAGTTATTACTGTTTAGAGAGCCTCTAAGGTTTTAGGTTGCCGACCTTGTCCTTTAAATATCCCCATACAAAATACTCTGCTGGAGTTACATCAGGAGATCTCTCAGGCCGTTCCATTGGACACCGTTTTCCAATCCACCTGTTTTGGGATTTCTCATCTAGAAAATTTCGGACACTAAGGGAATAATATCCTCTCTCTTCTTTCCGGGGGGGGGGGGGGGGTGGGTTGAAATGCTAGGCTGTCCTACCAAAAAAAAAATAATAATTATTAGTATCATCTACTACGTTTCTTCATACATAATAGTTTAAGAGGGTAAGTGATTTATGGCCTATTTTGTATATTAATATATGGCGAGTGTGGCAGTTATGATAATTGATTTCATATATCTATTTTCTTTATCTTCATTTTTCTTTTACCTAGCTTCACCTACGCCTGTTGGGTTAACATAAAACCTCCTATTACTCAAAATTCTGTCCCTCTTTTCTCATTAAGCACGCATTTTAATGCGGTTAGCTAAATTCTTTGATGAGAGTCTACCAGAGACATATTAGCTAACGTGAGCTGTAATTCAAACACCAGCGCCAGAGATCAAATCATTGTAGAGATCAGAGAGCCACCAGATTTGAATAAATTTGAGTAGATCTTGAGAACCTAAGTGAGAAATCTTTATTACCTTTCCCTGAATCCGTTCGTTTGATAAGTAATTAAACACGACGAATCGGGAGATCTAAAGACATTGCTCGCTTGAATACGAGCAGAGAGACGATGGAAACTCACACTGATTAGCGCATTGCCGATGCCTGATCGAAGCGAGAACGAAGATCCTGGGTGTTCGGCTTTGAATTACGTATAAGCCGAAAAATGAACGTAGAATGTACTGTAGGTGTAAACATCTGGTAGGGTCTGGTTTTCGGGGGGGGGGGGATAATTAACTATCTCCTTTCATCTTTTAATATATATATATACCACAGAAATCTAACTAAATTCATCCAGTACCTCACAGATTCCTCTAGACAAACTAGCTTCGATTCTAGAATACTTGTAAAAGTGAATTTCTTAGTAGTCGTTGGAGATAAGTCTTAGTAGCTCGGTGTTAAGGTAAATACTATACTAGTAGTTTGAGTGATTTAATCTTTTAAATCGTCAATTATATTTTACTAGTTATTTTCTGTGCAGAGTGATTTATTAAGTTAGGTCCATTATATTATTTCTCTAAAGTTTTACTGTGTTACAGTGGATAGCAGAACAAATAAATATTTCTAGCTAACTCTTCAAGCTATTATAAAAATTTAATTAACTGCTAGTAACCAGTCAGAGAATATTTTAACCAACTAAGTAAAGGCACTGATTCATCATGAGTATTGACGAAATATGTATTTATTTCTAATTCATGATGATTGATTCTTTTTAAATGACTAGAATTTATTTCACGAAAGTTTTTTAAACGATGAGACTAGCTCTAAGCTTGTAGTTTCTAATTTAAGTTAAATAACCGAAGTGGATAATATATCCTATGTTACGCGGGTAAGGATGGGATTGTTGTCACGAAGTGGTTTTAAGTTTATAGAGTTTGCCTGAATGAAAGCAAGACCCTAGTATGAGAAAGTCTGAGAAGATAGAATTTAGATGAAAATTGACATGCCTGTGGACAGATGAGACTATTGGCTCAAGGGATAGAACCAGGATTTGCCTCTCCCCTTGCCGCTTCATGACTTCAAAATGGCTATAATCTCACCCTCCTCTAACTACCTTTAAACACAAGGAGATAAGGTGTATAAAACGACCACAGGCATCACTATACAGACAACATAGAGTAAGTATAGAGTGTAGAAGCTGATCCAGTAAATATATTATAGATAAATTTATTTACACACAGAAATCATTAAAGTTCATCATACATCAATTACAACAAAAATTAGCGTGCACTGTTGCACGGCCTGGAAAATAACGTAACAAGTACCTTGATAGACACTTAAAAAAAAACCCCAAATCACATTCACTCTTTCTGTCACCCTGCTGAGGAACAATAAAATGATTTGTGATTAAAATAACTCTACGATTGTGGGGGCTGTCTACTTTAGCCTCCACTCTCTAACACAACTAAGATTCTACTGTCTCAGTCCGGTTGAATCTTCCTCAACGAAAACGTCTACACAGCTTCCAACTTGGTAGGCGATATGCGCCGCTATCTAACACCACTGGAGATGCTAAAATAATAGACTTGGAGTAACACAATGGCTCAGTGTCTATCCTTCAATGGATAATGAACAGACCCTACCGGTCCTGTCTATTTTCTCCCTCCTTTCCTCTCTCTCTCCCTCTCTCTCTTGGTCTCAGTGTCTCTCTAACACTCGACGACTGATGATGCGGCGTCTCCGTTACGCTCTTCTCTCGTTACTTTCAAGACCCAGGTATTTTAACCCTCTCACCTGTTCCTGAATTCTGCGATGATGATGATGAAGTTCTGGCGTCAAGCATGAGGTACTTGATTAACTGTCGAAAAACAAAACTTCTCTGCTGCTGAATAGCTTCCCTCTTTTAACCCGCTCCGGAGTTAGAGGAAAAACACAGCCTTGATTTCTGGCTGTACGCAATTGAAACCAGTCTTGCTGAAGAATTGAACTTCACTGCAATAGACCGTTTAGGTTGTTTTCTTTTGCTCCTGACGATAACTCGAGTACTCTGACCCTGAGATATGTCTTTTTGACGTGGATAATTTTAACTGTTTCGCCGTGACTCGCTGAAATTAAAAGAAAATGCGTCTATTGTATAACAACTCCAACATAACACATCTCTAACCCATTAATCTTTATAACTCCCTTACTCAGTACTTCTCTCGTCATGTACAACAATACATACAATAATACTACCCACGTGGCACTCGTCATGTACAACAATACAAAAAATAATATTACCCACGTGGCACTTAAATCTCATTCCTCCTACTCCCCTTCTCTCGTTCTGAAAAAAAACGATACATAAAATATTTCTATTCCCCAGGTCTCTTCATTCTCACTCCTTCCCCCTCTCTCTCTCAACTATAATCTGCCAGGTAAGTAAACAGAAACCTCCCGACCTGTCTGCCTCTTATCTATTTGTTACGCGTGGCTACCCACGTGTCCAAACATTCAAACTAGGAAATCCTTTGTCCGAAATCCCGTGGCCTCCTTTTTTAACATCACCCATGAGGTTTCCGACTTACTCCAAAATTAAATGAAATCTCGCTATAGGAATAGTTTACTCCTCTAAGCAGTATAATCCACTTATAACATACATCTATACTCTCCGACTGCATTTCTTACATTTAAGGCATAATAAAATTTAGTACACACAATCGATTCCCAATAAAATTACATTTGTAAATACACAGGAATAAATGGTGGTTTTACATAACATTCTACAACTATGAGCACACGTGTAGCTTATAACTTCACACATTCCTATCTACAGCCAAAATCATAGAAAGAATAAGCACACTGTTGCATTTACATCGTTCTTCAAAGATGATAATGGATGGCACTATCGTTTAGAACTTAAAAGTTAATGTCCCCGAAGAAATTAACTACGGGCGAATTTCTCAAAGAACCCTCTAATAAATAAACGATAATAAAATTACTACATACCGATTATCGCTGTTTTCCCACAGTGGAGACGATAATACGAAGTCTGACGGCTGACAATTATTTCTTACGATAGAGACTTGCCCGCAATTTAACTGGCTATTTATACACACCGGGGCCACCCCCGCGTGTTCTCTCCTACGCATACCCTAGCTTTCACTCGGACCAATGGAAATGCTTAGAAAAATAAAATAACTACGAGCTACGCCAATCAGATTTGAAACCGCGCAAACCGCGTGTCCAAAATTGCGTCACGTTATGTGACGGCCGCGTGTTCTGACTTGCGTGCATGAAATGGCGATTTCCGTAACCAACAAAAATTGCGGAAAATCAGAAGAAAGAAAAACTGGTCGAGTGTAAAATAAACCTACCATCATAAACGAACCCATTTAATTACCTACATAAAAATACCAAACACGATATATATTCAAATGAGAAGAAAAAAATTGTGAAAATACAAAATAGACGACAGAATCGGGCCGGTTGAAGGACAGAATTCCAGTGCAGCATCACAATTGTAAATTATACTATATTCTGTTAAGTATTTGTATTTTCTCCCTTACAGTATTTGAGTCAAACCCTAAACCTTACCAGCGGCTTCCATTCCATATGAAACTGGAAATAAACTTTATCATAGAACATTCTGATATAATATCGGGTTTTTCAAGGTGACTTGTCTGGTCTCGTGGTACACCCAGAAAGAGACAGAGTACCAACCCAAATAATATTAAGAATAAATGATAACTGGACTTATAGAATCTCCATATTTCTTTTCCCAATTTCATAAACATTCAGCCTGTTGTGGCTACCAAATCAAACATTGGCATTACCTGTACAACGACCACGTGTTGTGAAGAAGATTGATCCTGAACCGATTTGTTTACCTGGCATTTGATGTAACGATTGAAGATTCCAAGCTAATGTACACTGTGACATTAAGATCTCTTAATTATTTTACTACCTGGACAAAAATTGAAGTGACCTTGATCAGCATCCTACTTACAAGAGTGAATCAAGCGTTTCCCAACATTTGATTAATTAGTCGTTGGAGAAACTGGGGCTTGATTCGCCAAACAACCAACCGTGGATGGGCTGTGGGTGCCATTAACAATTGTTCCAGATGTGGTGAAAGCACCTTTGTAGGTAAGAGAGACTGAATTTGTGATCACAGGTTTGTCAGAGCGAGGGAAAGAGCGGGGGAAGAATAATTCTATTTGGGTATAACCCATGTACTTATTTTGTATTTGCTTATGCAAGTTTTGCTAAAGCTGCTCCTTTATTTCACTTCAGAATAGATTAACTTATAACTCTGTTTTTTACTGTAGAGGGAATCTTAGACCATAGCGTAAAAACCTTTGACTCTTTCGGGGGTTAATAACTTTGCTCCAACGGGATCTTGTCTCAACAGAGGGAGGGAGGATTAAACCTATGAGTCTAACGCTTTAATTAACTCATTAACCTATGTTCATTGTATTTGATTTTGATATTCAAAGATATTGTTGTGTTGTAGTTTCTTTATGATAAATAAAATTTACATAAACTTTATTTACGTGTGTTGGTCAGCTTGTCCCAAAAGATCCCAATTCCATAGTTATAGGTTTCACGTATGTGCGTCTAATTGTCGTCACGTATCTGTGTGTGTATAGAAGTGAGTGGTTGAATATATATCAATATATATTTATAGGAAAGTCTGTCTGATCTACAAATCTCAGTCGTAATCGTTAGGCTGGATTGATTATCTTTCAAATCCAGGGACAGATTTTTACCTTTCACCATTTCACTTGTGAAAAATCTATTTTTTTTACCTGATCTCTCACTGAGCTATCACCTGTTGTAGTCCTATTCAGGCTGGGCCAAAATTGATCTTAATTACCCTATCAAAAATATACGACAGCGAGATATTTTCTTATATATATATATATATATATATATATATATATATATATATATATATATATATATATATATATATATATATATATATATATATATATACCGCTTGTTCTAAAACATCACTTGTAGAAACAAAACTGGCATTCATTTTGTAAAACCTAAAAACTACATGAGGCAGAAGGAGTTAAGTCCATGCAAGTGCAAAAATTCATCTCGGTTTGTTTTCAACAAGTTCTGTAACTTCTCTAGCCGCTTAGATGATGAATCGCTCGTGCAAAGACAAATTTAGAGTACAGACCGAAGTATTTGAGGTTGAAAAGTAAACTTTCCAGCTACATGTATAAGTCTGACGTCCCTTGAAAGAAACAGTTTCCATCCAAATGTGGCAACAGATCCGGGGAGCGGTTAGGTTAAATAGTAAGGCCTTCAGTGCAAATAACGCACATACCTGAGCGGGGGGTAAAGTAAAGAACCTCCCACTAATTCTTCTACCCTTAGTGATGACAGTACAGTGTCAACACTCTACATATAGAAAGGAAAGAGAGGTAGGATAATGCTGAAGATAAAGTAAGGCAGGCCGGGCATGAAACTATTTTAAATGGGGTACGTGAAGTTGGTAAAGTCAACATCAGTGATGAAGCTCAGACGAACATAGATGTCAGGACTGAAGAAAAAAATGTGGAAAGTATAGGCTCATGAGCAAAGGTAAGTTAAATAGTAGTAGGAGTGGAGGTTCGAACCTTGGCCCTGTTCATTTGGGGACCAAACTTTTGTGAGCTCAGAGCGAAAACATTTAGCTAATCTAAGTGGTGGTGTTAATGGTGTTAAATCTAGCATGGGGAACACACAGGACATCGCTGGCTCGAAATCGAACATTAAAGAACACGTTTCCTTGGATAATGACAATTTTAGTTTCGTGGACCCATCTTCACAAACTGTGACTTCTTCACCGCCGAGCAAGGTCACTGGGCAAAAAGGAAAGAAGACTGGACATAAAAAGAAAGGCAGGTCTAAAGACGAGAAGGAAAATAAGTCGTATAGAAACGCTTTCTTGGCAGAAGAGTCTGATAATAAGACAGATATGTATGAGATTACACCAGATGATGACCTCGATAATCAGACGTTCCTCACTCCGTCACCTGCTGTACCTGAGTTAATCGTGGACGTTCTTAAGGCTGATCTCAACAGTGACAGATCGGACGGGTACTCCACAACTCCAAGTGTAGATATAAATGTTCCGAGTTTGAATCGTGCTGAGACGACTCTTGACGATAATCGGGATCAAAACGAGATTGGAATGCAAAGTAATGGTGACGACAACAGCGCAGATGATAAATGGCAAGCTGATTCTGGGCTGCATTATCCCATAATCTTCAGACGTTCAAAAAAGGACCCTGGTTCTAAACAGTACAACGAACTAGTCAAAGAATTATCTACAGTACTCAAGAAACGAACTGAGGCGACACGTACACAGAGCATGCATGAGGAGAAATCTAATGCCACTTTAGGCGTGGAGCTGACTAAGAATTCTGTTGACGGGAAACAACTTGCAAGGTCTTTTGAAAACGTGAACATTTTTTCCGACAAATCTCTGTTGAGCAAGCTTGAACAACATCTGGCCAGCAGGAACCAGAATAATAAGCTAATCAGCGTGGAAAGAAAAGAAAGCAAGTCCGAGGGCAAGATTAAGGATGAGAGCTCAACGGACAATGAACAGAGAAAACACAGTGACCACCACAATGCCTCAAAATCTGGAACTAGGCTAGTTGTGTCTAATTTTGGTGGTGATGCCGACATGTACAGTAAACCATTTGATACCAAACAAAAGGCAGACATTTCAAGCAAAGGGTTCATAGAAACAAAATCAGAACCGCTGTATGCTGTCCCAAACAGGGGGCTAGGAGTTACTCACAACAAGCGGGCATCGGCTGAGATTACCTACGACCACGTTTCCAGCTTTTCGAAAGAGAAAGGAAGCATACATTACGATCGTTCGTTTCTTCCTGACAACGTGACCTCTCACAGGTTTGGTGTTTCTGCTGACAAAGACATCGACATAAAAAGACAGGCACATACTCTTGATACGAATAGCTACCATCAAGAACAGAACAGGAAAATACATACCACAAACGACCAGCAACCATCACAGCACCATTTTGATCGGCACCAGCATCACCACAGTCGTGACCACGAAATCGCTGGGCATTATTCACATTTATCACGTCCTGAAGTTAACACGGGAAAGTCCACACCGAGCTTGGGAAACTTCATCACTTCCGGGTTAAATTCAGATTACTCAGCCGTAAATTTACGTGATCGCAACAGCACTGCAAGGGATATACACTCTTATCCAGCTTCATCTTCTGCCAGTTTGTCTCCAAAACTGCCGTCGTTGAATTCAGAAGTACGGAGCATGGACGATAGCTGGAGTTATAGTCAAGGACATTTGACTACCATTGAGATTGAGGGAAAAGGTATGAGAAAGCAAAGTAAGATCATGTACTCTGATCCGGATCTTACCCGGGAGGGATCTCTGACCTCTGATAGTGGTCCAGCTAGTGATGTCGATAGCAGGTACATGGCTGTCACTAGACAGACAGACCCAAGTACCGCCGTTTCGTCATACTCGTCTTCGTTCGTCACAGCGAGACATTATCAGAAAGGTCATCATCACCATCGTTCATTAGACAACCTGCTGTCTGATAGTTCTTTTGAGACGAGCGAAAACATGTTCAGAATGAATCAAGGCAACACTTCTTTCGCGCACAACCGGAGTTATGATGTGAGTTTCGGTAATGAAAGTTTCGATGACGAGGATCACTTGCATAGTTATCATTTCGACCATCATTCTAACGCCAGATTATTCACCGGCGGTTCAACGAATCCACATATAATTAAGGTGAACTTTGGGAACAGAAACACTCGTGACGCTGGAAATAGTTTGGACAGGCATTTCTTAACTGGACACGAACGATCTCGTGTAGCGAGAACGTCTGATTATGCCACTTCGTCATTGCCGCGATCTGCCTCAGTGGCAAACGTTGTGGACAGTTCTAAGAATGTCACTGCATCTAGATTTAATATGGAAGACAGTTCTTTGTGGCCATCAAACTTTGATCAGCATAGTCGAAGCCTAGACCGGAAAGCAACTGTTCTGAGAGCAGTGTCTCAGAAATCGTCTTCTTCCTCATCGTCATCTCACGCTTCATCACGCTCCAAAATTGCCAGGTCTCAAACTCTGGAACGTAATATTCACCACCAACGCCAGCTGGGCCATCAGCACGGCCATCCGCACAGTCATTTATACATTAAAAATTCTCCCAAGAAACATCATAGCTTCACTTCCAGCCCTAGTGAAAATATTCCAAGAAGCCACGCTGGTGCCGCAGTCATTTCCCCTAATAACATGGACATGCCAGCATTCCGGCTGTTTGTGGTGGTCCCTCCTCAGCCACAGCCAACACGAGTACCTGATTTGATCGTAGACCATCAACAAACACAAAGCCAGAGGCAGCACCAGGGTGGGTATCTTATTGTAACTATAATGTGATAGTATATCATAGGAGTAACAACAATATCTAAATAGTATAGGGCGGTGAAATAATGTAGTTAAAACTGTACAGACATGTTATGCTTGTGATAGATTTGATAGCCTCTACTTAATTAATGCGCTGCCATGTTGAACAGTTTGTTTCTAGAAGTTCTTTGTAGCACAAGAGTTGTGTAACTTATTTATAGTACATGAGTTTTTTAGATAATTATGTAACACAGCAGTTTAAGAAGCTGTGTTTAGCACTGGTATTTTAGAAGTTCAGTGTTTTACAAAAGTTTTCCAAGTACTGTGTCCAAGGGCTTTAGATGTTCCGTGTAGTAAATGGGGTTTTAGAAGTTCTGTATAGCACAATATAAATTCTATATATTGCTGACGTTTTATAAGTTCCATATAGCATGGAAATTTTAGAAGTTATGAATAAGTACTGCAAAAACCACGAGTTTTTGCAGCAACAATGGCAATTTTCACGTGCGGGTTAAAGTGACCCAGTTTTTGGACATTTAAAAAAAATTAACCTAGTGCACACAGAAATGCATTTCTGTGTGCACTAGGTTAATTTATATATATATATATATATATATATATATATATATATATATATATATATATATATATATATATATATCTATATATATATATATATACATACGCACACACACACATATTACCGCTGTGGCAATATGCAAGAACATGACATTAGAGTAGTGTGAGAAAAAAATTCATCTCGAAACTATAATAGCATGGGACATTAATTCTCACCATAACGCCTGGGGAGGAAAAAAAATCAGGGAAAGTATTACTAGACTTCATAGAAAGTAATGAACTATTATAATAATACTACATGGTGGTTCGTCAATAAGAATCAAACCATGCGCAGAACAACCCGGATCAGCAGTTAACAGCAACGATATAACAGAAAACTTGGCCAAAGCAAATTGGCAGACACTAAACGAAAGAGATGCCAACATACAATATTAAACTAAACAAAGGAATCGAAAAACAAACATTCCACTACAAAACGCCAATTGTATAGCTTTCCAAGCTGAAATCGAAGAAGTAAATCTAGATAAAATGGTGAATTAGAATGTGGATAAACTTACAAATAGTATCACAGACGAAATATGAAAAATTTCAGTCAGGCATATGCCAAACTCATATATGCCAGCGCACATAAATCCAAAACAAAATACTAAACAAGAGAAAATATAACATTGCAATAAAAACCCAATACTATGTACGTGTGGACAGGCAGCACAGACAGCCGAACACATCCTGCAAGACTGCCACATGCTTAGTCAATTGCGAACTGAACATTGGCCCACAGAGACGCACATCCACACAAAGCTGTTTGGGAGTCTTGAAGAACTTTCAACCACAGCAACATACATCCAGAGAACCGGACTTCTTGTGTAGACATTTCTGAACAACAGCGAACGAGAAGAAGAAGAAGATGGTGGATAAACAAATGCACATTAAAAAAAAAAAATTAAGAAAACAAGCAGTACAAATAGAGAGAAGAAATAAGAACGAAGACAACTTTGGACAGTATAAAAATAAATGTGGAATGAAACAAATGTAATAATACACAAAGAAAAAGAAACTTACTGGAAAATTTATGTCAAACTTTTAATCCAAGCACACACTCTATTACAGATGTGTATGACTTACTAACATCAATGAGCGGAAAAGCAACATTAGTAATGCAAACCATAAAACTATCTGAACGAGTAGAATCAGACTAGCAAAACGTCGATATTGCAGCCAGATACTCTACAACTTAAGTGCATGAACAAGTGTGGGGCAGAAAGAAATAGAAGAGAAATACTCTCAACACAGTTAAAAACCGAAGAGGTGAAAAAGGTAGGGATATCTCATACATAAACTGCTAAATTTCAGTTTCTTCTTCTTCTTCGATCCTTAACCACCGACCGTCAAAGCAGTCAGTGGCCATCACGCCTAGTGGCGTCTTGTAGGGCAACAACAAATTGATTCCACTTTGCACGGTCGGTGGCCATCCTTCATACAGTGCCCCAACTCTGGTTCATTCTTTGCATCTCAGCCTCCACAGTCCTCCGCCAAGTTGTTTTTGGTCGGCCTCTCTTTCGCTTTCCTTCAGGGGTAAATTTCAGTTTAGGAAGTAGAAAATGTGATAAATGCGAAGTAAAACTCATGCTCAGAACAAAATGTCGTAAAGCTATAATATTTATTTAAAAAAAAAAAAAAAAAAAAGAACATAAAAATACCATAGAATTAATTACAGGTAGTCCTCTGTTTACGCGACTTTCATTTACACGAATTCGAACATACGAACATAAATTTTTATGCATTTTTTATTTATTTACGCGTCAAACTCGAAGTTATGCGATCTGACATTTAGATATTTTTTACAGTATTTTATCTGTGCGCCAACGAGAGCAAGATGATGACACCATCCGCGTGACGTTGATTCTCCCATTTTCAGTCTTGCTGTACTGTGTGTACAGACCTCGAACTAAATGCTCTGTGTTTTGTCATTGTGCTAGTATATGTGTGTATTTCATATAGATTGAACTGACAGATGTTAAATTGTGTAGTTTTTATTGATTCATATAGATTGAACTAACAGATGCTAAATTGTGTAGTTTTTATGGTCACTTAAATTGTGTTAGTGAAATCAATAAACTAAGGATGGCCTCTAAACGTGCAGCAAGTGATAGTGCAACTGACAGTGCTAGAAAACGTGCCAGAAGGTCCATAACTCTGGATCAAAAACTGGACGTGATAAAGCGCTATGAAATTGGTCAGTCCACTGTCATGCATTGCATTTAAGTGAAAGCACTTTACGCACCATCAGAGACAACAAGGAAAGAATCAATCAAGTATTAAACCTGGCACATCGTTATGTGCTGTTACTTGCACCTACATGCGCAATAATATAATGGAAAGGATGGAAAAGTCGTTGTTGAATAATTTGTTAATGTTATTTTCTGTATTTGAATGAGAAAATGCTGTTCCAAGTACACGATTTCTGTTTACGTGAGAGTCTCGGGAATGCATAGATCGCGTTAACAAAGAACTGCCTGTACTTCTCTTTACAGCACTATATGGAGCAGAGGAAAAATACCTAAGGCATAGAAAGTAGCAGAAGTGATACCAATGCTAAAATCAGTACTTTCAACATTTACACTAAAAAAATTAATTAAACGCTACAATAAAAAATAAATAAACGCCAGAAATCGCAGCCTGGAAAAAAAAGACATAAAATATAATGTGATATATAGATTATAGAGTAAAGTACACTATATTCCAAAATTAGAGCCCACGTGATGTTTAAACAAGTATTCCATGCACGAGAAATACCTCGTAATTCTTGGCACGGGCCAAAAACAACACAGCAGACAAGCATTTTTTTTTTCGTTGGAAGTATCCAACTGTTTAGTCTTGTTTTAATTTTAACCAACACGATATGCACTTCAAATCATACAGTATCGGTCATATCATATGTTCAACTCTATCAGTATGTATCCCAGATGTATATATGTGGGGGGAGAGAGAATGACTGAAAGTTTGAGCTGATCTACGGCAATGATTAAAACCGTCTGCTATAGAAGGAAAGTAGCTTATTACTCTGTTGTCTGTCTGTCTGCTATTTCTAATTTTACACCACATCAAACATTTACTTAACTCACACAAAAATAACAGGTGTGATGTTAAAAAACTCCTCGTGTATCTTCCTCTTTATTTTCCCTTCTAATTAATGCGTTGTGTACGCAGTGAAAGTCGCCGGTAGCCTTGAAAATCTGACACCTTTAATACTATGTATTTGGGGGGAAAGAGAAATCGAGCGCGGGTATTTTTGAACTGCTATACTGCACTTTCCAAAGTAAACGAAATAGATCAAATAAAGGGAAACGAGACAATAAAATATTTGCATTGCTTTGTCAAACAGACGGATCTACATTATGATGTCCCGAGGCCGCGACCTGCAGCCCTTCCCGGTTTACACAATAACGAAGTTGAACCGCGTAGATTGCGGTAAAGTGTATGTCAGTGGATGATTATTTGAAAGGAAAGGCATCTCATGCTGTGTAAATATTGCTGGGATATATCTAAAAATAAAGCTCACAGAACAAACTATATATATATATGGTGGAAGAGATGTTGAGGCTTGATATTTTAAGATGTCCAGTAACCAGACTTTATTTGCATATGTAAAAATGAAATGAGTTATCCCTTGCCGTTGCGGGTTTATGCATTTTACCGGAAAACCTATCCCAGACAGTACAGTACCGGTACACTAACAAGTGTAACCGTTATGTGACAACGACCGCAGTGCAGACTTGTCTTTATGTGAGTGTATGACGCACTTGTTAAATTTTCGACCGCATCCCTTGCATTAAGGCTATTGTTATGCGAATAAATATATCGGGGAAATATTCCGAATCTCAGTTTGCGAGCCGGTTGCATATGCTTGCTGTCACTTCAGCTTTATAAATCACAACTTTAAATAAGATAAAAGGTATTTTAGAAACGTTTGCTTATCGTATTTCCACAGTAACTTGTAAATAATAAACGACATAAGCATTTTGCGGGCTCTTGTCAAAAAGATGGAGAACACCAAACGACACAAAAGTAGCGAAAGTGATAGGGAGTAAATTGTAGAAGGGATACACATCGAACTTAGCACCGCCCCCCCCCCTCCCCATCCCTTCAAATTCGTCCAATATGGCTACGGGGTCGGTCGCTGACTTAACAGGCATGGCGGTAGCAAAACTGTTGTAAATTTTCAAACCTTCATCGTCCAATGCTTCTAGGATATATGGAGTTAGGGTTTGTCCTTCCAGACCAGTGGTCTTGGAATATAGATCTATGCGTTGGCGCCATAACAAGAAAGCTTCACTCTTATCGTCTTGACCGGCGAATCTCATTTGCGGTGCGTTGCGATATTGTTTCGCCGCCATGGCTGACTTCGATGACGAAAATTAGCCGAATACTGTACTCACGTGTTATCGTGTAGCTGTTTTGCGTCATTCCGGTATCGACCGCTGCCACCATGTAATGTTATGATGTATGTATATAAGCATTACCTCGTCATCTACACAAGCACACACATGTTTCAGAAAGCACTCAGTATAAGCATGTTCAGTTCGTAGCCATGTTTATTTACAGAATATCGTACATGTCAAGATTCGCATTATATTACAATGTGTGGTTTGTACTTTAATGTATTCATATTACACCCCCCATCCCCATCCCAAGCGCCATGTTGGCAGTGTTCATTCTCATGATACTAAACGGTAGAATGAAAACAAATTACAAAAACACACAAATAGTAATACGTCTTACAATGAGAATTTCATTCTACCGTTTTACCCTCGTCTTACGGCAGTTCTTCTCATATACTCATGATACTACACGCAAATTTGGAATATTCGACCCAGAAATGACCCAGACTACTGATAGACTCGATCACCGCCACAACTTTCCAATTCATCAGTGTAGACCCAGTAAAACGTAAACGTAGACCCATAGTAGATTCTGCCGTAGGGGAGTGAAGTGTTAGAGACTACACTATACTGGGTCCAGCTTAGAAAAGTAGACTGACCAGTTCCCTTCCTCGCTGCCTTTTCCTTCCCTAACTGTTAGGTTAGGTTAGAAAAGTCAGGTACCCGTTTACAGCTATGTAAACTGAAGCGTGTAGATACAAGAAATTGAACTGAAAAAAAAAAAAGTTTGGTTGGCACGATTAGTCCTGTAACTTTCTGGCTAAATTATGTGTGGAATTTTGTTGCAGTTGTGTTGTAACAAGAGGAACAGTGATGAAAAAAATCAATACATTTCAAATTTATCAAAAAAGTAGTAATAGCAATACACATCTCTTAAGAAATTAAAACATCAGATAAAAATTGGCACACCATTGGGTTGGGGGGAAGAAGAGGGGGTGTGTGAGTGAGAAGAGATCATGCAATATGCACACCATCAGACACCAACTTCAATGTACATGAAAAAATCTACAGTGATCAGTTCAGGCTGCTGACATTTCCATGGAGCTTGTCCTGGACTGGTACAACCAGTGATGGTCGTATGAACTTTACTTATTCCTCATGTGTGGGGCACTCCTGTAGCAGATGTTGGACAAGCATGATATGAGCGTAAGTGAGGGAGAAGCCCTGCCAACCAGCTGCATGCACGTATATTTATCAGAACAGAAGTGGTTGGATCATTGATGGTCTCAGAGAACAGTAGTGAATGACGATCTTAAGGGCCCTATTCACCAACCTTTTTATGGGGCCTTACCTTACAAAAGTAAAAAGTCAAACTGACTATATACCAGTTTATGTGCATAAGTTCTCTTTTCAAGTACCATGCCTAGTGGCGTAGGAGATCATGTCTCTCCACATCTACCTGTCACCAGTACAATTTATCATTCTGTTGTAGACTTCTTTCCATGTCACGATGTCTAGCTGTCCATTATTTGCTGTCTTTGTCTTCCCCTATCTCTGTTTCCTTCAATCTGACCTGTTGTTACGATACATTCCATCTTTCTTCTTCTCATAACATGCCCAAAAAAGTGGATTGCTTCTTTCTAACTTGTGAAATAAGTTTCCTTTGTGCATTAGCCTCTTTCAGGACATCCACATTACTCTTTTTAGCTGTTCATGGTATTTTTAACATTCTTCTGTAAAACCACATGGCCTCTAGTGCCTTCCCTACCTGTTTACAAACTGTCCATGACTCACTCCCATATGTCAGGATTGGTTCTATATAACACTGGAGAACTCTCTTACTTCCATTGACAAAGAATTGTTGCACAAAATACTCATTTTATAGAATGCTGTTTTTGCCTGAGCTTCACTTCTGAGATGCATCTTCCATCCGTTATTATTAATGTGCCCAGGTATTTGAATTTATTGACTTGTTTTAAAACTGTTCCATTTACTTTGATAGTGCATTCTGGGGAAGCCCTTTTTCTTTGAGACGACCATTACTTCTGTCTTTTGGCTATTAAGGCTGAGGCCTCAATAAGTTCTTAAATTTAAAAAAAAAAGACAGAAGACTAGGCTATTTATGCTTAATGTTAAATAAACTTCAAGCCTTTTAAAAAAATTTTTAATTAACAAAACTCTTTTCTGTTCATATCCTGAATGCCTTTCAGTGCCCATTTTCAGCGTACAAAACTCACCATATAAATGTGTTCATGACGACCTCAAGCAATTCTTTAACGTTTCATAGCACTGAATAGGGTTCACCTAATGCATTTTAAAGGGGTGATGTAATGATCTTGAGTACAGTCTCTGCATTAGGGAATGTTGCACACATCACTGATAACAGTTTTATGTATTACTTTTGCTGACTTTGATGTAGTAAGCTGGAAAGAAATTCTTCATTCACAGTGTACATGGCTTGCCAGTGTTCATCCTTAAAACAATGTTCATATTTGTCTTCAGAGTTCCATTTCATCTAGTCTCTGAGCTTCACATTTTGCTGCTTCACCATCACCGTAGATCTTGTCGAAGTGTGACATGTGTATACAATTTAATGATTTCTTTCGAACACTCAGCATTAAATGCAAACCAATAAAGTTATATTTGTTGTAAGAGGCGACTAAGAAAGGATTGTGTGCTTTCTGCCTCATGTACTCATGACAACATAAAATTAACACTGACCATAACTGAACGTGGAAAATATTTGTACCTGCAGTAGCCTTGCTGATTCCTAATGAAATTTAGATTGTTGGCCTGTACTTGAGCAAAGCTTGGACTGAGGTGTTCAGTCTCACACGCATCTCAAAGGACTGTAATTGTTAATTTACAACCTTTAGCACGCTGCATTAAAATGAAGGAAATTTGCCCTGCAGCTGCATTCTTTTTCACAACGCCCCCATTTTTATAGTGGGTGACTTGTAACGTCTATAGTTGCTTTGTCAGTTGCTGTAATTTTTGGAATGTATATAAATAAATGAATGATGAATCTGATGATATAAGTTTTGTTGGTGTATATGTTAGATGTGATAGGAAGAGAGGAATGGAAAGATGAAAAAAAAAAGACGGAAAAAAAAACAAACGAAGACACTGTACTGCATAAGGCTGGTCCTACCTTTGAAAGCTATCATATTCTCATCAACACTAAGGTCTTTAGAGGGTATGTAATGGCTTTGCCATAGAGGGAGAAGAGTGTCGACGAACGATTTGATTTTGAAAGGGTTAGGGTGCCCTCGTGGTGCTGCAGTTGTATTGAAGATAAAAATCGTCGTCAACAGCGCTAGACATTCTACTGTCATCCACATCTCCGATATCACCCATATTCTGAGAACCGATCTCAGCACTAGTAAAACCAACAAACTCCTCATCATCGGAGTCAGAATCCATGAAAATTTCAGCGAAAATGGCAGCTTGTCCTATGCCGATTAATTTCGATTACAAAAATTCACAGAAAATAAACGCGAATACACCCGTCACTAAATATAGATCGGAATCGGAAATGAACTCTTTCGCAAAAAAGTTTAAATCTAAACATCCGGGGGTAATATGACGTGTACACATCTTATATAGCAGGAAACCAACTGTATCCGAAAGTAGCAGAATTGCGCCTGCAGCTGGCAGAACATAGAGTACCGCGGGCGCAAAATTGTGACCGCAGCGTGCTAAAGGTTTTTAAGCTCATTTTGAAATAATTTTTAAGTTAGCCTCACTGCTCAGGATTACCAACATTTCAGGACATACAAAGAAAATTGTATTGTTGATAAATCCTTGACCTTGTTTCTATTGTTTCAGGAAGCCCTTTCCATCAAGAGATTGGTGAAGGTGCACTTCCAACAGCCCATGGGGAGGGCTTGCATAAAGGTGAAGAGGATAAGCCTGCACATTTCATTATTGATGCCAGAAACTTAAAGGGAACGCCCACAGTTCAAGTCGATGGTGAGTTCCTGTGCTTCTATCATTTGTAGCTGAATGTTAGCTGATGTCATCACCACAAGAGAATAATCAACAGTCCACTTTTTGATAGTGTCAGAGAAAGACTTGATTTGAAAATAGGAGGGAATTGACTGGAGTAAACTTCAAGCAGTGCATTTGAAGAGGTCAAAGGGAATTGGGGGCACTT
Organism: Oreohelix idahoensis; assembly: GCA_024509875.1. Lineage (NCBI taxonomy): Eukaryota > Metazoa > Mollusca > Gastropoda > Stylommatophora > Oreohelicidae > Oreohelix > Oreohelix idahoensis. The sequence goes on along the minus strand of JAMPIV010014433.1, from coordinate 801,142 downwards.
GGTGATCTTTAAATGAGCTTCATCATTATCATCACCATTGCCTTTCAGCTCCCTGTGAACCATAAGGCCTTCAACAAGTACCTTCAAAGCCCTTGTCCTTGCCTCTTGATTACACACTAGGAAATGCAGAAATGTAATTACTCACATTGAAATGGTAGTTTTTTTTTTTTTTTTTAAAGCCAGATCCAAACCTCAGAAATGAGGTATCTGAGGAAGGTGGTTGAAGTAACAAGAAGAGACATGGTACGCAACCAGACGATACGTCAAGGCCTAAAATGCCACCCCCTACAGACCCAAGTAGAACAGTCCCAACTAAGATGGTTTGGCCATGTCTGCAGAATGGGAGAAGATCGGCTACCACGACAAGCATGGGAAACAAAGAGCCAAGGATCCAGACCCCGAAGACGACCCAGAGTACGCTGGGAGGACAACATTAGACAATCTTTGAAGGACCGAGGGCTAGAATGGAACCAGGCCAGGAGGAAGACAGCCGATAGAATAGTCTGGCGCTCTCTCTTCCAAACCTCTACACCTCACGGTAGAAGGGGAACGACTAAGTAAGTAAGTAAGAAATGGTAGTTTTTAATTATTGATGCTTGGCATATAATTTTTTGGGCAGTCCCTTAGCAGATTCATGAACAGATATTACAGATACGTTCAATGACTATTTCTTTCCAGGGCCTAATGCAATTGCCAAATGCAGCATTGACCCACTTCCAGATGGTCAGTATAAAGTCACATACATACCAGTGGAGGTTGGCTTGTTTGATGTCTACGTTAGGTGGAATGACAGGGAGATACCAGGTCAGTTTTATACAAAGATTTCAGGTTTGTTCAGGTGTACTGCTGTTTATTATTGTACCTTGATGAGTATTCTTTAGACTAGTTTTTTTTTTTTTAATTGTGGTTCCTGTCGGGGTCTCTGAAGAGACAAAGATCATCATCATCAGCTGCCATCTCCACAATGAAGGTTGGCTGTAATGGATCTCCGTCTTCTGTCTCTTGTCTTGGTGGTGCACTTTGATAGACTCTTTCCTGTCCATCTCTTGATGTTATCTTCCCACTTATAGTGCTGTCTTCCCCTTGCACGTTTGCCTTCACCTCTCCCTTCTATTATGGTCTTCTGCAAGGTGTTATGCCTTTTTATGTGGCCAAAGTATCTTAGCTGCCGAACTTTGATCTCCCTCATTAGTTCTCTTTTCATACCTAGATTTTCTAGGACCTCCTTATTTGTTTTCTTCTCTTTCCATGAGATACGCCCCATTCTTCTATATATCCACATTTCAAGAGCATCAATTCTTTCTTCCAAATGCTTATTCATCGTCCATGTTTCTGCACCATACAGAAATGCAGAATATATATAACACTTTATGATTCTCAGTTTTAATTTGTGAGATAATTGTTTATATGTCAGTATATGTTTCATGTTGTTGAATGTAGCTGTGGCCATTCCTATTCTCTTTTTGTCAAAGATAGAATAGGACTAATGCACCCTCAGGCATGTCGTACGAGGCAACTAATAGGAGGTTGTGTATAGGAGCTGGCAGCCTCATCATGTCAAACATATTGCCTCAGAAACCACCACTATATAGCATGTGATTGTTTGGTGCAGGCTTCCTGCAAGGGCACTAGCTGCAATGGTGGTTCCATGCTCTGTAATAAACTTAAAAGGAAAATGATGATGAAATGAAGACTTTCAAATTAAAAAAAAAATTTTTTTTAACCTACAGGAAGTCCCTTCCACCCAAAGGTAGTAGATGCCAGAAAAGTTAAGGTAGTTGGAGGCTGGCAGCATTACATGGATGGGCAAGAACGTATCCATCTGGTTGTTGGTGAGGAAAAGAAGATACCTTTTGACACTTCGGAAGCAGGACCAGGTCTGTTTAACTTTGTATACATGTGATTTGGGGTACAGAAAGCTGCTTGTTTATGAATATTTGTAAAAACAGTTCAGCGTTGCGTGCTATTTTGCTTGAAGACACAAAAAAAAAAAAAGAAATACACTAGCAGTGGGGAACCTAATTTAGATAGAGCAGCTTAATTGATTTGTGGATTCTTGACCATAGTGAAGGTCATTTTGAGAGAAGCGAAAGCAGTTAATTCATCTATACTAGGATTAAGAGAATGCCTTATGTTATGGCGACATGGCTTCCATCAGGGATGAATGAATAAAGCAGAAGAGAAAGAGAACTAAGTTAAATGCATACAAATTAATAAAAATGGCATGACCCATAAATGGCATATTTTGATGTCGCTGCCTTGGACAAAATGGCCACCTGAATAGATGTAGGTAAGAACTGGTGCATGTAAATATGAGGGGGCTTCAAATGAAAACCTTAAATATTTTTTTTTTCTAGATTTACAAGTATTAAGAAAAAGTGACACACAACTGTATCATTTTTCAACGTAGTCACCATTGCATTCTATAAAAGTCCCCCAGCGCCTACAAAGTGCATGGATTCATCTAGAAAAGAATTCTTTTGGTCGCATGTATAGCCACTCATGCACTACCTGCTGCATCTCTTCATCGGACCTGAAAGTCTTTCCTCCCATCGTCTCTTTGAGTGGTCCAAAGACGTGGTAATCACTTGGGGCTAGGTCTGGCGAGTACGGCGGATGTGGAAGACACTCAAAGTGTAGGTCCTCAATGGCTGCAACCGTTGCACGGGCAGTATGGGGCCGAGCATTGTCATGTTGCAACAAGACACCTGTACTCAGAAGTCCACGTCATTTGGATTTGATGATTGCGGGTGGAAGATGATTACTGAGAAGATCTGTATACGTGGCACTGGTGACAGTGTTCTCCCTGGGCATGTAGTGCTCTAAAATAACGCCTCGTTCATCCCAAAAGAGAGTCCGCATAACCTTCCCTGCAGATGGCTGCATGCAGAACTTCTTCGGTTTCGGTGGGGAGGTATGGCGCCATTCCTTGCTCGCTCTCTTGGGTTCCGGCTGGTGGTAGTGAACCCAGGTTTCATCTCCAGTAACAATTCTCGCTAGGAAACCATCACCTTCTGCTTCAAAGCGCCGCAAAAGTTCTGGACAGGCATCAACACGTCGTTGTTTCAATTCTGGAGTAAGCTGCCGTGGCACCCACCTTGCATAGACTTTGTGGAACTGGAGTACATCATGGATGATGTGGTGTGCTGAACCTTGACTGATGTCTAGAAGTGCGGCTATTTCATTCATAGTCACTCAGCGATTTTCTGTCACGGTGCATTCTTACTTACTTAGTCGTTCCCTTTCTACCGTGAGGTGTAGAGGTTTGGAAGAGAGCGCGCCAGACTATCCTATCGGCTGTCTTCCTCCTGGCCTGGTTCCATTCTAGTCCTCGGTCCTTCAAAGATTGTCTAATGTTGTCCTCCCAGCGGACTCTGGGTCATCCTGGGGGTCTGGATCCCTGGCTCTTTGTTTCCCATGCTTCTCGTGGTAGCCGATCTTCTCCCATTCTGCAGACATGGCCAAACCGTCTTAGTTGGGACTGTTCTACTTGGGTCTGCAGGGGGTGGGATTTTAGGCCTTGACGTATCTGTTGAAGGACTTTCGTGTGGGGTTACTGGTTGTGTTGCCTGAATTCTGATCGTGCTAATGTTCTTACGCGAATGGGGTGAACCTCACCTTCGGTTTGTCGTAATGCCTGAATTTGGCATCAAGATGTAAACAACTGTTCATCTTATTAACTCAGCAACTTGACATAAAATACGTAATTCATAAGGTTGAATGGTGTAACGTGATTCAACGAATAATGCCTCCGGTTCGAGTCCTTCACAATTTAATATGGATTACACACATACATAAACAGTTCAATTCACACATGAGGTACATGCATCAATCAATCAATAGCGTAGACTGCTGTTTTACGTGTCAATGTCCGTTTAAGGATACAATGCAGTAATTGTCTTCAGAACATCACAGCTATATGCATGCGCAGATAGAATGGCTACCTGCCGACAGTGAGACTGTGAGTCTAATTACTTCGTATAAAGTAGACGATTATCTTTCTCCTTCCAAGGATTTAGTTAATCACTAACCTCCATAAGTTTCCTCTCTCGTAGAGTTCTAGGACTGACCCTGGTCCTGCATAAATACACATATAAATGGCTATATCATGCCATTAATTTGGAAGGCTAGAAAAACGCAGCTATTCAGCTTGACGGTCAAGTAACAAAGGGTAGCGTCTCCTAGTTACCGACTGTGACCCAAACAACGCTAGACACGTCATAATCGATCGTGTATGGAGCGTTCAATAATTGAAACATCTATCGCAATATATTAAATGTCTTAACCTTTACAATTGCACGTCTGCTAACCTTTAGCAGACGGCGTTAATAACATATACCGTAACAATTCCCTGTACACCGGGGAAAAAAAAATCGATAGATTTTTTTTCAAGATCTATCCGACTTAACAATTTTTCAAAAAAATTTAACACAATTGTGACATATGGCCGACGATGTTCTGAGTAGAACCGTGTCGCGGTCATGTCAACTAACTATTTGTCATAGTCATCTAACATTAATCATATTATATATCAATATTATGCATATTATTATATCAACTAAATAAAATGTGTAATGTCAATAGTGAATGATAGAATTAAATTAAAGTAAGGTCTGTCGTATTAGTATGTCATATAGGAATTAATTTGACTAATTAAAATTAAATTAATTAATTAAACTAAGAGTTAAATTATTAAGATTCTAATGTAACGCGATGTTATGAGAGAAGAAAAGACAAATAAGTGAGAAGAAATAGAAAGAAATTCGAATATAAGTTTAACTTAATTGTGTGTGTTAAGTGTTAGTGAATAATAACTATCTAATTTAACTAACTAAATAACGTATAGGTACATTAAAAAAAATATTAATCTAATACTTGTGTGAGATTTATTTTCTCTTTTCATAATTTCTTCTTTTTATATTTCGTTCTCTTTTTTGTTTTTTTCATTTCATTTTTTTCTCACATTTCATTTTATTGATATTAATTCAATTAAGAAGTTAAGTTAACTAATTAATTAGTATAGGATATGATGATCCATCCGTAGTCCTGATCCTGATGAATTCTTTTAGACAAAGTGTTGAAACGTTTACGTCGGACAGAAATGTCAATTATCCTAGGATCCAAGAATTAAGTGCACATAGGATAATAAGTTCGACTTGTCGTCAGATATTGTTCCATGATTGTTCAACGAATATTCATATATTGTGTATGGACGTTAGACGAAGTTTCAATGTCAATATGTATACCTTGATTGTCTTTAGTTCAATTCTGTGATGCATATAGTGTTTATAATTATTAAATTGAAGTCAAGGTTAGTTCCCTTATAGTTGATACTTCGTTCTATCCAATGTAGTGATGATTGACGTAGTTTAGGAATGTCAATGTTGATTATTCGTCGTCAATAGGATTACGTGACAACGCATCCGCCACAATGTTTTCAGTGCCAGGAATATGTTCAATGGAGAATTCAAATGGCTGCAGGATGATCGGCGAGTTTTTGTGGTTTGATCTACGCAAAGATGCTACAGCACGCTGGTCAGTCTGTATGGTGAATGGAGCACCAAGCAAGAACTTTTCCAGTTTTGTGATTGCCCATATAACTGATAAAAGTTCCTTGTCCACTGTGGAATACTTTGTTTCTGCCGGCTTTAGCTTTCTTGAAATATATAAGGTAGGATGTAGAACGCCATCATGGTTCTGGAGCAGGCATGCACCGATGCCGTAGTTACTAGCATCTGTTCGTAAGAAAAATCTTTTGGAAGCATCGGGAAGTCTTAAAATTGGTTCATGCGAAACAAATTTATAATTTTGTTGAAAGTTTCATTGCATATACCAGTCCATGTCACCTTCACCGGCATGTCTTTTTTTAACAATGAAGACAATACAGCCGTGATGGATGACAAGTTTGGTATGAATCTACTGTAATATTGAACAAGTCCTAACAAACTCCTGACCTGTTTCTTCGTCTGAGGAACTGCTATGTTTAGAATTTTGGAGACCGTACTAGGTAACGTTCGGATATATCCCGATCCAATGATATGTCCCAAAAAGGTTATCTCATTACACGCGATCTGCACCTTTGTAGGTTTAGCAGTTAGATGATAATTCCTTAGAGTGTCGAAAACATATCTAAGTCCCGAAACATGTTCCTCAAACGACGAACTAAACAAGCATATGTCGTCAATATATGTAATAACGTCTGGTCTACCTGATAAAATTTGTCGCATCAGGCGAATGAAGGTAGCTGGCGCATTAACAAGCCCAAAAGGCATCACATTCCACTGGTATAGACCTTGTGGAGTGGAAAATGCGGTGTAGTACTTAGCCTTTTCGGTCAGTGGTATCTGCCAATAACCTTTAGTTAAGTCTATCTTACTAAATATAGTTGCGTTGGATAGACGTGGCAGTAAGTCGTCGATAAGTGGATGTGGTTCGCTGTCAACTATAGTCTTAGCATTTAATTTTCTATAGTCAACACATAGTCTGATGTTATTGTCCTTCTTCCGGACAATCACTAATGGAGAAGAGAATGGCGAATTACTAGTCTCAATGATTCCCAGAGACAACATCTGTTCAAGTTCCTTAGTAGTTTTAGCAAGGAAATGTAAAGGAACCGAATAGGGATGTACACGAATAGGTGTATCGTCATTGAGAGTAATGTCATGACTGATAGCCGATGTGCGACCCGGGACGTCGGTCAACACATCTGGATAAGATTGTAATAGATTAGCAATCTGTAGACGCTGTTGCGGTGTAACCGTTGAAGAGATGGTTACATCCCGCCAAGATTCAGTAGGTTGAACTACTGGTACCGGTAACGGTAACTGTACCTCAGGAAAAGAAGATTCTTCTTCCTGGATGACGGATAAGTTAGAATAATAACAAGTAGATACTGTGTTGTCATCTAGTTCATGAAAAATTGACTGTAAGTGTTCAGGACGTGTATGAAATTGCTTGAGCATGTTAATATGAAATATCTTTTTGTGTCCCTTGATATCTAAGACGTAATCAACGTCGGAAATTTTATCAATGACTTTGTAAGGACCATTCCAAGATATCAATAATTTATTGTTATTGTGAGGAAGTAACACATAAGCCTCATCGCCTGGGAATAATTGGCGTAATCGTCGAGACCTATTTTGTAGAGATCGAGCCTTAGCTTTTGCAGCCTCAGAAGAAGCTGTTGCCAACTGGCAAGACTCAATAATGTTCTTCCGAAGATTAATCACATACTCGTAAGATGACTGAGTGTCCTGAGTCATCTCCGCGTCAATTAATAAGTCTTTTATTAGTCCCATAGGACCTCTTGGGGAGCACCAAAAACTAATTCAAAGGGAGAGAAGCCAGTTTGTTCATGCGGTACCTCCCGATAAGCAAATAGAACAGCTGGGAGTGCTCTGTCCCAGTCATGAGGGTGCTTAACAGTAACCTTATGTAGTAGTTGTTTAAGTGTACGGTTAAGTCTTTCAACTGCACCATTACTCATAGGATGATAAATACTACTTAAATTCCTATCAATGTTCCAGGTTTTCATGACTTCCTTCATGGTGTCAGATATGAACTGTGACCCATGGTCTGATAAAAGTTTTCTAGGAAACCCTATTCTAGAAAAGATGAGATGTAGTGCATCAGCTACATCTGTGGTAGTGGTGGTCTTTAATGGGATAGCTTCTGGCCATCGTGTGCACAAATCAATGCACGTAAGGACGAATCTATGTCCTCTGGCCGATGGTAGCAATGGACCAATAATATCTATGGCCATCTTGTCAAACGGTCTTACTGAGATATCGCAAGCCTGAATAGGCGCCGTGTGAAAAGCTCCACGTGCTTTCACTTCTTGGCATGTAGTACAGGAACGTACATACTGCGAAATATCTCTTGACACTCCTGGCCAAAAGAATGAAGACAGTACTCGAGATCGTGTTCGAGTATATCCCATATGTCCAGCACAATGTGAGTCATGTGCATGTTGAAGAATGTACCGTCTAAAAGTATACGGGACCATAACTTGTTGTTTCATTTGTGATTTGTCATTAAAACATCTAATCAATATGTCATTTTTAATAACAAACCAATGTTTGTTATTATTACCTGAGGATAGATTGTCAACTTTATCAACCAGCTTAAAAAATTTTTTTAAAGATTTATCCTCTTTTTGTTTGGTTGCAAATGTTTCCCTGTCAATAGGTGAATTGACTACAAATTCCTCTTGGTTGTCTGCATCCATTTTATTATCACCAACTTTCTCCATGAGTTGAGTCTGCGCTCTAGTCGTCACGGCGTTTCCAGTGCATAGGTTATGTTTCTCCCATTCTATGATCTCATCTGGAGTACAATCTTTACTGCCGTGTATACGACCAACCATCAGATCAGCTATAGGCTTTTTTAGCATACATACTTTTACATTCCCTGTGAAAAAGGGTGTTCTAATATGAACAATAGCTGTGGGGTAAAACTCAATAGTTCCACCAAATGTCATGCAGCGGACATATTCTCCTGTCGCACAGCTAGGATGTACCAGCGACTGACGTACACCAATCGTCGTGGATCCTGAATCTCTCAGCACTGAGACGACGGATCCATTAACGATTCCCCTGTTAAAAATTAGTAAGCCTGTTCCATCGTTGACTGCAAGACCTACCTCTGGTGTAATATGTCCGCAGTTAAGCACTGTTTCTTTCGCCTTCTGAAAAATAAGATTGCATTGTTGGCAACTATTTGCCACATTATAATTAATAGCAAAACATGCAGCAGAAGACTGTGTTGTATTATTGTCAAGTGGGACCTGAGCTATAGGGGTAGTATTATTTGTAACTGCCGCCCCTGTATTATGGTTGTAATGAGATGATCCCCGAGAATGAGATCGATTCCGAGTATAATTGTTAGAATTATCTCGTCGTCCTCTATAGTAACTATTATCTCGATGTCTCGAGCCATGATTATTACCATTCCAGTTATTGTTATTTTTGGGGTATGTGATCGATTATAATTAGTGTTATGTTGACTATTGTGGTAGTTTGTTTGAGGTGAATAATTTCTATCTCGTGATCTACCTCTGTTGAACTCATTTTTATTGTTGAAATCATTATTATGTCCCTTCTGAAAGTTAACATTGTGATTTCTTTGGAACCTACTTCTGTCTACACTGTGATGTCTTTGTTTGTTATTATGATTGTAGGCCATATTAGACGCCACAGGTAGAGGTTCTCTTAATGAGGAGTTAGAAATGGTTGCATTCGGATGTGCCGAACAGTAGTTTAAAGAAATTTTTTCCAACTCGTCAATAGTACCTGGTTTACGCTCCTGCAAATATGCAAAGAATGGCTGGCTAACCGAAGATAATACCTTATCCCGTAGTAGCAAATCAACTAATTTGTCGTACGATTTGTTGACTTCTGCCAGTTCAACCCATCTATTAAATGTATTGCGTATGTTCGCAATGAATCCTGCAAAATCTTTTGGAGATTCAGGTAAAATTCCCTTAAATTTCAACCTACAGTGTTCCTCGTCCAGGTGAAACCTTCGTAAAAGCAAGGACTTAATAGCACCGTAGTTATTTGCTATTGATGGGTCAGCATTTTGAGAAGCCGTCAATGGTTCTCCAACCAAGAATTCATTTAACTTGAGTACCCATGACTCTTCAGGCAAATGATTTGTTTTGCAAGTCTGTTCAAAACGTGACAGGAACGATGAAAGGTCGTCCACGTTTAAGTTGAAAGTGGGTAATTTAAAGTTGTAGAAATGTTTAGTTTGGCTGGATGACGATCCATTTTGTGCGTTATTATTCTGGTTTGCATCAGCACTTTGTGCTTGTAATCTTGCTGTCTCCAATTTAATACGCGCCAATTCCATTTCTTGTTGTAAAATAATTTCCTCTCGTTTCAATTTATTCTCTTCTTCCTGTTGAGCAATTTCTCTTAATCTATTTTCCTTGGCAATTTGCTTCATCTCACGTTCTGCTTCCTCTTTCTTTAATGCAGCCTTTTGTTCCTCCATTTCTGCTTTATGTTTTTCCAGTTCTGCCTCAGCAAACTGACGAAGTTCTTGAGATTTATAACCATATTCTTTACCAATTTTAACGAAATGGTCTATAGTAAGCATTTTGACTTTTATCTGTAAGTAATTATTGATAATTACTGATTAAAATAGTCAATAGTAGCTTCAGAGTAATTATTATACTTACTCAACTTAGGAATATTCAATATAAATAATCACAATAGTACTGAACTCTTATGTCTAAGTTCAACTAATAGACAATATTTTGTAACAATATTGTATCTAAGTACTAACTATATCATAAATAGTTATGATATCTGTTAACTATAATGTAATTACATCACACAATTAATCTTAATATCCAATAATGTTGGGTATGATTCCTAGTAATTATATTGTTCAATGTACTAAGTCACTCTCTTAGTACCAGAAAAGTATATTAAATAATATACAATGGGTCTGTCACCTCAAAGGTAGACTATAAGATTATTTTATTTGGTCAATATATATATATATATATTATTATTATTATTATTATGCCCTAGGCATCTCTTATAAATTGTAGTGCTAATTTCTTGGACTATCACTGCATAATTATGCAATGTCCCATATTAACCTTAAATGTCAGAAAAAATTAATTAAATTAAATTACAAGTGTATTATTGAATATAATGTCATATTATTAATGTAGTATTTAATATATATCATGAGTACAAACAAAACAATGATGCAACTAAAGGGTACAAACAATGTCAAGACGCAAACAAGACATTTTCACAATTAAAAATGAATTTATGAACTAAATAAAACAAGCGGAAGTGTCACACGGAAAACGAAGGGTCAAAGATTGACCCGAGGTCAACTGAATATGCAAAGTACACAAAAAAAAAATGACTGCAAAAAATGATGACATCACAGGACTCATAACGGACGAACATTTAACAATCATCAAATAAATGATAGTAAGAGTAGACTGGACGAAATAGTTAACGAACATGATACAAAACTGAATAAAAATGTGAACTTAGTACAAATAAAATACACCAGTTATCTACGGAACGGTACAGCTAACACAATCGTCAAACGACAGCAGATTTGGACAGGCAGTCCATTCGGCAGAATCTTCGATGGAGCTCCCAAAAAGTGCGATCGTTTAACTGCCCTAAGAAACGACCGAAATCAATTCAGGCATCGTGAGAGCCACAGAATCTAATTTCGGTTCATCCTCCCTACCGCCCACTAGTTAACAACACCTTAAAACAACAAAAAGTACATTAAACATAGGTAAAAACATGCCTATGTAGGCAGAAGGCATGGACTCAGTTAGCACTGTCACGTTAACGACAATAGTTATTGAGCTAAACTTATCTTTATTTGCTGCTTCACTTGATGCTCGTTGTCGTCGACGGCTAGGCCTGTGCCTTTGACTGTCTGCTCCTGATGGGCAGGCAACGGTAGTCCATCTTGTGCATCTTGATAAATTTGAAGCGAACTAGAAAGGCGTTGAAAAGATGTCTTCTTCACGGCGACAATGCAACAGTGACGTCATGTTGCTATTCATGATCACGTGCGTCACGTCAGCTTCGTAATGGTCATGTGATTTTCATTCAAACGTAAATATCGTGGAGGCGTGTGGAACACAGAAAAAATTTTTTCTCTTCTGTCGATCCCCACAATCGGCCACCAGTTTTGTTGAAGGACTTTCGTGTGGGGTTACTGGTTGTGTTGCCTGAATTCTGATCGTGCTAATGTTCTTACGCGAATGGGGTGAACCTCACCTTCGGTTTGTCGTAATGCCTGAACTTGGCATCAAGATGTAAACAACTGTTCATCTTATTAACTCAGCAACTTGACATAAAATACGTAATTCATAAGGTTGAATGGTGTAACGTGATTCAACGAATAATGCCTCCGGTTCGAGTCCTTCACAATTTAATATGGATTACACACATACATAAACAGTTCAATTCACACATGAGGTACATGCATCAATCAATCAATAGCGTAGACTGCTGTTTTACGTGTCAATGTCCGTTTAAGGATACAATGCAGTAATTGTCGTCAGAACATCACAGCTATATGCACGCGCAGATAGAATGGCTACCTGCCGACAGTGAGACTGTGAGTCTAATTACTTCGTATAAAGTAGACGATTATCTTTCTCCTTCCAAGGATTTAGTTAATCACTAACCTCCATAAGTTTCCTCTCTCGTAGAGTTCTAGGACTGACCCTGGTCCTGCATAAATACACATATAAATGGCTATATCATGCCATTAATTTGGAAGGCTAGAAAAACGCAGCTATTCAGCTTGACGGTCAAAGTAACAAAGGGTAGCGTCTCCTAGTTACCGACTGTGACCCAAACAACGCTAGACACGTCATAATCGATCGTGTATGGAGCGTTCAATAATTGAAACATCTATCGCAATATATTAAATGTCTTAACCTTTACAATTGCACGTCTGCTAACCTTTAGCAGACGGCGTTAATAACATATACCGTAACAGTATCGTCTGGTTGCGGACCATGTCTCTTCTTGTTGCTTCAACCACCTTACTCAGATACCTCCTTTCTGAGGTTTGGATCTGGCTTTTGTGGGTTGTAGTCATTGCCCATGACTCGCATCCATATGTCAAGACTGGGACATAGGTGGAGCGGTATACAGCCATCTTCGTTTTCTTACCAACCTCTCTCTTGCTGAGGAATCCTCGATTTATGGCCTGAAAAAGTCTCCCAGCTGCTGCTTTTTGAGTGGCCAACTCTTCTTTGATGCCTCCTTTTCGGTCTATAATAGCTCCAAGGTATTTAAAGTGGTCGACCTGCTCCAGGACCTGTTCTCCCAGCTTAATCTGATGTCTTCTTTCTTCTCGTGATATCACCATTGATTTTGTTTTAGAGCTGTTTATGACCATCCCTCTCTTCTCCAGCTCTTCTTTCCAGACTTGCAGGTTGGATTAGAGATGTGCCTCTGATTTAGCAATCAGGGCAACATCATCAGCAAATGCCATCTCTGAAATACATACCTGTCTCATCTTCCAGTACCCCACTGAATACTTTCTTGTTCTCTCCTTACATGCCTTGATGACATTGTCCATGAGGAGTATGAAAAGATAAGGTGACAGGATATCATCTTGTCTTACACCAGTGGTGGTCCTGAACTCTTCTGACTGATGGTTTGCTGTCCTCACATAATTTCTGCAAGACTTGTAGAAGCTCTGTATAGCATGAATCAGAGGTGCTGGAATGTTCTTCCTTGCCAAACAGTTCCAAAGTTTGCTCCAGGGGACCCTGTCAAACGCCTTTTCCAGATCTATGAAACAAAGATGGATCTCACTCTTATACTCAAGGGCCTTTTTCACTCAGCTGTCCGAGTGTAAAGATTAGGTCTTGAGTACTTCGATTTGCTCGGAATCCGCACTGGACTTCATCCAATTGTGGCTCAGCTAGGCATCTGAGTCTCTGCTCTAGAATTCTAGAGTAGATTTTACCAGGGACACTGAGAAGGGATATGCCTCTATGGTTTCCACATTGTCGATTGTCACCCTTTTTGAAAATCGGTGTTATGATGGCAGTCTCCCAATCCTTTGGTATGGCCTTGTTGGACCACGCTGCCTATAGGACCCTTAAAAGTAATAGATCGCCTGATGCTTCCATATACTTAACCATTTCAGGTGTTATACCATCATGCCCTGCTGCTTTGCCCATCTTGATTTTCTCCAGTGCTGCCTTCAGTTCTTCCATCTTTATGTCATCTTCACCATCATTGGTTTTCTCTTCTGTGTTAGTGGTTATCATTTCTGATGCTTGACCTTGCTCACCATCAAGGAGTTCTGAGAAATATTCTTTCCATCTTTCCATTACTTCCTTCGGGGCAGGAAGCAATTTGCCTTGCTTGTCCTTTACAAATTTGAGAGGTCATTGTTTTTCCTTCCTCATGTTCTTTAGGGTCTTATAGAACAATTTCTGAACAATTTCTGGTTTTCTTGCGCATCTTTTTCTAGCTTTTCTCCAAATTCTTCCCAGGATTTCTGTTTTGCTGCTAGCACTTTGTTCTTTGCTTCTATTCTGAGTGCCACATATTCTCTATATTTCTCTATTTGTCCTGCTGTGTTTTTAGCTCCTAAGTATTGTTTCCATGCCATTTTCTTCTCTCTTATTTTCTCTTTGACTTCCGCTGTCCACCAAGGTGTCCTCTTTCTCTTGTTCCCAAGTCGGACTTCACCACATGCTTCTGCAGCAGTTGTCTTTATGATGTCCTTGAATTTAAGCCAGAGGGTTTCCAAGACATCAGGTTGTTCTTTTGTGTTTCTCACCGCTGTAGCAATAAGCCCCTGATATCTGGTCTTAATTTCTGGCTCTCTCAGCTTGTAGGTCTTAATGCTCATTTCTTCCGTTCGTTTACTTGGTTTCTTGCGTGATGTTGGGCAGTTCCTAGGCTGTGCAACTCTTTCAGTTGTTCTTTTGATTGTAAGCAGGTAGTGATTGATACGCTGGATTTTTATTCATATATATTTGGTTAACACGGCGTGTCTTTATACGAGACTGTCAATATGTCTACTGACTTAAAATGTTGTCAGTCTTGGTCGGGCTTACAAGGATTGCCGACTAATATAGAACGCGAATAATAAAACATCGTGGGCCGAAAGATGGGCCAAGGTTAATACATAATTTGACCAACTGGTAATCAATGTTGATTGGAGTCATGGCTTGACATCAGACATACGTTTATTTGGTGGACGCAATACAGAAGATCAATCATTGTAGTAATAGGCATCATATCAATAGTTTAGGTTATAACATCGAGACATCATAGTTCATTGCATTCTCATATAACTTTGATCATGGACTTGATCGACATTCTATAACGGCCGACCCTTCAAGGACGGCGATGAACTTTACGGCAAGTAGTTCTACCATGGCTTTCATTACGGAGCTTGTATAAAACGACAGGGATTTTATTGAATAACCCTCTAAATATATTGAAGAATAATCTCGATAATCTTCGGTAAGGATCTGCAACCCACTAGCGACACGACATAGCGTATGTGTGCCGAAGTTCAGCCAGATCTTGGAAATGATAATAATAATAATAATAATAGCCCCTTCAGTCATAACTGACTATGGGAATGCGCCCCTGAGGTGACAGCCCCCAGCTGCTTATTTTCCTGGTGCTCCTTTCGACGTTTTCTCCTCACCTCTGCTTCTTGTGTGAGCCTCTCTTCGCCCAATCTGAGGTGGTGCCGTAAATAGTATCGCCACTTAGTGCGATCGGCAGCTTCATCCTCCCATGTTGCTGGATCCATGTCCAGTGCCCTCATATCTCTCTTGCACACATCTTTGAACCTCAGCTGTGGTCGCCCAACTGTTCTCTTACTTACTTACTTAGTCGTTCCCCTTCTACCGTCCAACTGCATGCTTTAGTGAAGCGATTCATCAAGCTCTGAAGCTCCTGTTGGCTTTGAGTGATGACTGCAGCATCATCAGCGAACAACAAGTCTCTTATAGTGACCCTTCTGATTTTTGTTTTTGCCTTCAGCCTTGAAAGATTAAACAGACGGCCATCTGACCTAGTGTGAAGGCATATTCCTTCAGTTGCATCTCTGAATGCATGTTTCAAGAGTAAGGCAAAGAAGATTCCGAAGAGGGTCGGAGCCAGAACACAGCCTTGTTTAACGCCACTTCGTATATCAAAGGGCTGTGACGTGCTTCCAGCATATTGGACTGTTCCCTTCATGCCGTCATGGAATGACTTTATCATTTCCAGCATTTTAGAAGGGCAGCCTATTTTCAGGAGGATTTTAAAGAGTCCATCCCTACTAACCAGGTCGAATGCTTTTGTGAGGTCTATAAAGGCGATATATAATGGTCTTTTCTGCTCTCTTGATTTTTCCTGAAGCTGGCGGAGAGAGAAGATCATGTCTGTTGTTGATCTGCCAGCTCGGAATCCACACTGTGACTCTGGATATATGCGCTCAGCTAACTTGTGTAGTCGCATTAAGATGACTTTAGCAAAAACCTTACCAACAATACTAAGAAGAGAGATGCCTCTGTAGTTATTGCAATCACTTCTGTCTCCTTTATTTTTATACAGTGTTACAATCTTGGCATCTCGCATGTCTTGAGGAATAGTTGTCTCTTCCCAGCACTGGCACAGCATCCTATGCAGGGGATGTAATAGCGTGCTTTTACAGCATTTGATTAAATCAGGAGGAATCCCATCACTGCCTGGTGCTTTGCCAGAGGCCAAGCTATCAATGGCCTTGCTGAGTTCCTCTAATGTTGGTTCGGCATCCAGCTCCTCCATAGTTGGCAGACTGTTGACACCATCAAGGGCTGCAGGCGTAACGGTATTGTCTCTAGCGTAAAGCTCAGAGTAGTGCTCGACCCACCTCTCCATCTGCTTACCCTTATCGGTTAGCTTCTCTCCGCTGATGGTTTTTAGCGGTGCCGTCTTACTTTTATAGGGGCCAAGTGCTTTCTTTATACCGTCATACATTTGTCTAATGTTGCCTGTTTGCGCTGCGATCTGGATGCTCTCACTGAGCTGGAGCCAGTAGTCATTTGCACAGCGTCGAGCAGTTTGTTGAACTTTGCTTCTCGTAGCCCTCAGGATCTGTAGGGTTCTGGCACTCGGTGAACGTTTGTATTCATTCATAGCACTGCGCTTAGCTTCAATGACAGGTGCCATCACATCTGATGAAGCATCAAACCAGTCATTTGACTTTGCTGTTTTCTTACCAAAGGTGGCAAGTGCAGTACTTTGAATGGTGTTCCGTAGATGCTCCCAGTTCTCTGTAATAGTATCACCATGCTGAGGGCTACTGAGCACTTTCTCGAAGGTCGCAGTAAATTGAGCGATCATGAAAGGGTCTGACATCTTGCTGGTATCAATGCGTGGTTTCCCTTCATGTCTGACACGATAGAGTTTTCTTGGTTGTGCTCTGATTTTGCAGCAAACCAAGGAGTGATCTGTATCACAGTCTGCACTATGGTACGAGCGCGTGGAGAGCACAGACCTGAGTAGTGGCCTTCTGACGAGAATCAGGTCAAGTTGGTGCCAGTGCTTGGATCGTGGGTGTCTCCATGACACCTTATGCTGGGGTTTTGTCTGAAAGTAGGTGTTGGTCATGCAGAGGTCATGGTGGACGCACAACTCTAAGAGCCGTTGTCCATTTTCATTCATCTTGCCAATACCAAACCTGCCCAGACATGAAGGCCATGAAACATTATCGGCACCCACTCTAGCGTTAAAGTCACCAAGGAGAACAAGCTGTTCTTGCCTAGGTATGCTTTTGATAATTGCTGTTAGATTCTCGTAGAACTCATCTTTAGCTTCTGAGGCAGAGTACAGAGTAGGAGCATACACACTGACAAGGGTGATGGGACCTGTGCTAGTTTGCAGGCGGAGCGTTAACAGGCATTCTGATCCATTCTCGCCTGGTTCAACCATTTTAGTTAGCGATTTTTTGACCGCAAAACCTACTCCGTGTTCTCTAGCTTTATTAAGATCTTTCCCTTGCCAATAAAATGTGTAGTCCTTCTCGCTCACCGTTCCAGAGCCGGCCAGGCGCGTTTCCTGAAGTGCAGCTATATCCACCTGAAGTCGTTTAAGCTCATCATTAATTATGGCTGTCTTCCTTACATCGTTTACATCCTGTAGGTTTTCGGATAGTCCAGTCAACATAGTCCGGACGTTCCAGCATCCCAATCTGAGAGTTTGCTTATTTCTATTTTTTCGATAATTGCTTGGTGCAAAATTTTCTGTCCACAGTTCGGGTTTGACCCTAATCCCCATGCACCCAATGGGGAAAGCAGACAGTGGCGGGACAACACCTTATTGACTGGGGGCTGCCCAGCTTGAAGCGGGCGGTAGCTGTCCAGTGAGATCCTAGAACCTCTCCCACTGTCGGAAGTAGCCCCTTGCGCCATGCCCTAAGCCAATTGGGCAAAATGCTTATAACCGGTAACTGCTACTTCCCGTGTTTTGCCGACACCTATAGGGTGAAGCTGGAGTGTCCTCTCCAGGGCGCGAGTTTGGGCACAGTTATATGGAGATCAAGCTGTTGCCCATGCAGCATGTTCCCCCTCTCCACACAGCCGGTAGATCCAAAGGAACGGCAGTAGCCGATACAGTTTGGTACCAGCCATGTCGCAGGAGTTGCCAGAATAATGTCGAATCGACATTAGACTGCCTTAGGGACTCCGACTCTGGATTTATCCTCAGGGTTTACTCCCGAAGCCAATTCCATAAATGGATATTCCCGCAAGGCAGCGGTGGTTTGAATTCAGAGTTCCTTCTCTTAGATAAGCTACCAACCAAGGATCACGAGCCCTATCTGCCCGAAGCTGCTGGTTTTAAGGCGCCAGTCGCTCGCCTTTGCCCCTTCTCCCGTCAGTGGAAACAGTTCCGCCGGGCTCAAATTGAGCCACACGTGAAGGCCGGGAGCTGGACTTGGTTGTCAGAGGCTGTTTGATGCGCGTGCCATAGAAGTATTTTATCTGCAGTGAGAGCTTATCCTCACTACAACTCCCGGCAATAACAACCTTTTGGAACCTGGAAATGATGAAAATAGCATATAATATGCAAACGAGCCCTGTACTGGCTAACGTAGATACTTCATACAAAGAGGTTTATAATATCTTCATGAATGCTTCCCACAATTTGGGCAAGACTTACAATCAGCTCCGTCCAAAGACGACCGTCTCAGGTCATAGACATTAGGCATCTTTTTTATAACGTAATTGTTCTTTGGCAACAAACCCGAGCGCACCCGTTGCGCTTTTGTGTTCAACATAGTGTATGACAGCGCGTAAATAATTAATCATATATATATTTTCTTAGATGTGCTCAACATTTAAATTACACGCGCAAAAAGGACTTAACAGTGATCACTTTCAATCTCTGGCCCCCTCCACACTCTAGCATCCCGGACATACTTGAATGAGCTCTTCCTAACTATGGCGTAGTCGATCACTGACTTCTCATTCTTTGTTGGTTCACATCTAGTGTATGCATGTATTCGCTTATGGGGGAACTTTGTGTTTGTAATTATCAGATTCTGCTCACTGCAGAATCTAAGGAGTCACTTTCCATTGTGATTGAGAGTATCTTCTCCATATCTTCAGATAACTCCACCCCATCTAGCAGGGTCATTTCCAACTCTGGCATTGAAATCTCCGAGCATGATAATTTCATCTAGGCAGTCATCCACTGTCCTTTGAAGCAGCTCGACACCGTGCATTCAACTGCTGCAATTGACTATGGGGTCACTACTCGGTGTGCCTGACCCGGTCAAGAACAGTCTGTCACAGAACTCACGCCGTTTTGGAATTTCCTTCTCCACTCGTACACTTGCTGGAGTGACAGGATGCATCACCGTACTGGACCTTCATTCGCCGATGAATTTCTATAGGTTTCACCCCTTCGCTGTTCAAAAAACGGATAACAGAACGCTGCTCCTCTTTGGTGCATGTCACTAGTGGGGTGGCCATCTTTAAACTCCTAATGTGACGTCATATGGTTCGTCTGCACCGTGATGCCACCTGCAGGACACTCTTGACGTCCTTAGCAACAATACTGCCAACTTACATGACAATGGCACAGTGTTTCGAATTTCTATCGCAAATTTAAGGTTTTCATTTAAAGCCCCCTCGTACAACTGAAAACCAGATATGACAGTTTTTAACAAGAAACAACAGCAAGATCATTTGAGGCCTTTGAATAAAACTTGTAAATAATAAACAGAACTTATACAGATCAGAAATGGTTAGAAGTGTCTAAATGAATCATTAAGCACTTACAGATGTGTGAAAAATGTTAGTAATGGAATCTGTTGCTGAAACACTGTTTAGTGTACATTAATGTAGTGGAAGAGTGCAGATTGGTTAGAACACTGGCTTCTTGAGGCACTGTTGCCAGGTTTGAGTCCCAGTAACGTCTTGCTGCAGTCTACCCATTTGTAAATGGGTATGTGACTCTGATCATGAGTTAAGGATGGCAAGGGCAGTAAGGAAGGGAACTGGTCACCACACCTTATAAAATTGAGACCTAGTTATATTGAAGTTCACTCACTCCGTTATGGCAGAATCTATATGGGACTACCTGTACATTTTAAAAAATATTAGTAGGAAATAAAATCATGTCATTTATTTAACTGTATAATTAACACATGTGATGTGAGACCTTAACACATTAACTACCGCAAGCCGCTGTCAGCGGCTCATAAAATAATCACATTTGGACCGCAAGCCGCTTAGAGCGCCAATCTAATTTTAGTAATAAAATGAATGAAAAATGTACTGAAACACTTTCTGATCTGGTTCGAGATTTTAAGTTGCCACTGGAAAACAAATTCCCAAAGCTTGGTTGTTGTAGAACACTGGAAAATTGATATTATGTTAAGATTTTTCAGCGTTTTTGGTTAGTTACCAAATCGTGTAAAACTGTTTACCGTGGCAACTAGTGATAGGACTACAAATAATGCATGTACATCTCGTCTAACAGCTAAATTGAATAGAAACGTGTTTCAACAATTGACTGATAGATCTAGCGACGAGGACAAGAGTGAAAATGGTGTGCACATTGATTGAAATTGTGATTTTGATAGAGATGGGGCGCAAGCAGTTATAATTGTGAAAATATTGCAAGTCCTCGGCCATCGGAGGGCCTTGAAATAGCAACAACCTCTATTAGAGTTACAACCAGTGTTTATTGTAATAGTACATTCATTTATCTTTAAAATGACGTATAATTCATAAAAATCGGTAAAATATTACGAAAACTACAGCTTACTTTGTGCAAACACCTACAGGATGAAAATGGGAAAAAAATTTAATTCGGCCACAGTGTGTTTTTCAATTCGGTAGTTAATGTGTTAAAGTTAGTGCACTTCAGCAGTCACATAAACAAGGAAATTAAAAAAAAGCTACAGTCAATATAAATAGTGACATGTTGGAGTTCAGAAATGTAAGTATCTTGGTATAATTCTCATTCTCAGACAACATTAGCACTGGAAAACACATTTATGCTGTTTCACTGGAGTTAACATATGAGTAACAGAGAAAGCACATATGAATGTCACTAGTTCCATTCCTGGACAAACTCTATGGAGATACAAACAACCTCAGGTGGCCACTGCTTTCTTTAAACATATTGTAGATGTCTGAAATTGTACGAACTAGTTGGATAACCATGTTGAGGGGAAAAAAAAAGTGCATCAAAACTCTCCTTCAGATTTTCTGAGGACGACATTCCATACCCTCCGCTTTCAAGCAGACATGAACCCTCCACTTTCATGCAGGCATGATATTTCATCAGGTGATGACTTCATTTGATCTCATTGTTTTACATATTTGTATTAAGTCATATTATGACTTATCTTGTCAGGTCAACTGAGGGCAGAGGTCAAAAGTCCAAGTGCACTGTTGCCAGTGGAGGTGGATGATGAGCACAAAGGAAGAAGTGTTGTTAAGTTCACACCCAGGGAAGAGGGTAAGATTTGCATGACACCTTTTTTTACTTTATTATGTTAGGAGTTTTGACAAGTGCACCCCATTCAGCTTAGATACAAGGTCTGTGGGCTAATTAGGGTGTGTGACCAAATATAAAAGACCTTGAGCTGACAGGAGCAAATTTAAACAGATTGTGGCACACATTAATGGGGAAAATGATCGGGAAGGACAAAGAAAATGCTGACAATCTGGCAGCATGACACAGCTGATAGTCATCACCATTAGTGATGGCTGTTAACAGTTGTGAAGATTGTTGCTCCTCCCCCAGGAATATACACCCTATTCCTACCATAGAAGACATACTCTTGATATACGACATTCTGTTCCACCACAAAATTAGATAACATCAGGAGAGAAATGGAAAGAATTGTGCATTTATTCAGATTTCCTGTAGTGCGATATACCAAAGCAGGTTAAGTATATTCTGACTTCTATAAAATAATTTATTCTGTAGGAAAGAGAAGTAGGCTTAATTTTAGATGCAGAAAAAGCTAGAACAATAACAGGATTTAGGTCAGTAGCAAATCAAGTCCTGTGTATGCAGAAGAAAGATGTGAATGCTGAAATGGGAGTGTAATGTGCTGTGGTTCTCAACCGGTGGTGTGGAGGGGGGGATGCATATCCTTGGTGGTTCCTCAAGAGGTACCAAAGGATGTCTGATATTGCATCTTAAAAGGCAGATTTTCTTGTGCTTAGTTTTTAGTAAAATATTTATCAGCTTATTGTGAAATCATTTATGTTCTATATGATATATGCAAATTTACAGTATTTCTTATTTCAATTGTTATGGGGGAGGTTAGAAATTCAGACTGTGGACTTTGTCCTGGCGACAGACCTACACAATTAGCCTGTGTGTTAACACACAGAACACAGAAATATATGCAAATAACCACACAACACCCCTTAGCATTATGTGCCTGTGATAATCTTAGAAGGACCTGAAGTCCTGACTAACACTCTGTGGTTCTTCAGCCTGAAAGGTTGAGAACCAGTGGTATATTGTTTTTGGAACATGGTATGCCCTGTGGTGAGAATAGAGAACCATGTTAGACAAATGACTTGCATTGTGGTAAAGAAATGTAGCTCATTTCACAGATGATTCTGAATAGAGAACTGTGTTAGACACATGATATGCATTGTGGTAAAGAAATGTAGCTCATTTCACAGATGATTCTGAATAGAGAACTGTGTTGGACACATGACATGCATTGTGGTAAAGAAATGTCGACTCATTTCATTCTGAATAGAGAACTGTGTTAGAAATATGACATGCATTGTGGTAAAGAAATGTCAGCTCATTTCACAGATGATTCTGAATAGAGAACTGTGTTAGACACATGACATGCATTGTGGTAAAGAAATGTCGACTCATTTCACAGATGATTCTGAATAGAGAACTGTGTTAGAAATATGACATGCATTGTGGTAAAGAAATGTCAGCTCATTTCACAGATGATTCTGGAATATGTTTGTTTGTGTCTCTCTACAGGTAACCACTACATTTATCTGCATTGGTCAGACCACCCATTAGTCAACTCCCCCTATCTTGGCTATGCAACAGGCGGAGCTGCTGATCCCACCAAAGTATGGCTCAGTGGGCGGGGCTTGAAAGAGGCTGTTGTCAAAGAGGAAGCAGAGTTTACCATTGATGGCAGTCAGGCTGGTCCAGGTGAGAGCAGATACATTTCTGGCTTTTGTGAGCTTAATAAATGCAATGAGAACTTCATTTCTCTGCACATTACAGAGAGCATGGAGCCACCTCTGCAGCTGGCACACTTGCAGGAAGCCTGCATCAAAGCATTCAGGGTTTTTTACAATGGTAGTCTCTATATTAGTTTTTCTATGATGAGATTGCCAGTCGTATACACAAGCTCATATTAGTCACCTCTTGTTTTCTATGATGAGGTTGCCAGTCCTATACACAAGCTCATATTAGTCACCTCTTGTCACTTGCTTCATGAAGCAGTAGTTCTATCCTTTTTTAATCTCCTGAGTTCATACAAGTAACATATTTTGTTTGCAATCTTAAGTGATTTTCGTGGGCAGTTTTAACTGTATTGAGGTCCTACAATTAAGATAATCAATTTAACACTAGCTACATATTCTTGTATCTTTTTGGAATAGATAGAAATCTTGACAGCTTCAATGTGTGTTTAACTCCTACAGTTTTGTTTATTAGCATCATGTATTTCAAAATATCAGTAACATTTACACATGAGAAACCCCTCCATTGATTTGAGAAAACAGCATGAGAAAAGACATATAGTGCAATGTGTACTGA
Organism: Oreohelix idahoensis; assembly: GCA_024509875.1. Taxonomy (NCBI): domain Eukaryota; kingdom Metazoa; phylum Mollusca; class Gastropoda; order Stylommatophora; family Oreohelicidae; genus Oreohelix; species Oreohelix idahoensis. The sequence continues at coordinate 777,353 of JAMPIV010014433.1, read as the reverse complement.
GGTTATAAATATGCTGTGTATTTCGGGACAGTAAGCCATATACAAAATAATGGTTACTTTCAAGCTGGCAGCAGGGATAAAACCAGAAGTGAAGTTGAAAGTCACAACCAAGAAGGAGTGGGTTCAATTCCCAGCGCAGGTGGTAAAAAGACAACAGGAGGCTGATACTTAGGAGTCATGAACCCAAGTAGGTCCGTTCCACCGTAGAGCGTAAAGGAGATAAAAGGGCTGAAACATTTGTCTATCGAGGGGGGGGGGGACCCATACTGATGATCAGATTGCCTCCCGTCGTAGCGTTCTGTATAGAGTTTCCTTACATGTACAGTGTAATTTTACACAAGTAGCCTACATTTGAATGACCCAGTAGTTAGCTTTCTGTCCTTTGGACTTTGATGTTATCATTCTGGATTAGCACGCTGATATATCTGAAATGACAATCATGTTTTACTGGGGCCCAAAAAGGGAGCAAAGAATTGTAACACTATACCTTACAGTTATGTCATAAAAAGCGACTAAGGAGGGTTGGGCAAGGGGCCAGTTACAACAACTTGAAAAAAAACAACATGTGACAGATCAACTAAAGAAAATAAGTCAGTTCAGACCGGAGGGCTTGGTATGTGTTTGTTGAAGGCCTATGCTCCTTGGGGAGCTAAAGGGTATTGAGTGAGCGAGTGAGTGAAATCTGAAATGAATTGTAATTTTTTTTCTCCTCTGACAAATCATTTGCCTCAAGAGTGTTGATGAAATCGACTATGTCTCAGAGCCTTTTTTTTGTGTGCTATTGTTTGTTACTTTATGTATATAAATGACTAATTACATGGTACCTATCCCATGTAGTTCCCGGGGGCCTGTAAAGAGACCAAAAAAGAATAGGACTACTACACCTTCAGGCATGTCGTACAAGGTGACTAATATGAGGTTGTGCATGTGGCTGGCAACCTCATCCTGTCAAACAAATTGCCACAGAAACCACGACTGCAGGAGCATGTGAATGCTCAGTGCAAGCTTCCTGCAAGGGGACCTGCTGCAGTGATGGCTCCATATTTCACAGGGAGCACATAGAAAAATGGTGATAATTTTGGAATTGTAAAAACACAGTAAAATAAAATGTGATTGTAAGTAGTACACGGTATTTGGCGTGAAGAAGTTTTCATGGCGTATATAATAATGTTGAAAGGCACATTGTTGAAATTATATTTGTTTAAAACTTTGAACTGGCTATAATTCAATGTAAGAGGTGAACGCCAACTCCAACATAGCAAAACATCAGTTATCACAACTGGAGAGTAGCCAGACAATTTATGGCATCTTTATTACCAACATATAATGGATTTCATAAGTGTATACTGAACTCCAAATCTGTCCATTACATACAGACTTTCAATTAATGACACACTTCTGTCACAGTACATGGCAATCAATGAACACTTGCCTTTAAAAGACATATTTCATAGAACTTGTACTAGCAGGAACACCTCCGCTCATGTTCAGAAACACATTCAAAAGACCCCTTACTATATCTACATCATCGTTCAAAACTTGCATACATCATCATTCCATGTGTTTAACTAGAACGCCCTGTGGTACACAACCGCCACTACAAAATATCAGTTGTAGTTTCATGTACCCCAGTACAGCTCTTAACAGTAAAGATAGTCCCATAGCAGATACTGTCACAGGGGAGTGAAGTGTTAGAGACTTCACAATACTAGGTCCATCATCTAGATGTGGAGTGACCAGTTCCCTTTCTCGCTGCCTTTTCCTTCCCAAACTCAAAGTCAGGTACTGATTTATCAGCTGGGGAGACTGTAGCGTGTCGGTACTGTGATTCGAACCCGGCATCTTTGCCGCGAGAGACCAGCACTCTAACTGTTGAGGATTGCTTTATGGTGTGTAATCATCTTGGCTATTTTAGTTGTGGCCAGGGTGATTGCACCACTCTGTCAATCGGACGCAATCTGAACAGTATTGTACTGATAAAAACGTTATTGAATTTTGACTAAAATTGTTGTTGAGAAAAGCGATATGGCTGAAAGTTGTTTGTCCTGTTGCCCCATTTAAGTTCTGTCGGGTGTCTCCGATGGGACAAAGAAAGAATAAAACTACAGCTCCCTCTGGTACATCATAAGAAATGACTAATATGAGGTTGGGAATGAGGCTGGCAACCTCATCATATAAAATAAATTGCTACACAAGCTCATAAACTCTTTGAAACATGCTTTCTGCATAGGGTCCAGCTACAATGGTGGCCCAGTGCTCCATAAGGAGTGGGGAAAAAAACTTGATGAAGATGATTTTTTGTTTGTTTTTGTCTTAGCAATAAAACCTTTCATTAGTGTTTGTCCTTTTCAGATGTGTATATTGTATATTCTTTTTCTAAAGCTGAGAGCACATATTTCTCTGACGACCTGAAAAATGTATAAACAAAAATTGTTCATGCTTTTATTTTGTCAGTTTAATCACCTTGATCGACATTTTTGTGACAGGTGAGCCTGATGTGGAACTGACTGGTGTGAAGGCTGAAATTCCGGTAATAACTACTCCACTAGGTGGTGGAAAGTTCCGTTGTACTTACATCCCGATAATTCCTGGAGCCTACCTGCTGAATATCTCCTGGAATGGCAGACAGGTAGATCTCATTTATCTTGTTCCAGCCTGTTTTTTTTAACTTGGTTGGTAGGTGAATGTTGAAAGATCATACATGGAAGACTGTGTAGGAAATCTGCATTCCATATAGATTTGTCTTGTTCTCAAGATTATCAGCCATTTGCATTGAAGGTTATCTACTTTTTTGTTCTTATGGCTGTCGAGCTCTTTGTACTTTTTGGTTATCTAGCTGCTTGTCTTAAGGATATCTAGCTGTTTGTCCTTATGGTTATCTAGCATTTTATCCTCAAGGCTATCTAGCTGTTTTTCCTAAAGATTATCTGGTGTTTGTCCTGAAGATTATCTAGCTGTTTTGTCTTTAAGGTTATCTAGCTGTTTGTCCTTAAAATTATACCTGTATATCATTGTGTTTTAATTTGAAGTTTAGTTCTGTTAAATCTTGTGTGTCAAATTATTTAACATTGAAGTCTCAGCTCTGTGTATAAATATTTGTTCCAAGATGTTTTATCTTGAAGTTCTAATAGTGTTTAACCTTTAAAATTAAGCTATCGTTAGCACTACAAAGCAGTCCTTGTTCTGGAACACCCAGGGTAAGAGAGGTAGACCAAGAAACACTTGAAGAGAATTGGAGACAGAAGTGAAAATCATGTTTTGGTTTTAAGGACTATCTTCATTGCACATGGGCAACTCCATCAGTGCTCCGATCTCCTCCCGTAGATCACACAAGGAGGATCTCAGCACAGTGCACAAACTCTGTAGCACTGGCGAGAATCCCATTGTGTGTATACAGGAATCACACATTCTATAAATATATTTGGTGGGTAGGTTTCTAATTTTTAAATTTTGCCAGGGCAGCGGCCTTATGGCCTACGCTTTATGATTTCCAACTGCCGTGGGATTTTTACCGTATGCAACTTGCACAATGGGACCTAGGCTAGGCATCCAATCTCACTACCCATGAGACCTGGGGAAGTGTGGCATTATTAGGATCACTGGCTCTGAAAAAAAAATTTCCAAAAATTATATTTCCTCAACTGGGAATCAAACCTGGTACCTCTAGATGCCATACCTCTGAGCCACTCTGACCCTCAGAAGTGAAAATTATGAGGAAATCGTGGAACGAGCTTGAGCTGATGGCTCGCAACAGAAGGACTTGGCATGTGTTTGTTGAAGGCCTAATCTTCTTGAGGAGCAACAGGGTAGTGATGATGATTAAGTTTGACTTTTCCTTTTATTGTGAAACTTTTCCCTTTATTGTCAAACTTTTCCCTTTATTGTCAAACTTTTCCTAATAAGATTGTCCCCTTTCTCCATTTAACATTAGCTTCGGGGAGCACCATACAAAGTTAACGTGATTGGCGCATCCTACCCAGATCGTGTGGTTGTGAATGGAGAGGGTCTGAAAGGAGGATTACTTGGACAGAGTTTGAGCTTCCGTATCGACACAAGAAAAGCAGGCCCAGGTAAGACAGTTCTTTAGAAACATGGACAACTGTTGAAAATATATAAAATGTGGAGAACTGTGTTTTTTAAAATTTACTTAAAACGAAAGAATGCATTGAGCCTGAAATGTTTTATTCACTGTTTCTTGACAACATGGAGTACAACAGTTTTTTTTTAAAAACGAATTTGGTAAGGAGTGAACGAATCTCTTGAAGTTCATCTTTGGTACATGAAGTACAAAGCAGTCATTTATACATCTTTCGCCCCCCCACCCCCACACTCTCACACACACACTAGTCATCATCTTTGCTTACACATGTCAAGGGAATGATAGCATTGGAATGACAGACAAAGACTCTGAAAAGCAGTTATAGGTAGATGACAGTAGCGGATGTAGCACATAGAATAGGATTTGAAAAGACTGGATGGAAGAGGACTCAAGAAAAGAAAGAAATTAGTTAAACACATTCCATGCAGTAAACTTTGAATTTTTTTTTTTTTTAAATTAATGAAGAAAAATCCATCAGCCTCTGATAGGTTATAATTAGAATATATAGTTTCTATAGTTCTAGAACCGTTTTTACAGCTGCCACTTTTGCTTATGGCACTATCTCTCCTGGTTCTGAAAGAATAAGAGAAATAAGCTAAGACAAAGCTACTTATTTTTACTCAGCATCTGATGTTTATTTAAGAAAGAACTAACTTTCAAATTCATGAGTTCAGCTATGTTCACTCCAGGAACAATTAATATTATACTACAAAAACATTTCACAAGCATCACTATTTTAAACACTTTTGGACAACAATTCTTCTTCTTCCTACACTCTGAGATGACTACTTAAATATTTTCAAAGAAAGCAGTAGTCAGCTTGAGGCTGTTTGTAAGAATGGTACTGCAGGCTTATTCTGTTCCTCATATGCTGGGCACTCTTTGAAGCAGATGTTCAGCAATCATTTTATCAGTACCACATTTACACTCATCGCACGTTCCTATCATTATCTTGTTGAATAGATGGTATCCCAATCTGTTGTGGCCACTTGTTCTCTTCTGCTGTACTGGTAATATGCATCATTTTGTGTGTGTGGCCTGGATGCTCTGTATCCCATTTGTTTCTGTATCTGATTTTGATAAAACTCTTTGCCTCTTCAAAAGTTATCTTGTATCAGGCTGAGGTAGCTTTCCACCTTCCTTTGCCAATCTGTCAGCCTCTTCCTTGCCGGGGATGCTACAGTGAGATGGGATCCATTGTATCACAACCCTTTTGAATCGTTTACATAGTTTGTGGAGCACTACTCTTAGGTCATTCAGGTTTGCATTATTCTGGCTCTTCAGCATTGCGATTACTGACCGTGCATCTATGAAGATAGCAACTTGCCTGTCTGGGCTTTCCTCTATCATTAGAATCTCTGCTGCAATTTTGAAAGCCTCTGCCTCTGCTCTGGAGTTACTGGAGAATTATCCTGTTGCCACTGACAGCTTTTTTTGTGCACCAATGCTTAAGCTCAGAAAGACACCTCCACCTCCATGTCTGTTGCATTTGTTGCTGATCCATCTGTGTATGCGTGGGTCCAGGTGTTGCTTGATTAATGTTTCTCTATATATTTTGTTGTTATGGCTTTTCTATCTGTTGCAGTCTGGCTCTTCTTTCTCTCAGTTCCATGAATACTTTCTATCATTTCAGGGAAACAATGTTGTTTCCAAACTGTGAGCTTCTGTGCAGTGTAGATGGGTTTAATTGTTGATAGCGCATTTATGGGAACTGCTATCAACTTTGGTGCGGTTGATTCTACAAAGTTGCTTCGCTTGCGTCTACCCCTTCCAAGAGCATTTATTCTATGGTACATTGGATGGTCTGTTAGTCTCCTGAATTTTTCAGCTTGTTACTGGTCCCTGCTGTCCCTTCTATCTTCCAATGGTTGGAGATGTGTAATCTTTTCTAGTTCTTTTATACGTGTTGTCTTCATGCCTCCCATTATAATTCTCATTGCTTGGTTTTTGAGTCTGCTGATTTTATCGAAGCTTGACTTAGCAGCTGTTGCCCATGCAGCAATGCCACATTCTAGGACTGGTCTCACTTGCCCTGTGTATAGTGTCTTTAGCACTCACTCATCTGCTCCCCAAGCTGTTCCAGCTAGTTTTTTAATGACTACTATTCTTTGCCTTGCCCTCATTCAGTTTATTGCAACTTGTTTTTTCAAAGTCAAGCTGTGATCAAAAGTAATGCCTAGGTAGTTTCGATTTTCAGCCAGATGTAGATTTTTACTATTTAGCACTAGTTTGGAGCTTTGTTGTTTATTTGAAAGGGAGAACACTGTGTATGTTGTTTTTATCTTCATTAGCCATATTTTGACCCACTCCTTTAGTGATCTTAGAGCTTGCTGTATCTGAATGTTTGCAGTAGTGATATTAAATTAATAACAACAATATGATAATTTATAATATCTTCAAATGCAGGGGAGCTTACTGCATACTGCATGGGCCCAAATAAAGTGGCTTATTGTGAGCTTAGAGACCACCATGATGGAATATACAGCCTGGTCATACGTCCACAAGAAACTGGTCGACATACATTGCAGGTCAAATATGGTGGGGAACATGTACAAGGTGAATACTGCATGTGTGTGGAAAATCTTTGAGAAACTCTTGTTGTCTTTGATCAGTAATATTGATTTTTTTTTATTTTGATTTTTTTTAGTGAAAAATTATGTTTTGTTCACCTGTATTTATTTGTTGAAGTGAAGATTGTGTTTTGTTTACCAGTATTTATTTGCAGAAATGAAGATTATGTTTTGTTTACCAGTATTTATTTGCTGAAGTAAAAATTATGTTTTGTTCACCAGTATTTATTTGTTGAAGTGAAAATTCTGTCTTTTTCACCAGTATATATTTGAAGTGAAGATTCTGTCTTTTTCACCAGTATATATTTGAAGTGAAGATTCTGTCTTTTTCACCAGTATATATTTGAAGTGAAAATTCTGTTTTGTTCACCAGTATTTATTTGTTGAAGTGAAACTACTGTTGTTTTTGTTTGAATCAATCAGTCAGTACCAATCATCTCCCTATGGAGCACAGATTCTCACGTCACACCTTCCCTGTCCTGTGCCATCCATTCTAAATCTTTCTATGTCTTCTTCATCCCTTTCATGTCTGTTGCCAGTTATCTTCTCTATTTGTGTGTGTGGTCTCACTCTATTTCTCTTACCCTGGAGATTCCAAAAACAGGGACTCCCTTGTAATTCTATCCACTAGTTTGTTTTTTTTCAGTGGTTTTCTTTATTGGCTTACCAGTGTTTAAATTTTTTTTTTCTGAAACCGTCACTTTGTAGCAAAGTATTAATTTATTTTGTGAATCTGTCATCTTGTGATTAAGTATTAATTTATTTTGAGAAACTGTCAACTTGTGATAAATTGTATCCTATTTCAAATTTTCAGCGTGTGAAAATGTATCACTCTTTTTTCCCATCTTCTTCTTCTTCTTTGATACTTAGCCGCCGACCGTCAAAGCAGTCAATGGCCATCACGTCTAGTGGCGTCTTGTAGGGCAACAACAAATTGATTCCACTTTGCTCGGTCGGCGGCCATCCTTCGTACAGTGCCCCAACTCTGGTTCATTCTTTGCATCTCAGCCTCCACAGTCCTCCGCCAGGTTGTTTTTGGTCGGCCTCTCTTTCGTTTTCCTTCAGGGGTCCAAAGCATAGCTGCTCTTGTGATGGCATCGGGGTCTCTTCTGAGGACATGACCAACCCAGCTCCAGCGTCTGCCAGATATGATGGTGTGCATGTCCTCTTGCTTGCTCCGAGTAAGCAGATCTTGGTTGGTGATGGTACTCGGCCAAAAGATTCGGAGAATTTTTCTTAGGCATGTTGTGTGAAAAGAGGACAATTTCGATATTTCCTTCTCTGTAACTCTCCAGCATTCCGCACCATAGAGAAGCACAGAAAGCACACAGCTCTGATATAATCTTAATTTTGTGCTTGTGCTGTATTGAGAGAACTTCCAGATGTTGTTTAGGCTAAAAAAGGCTGTTCTTGCCTTATTCATTATGATGTTGATGTCTTTGCCTGCCCCGCCATCTGGTGTTACTATGCATCCTAGGTATGTGAAGGTGTCTGTCTGTACCAGTTGCTGATTCCTTACTGATATGGGCTCAGGGTAGGAAAAAACGGATAGACTTAACTCTTAGTATACGTGCTCAAAAACCGCGTTTTTACGAGCTGATTTCAGTGAGTACATTTTTAGACATGACTGCCTTTACTGATTTTGCATTAAGTAACTTATTTATAATGATAACATAAAGTGTTATATATTAAAATGTAGAAAAATGAAACATCTATGACATGCACTTAACTTAATTGTTAAGTGGTGTTAAACATGCATGCAACATATACAGTAATGAGTGCAGAAAAATTTTAAAATTGAAAAAATTGAGAAACAAATTGTACTTATCAATATGTATAATTAATTCTGGTAAACTTCTACCCCTAAGCCTACTTTCATTTTGAAGTACATCCATTTTCACATAATGTAGGAAAGTTGGAGTTGTTTCTGAGCACAAATAAAGTTTTTATCACAATTTGAATTTTGTTGGTATATTTAGATAAAGCGCACAAATATTTTAACCTTTATTTACAGACATGACTACCGTTACTGATTTTGCATTAAATAATTTATTTATAATGATAACATGAAGTGTTATATATCTAAATATAGAGAAATGAAACCCCTTTGACATGCACTTAACTGAATTATTCAATGATTTTAAACATGCATGCAACATATGCAGTAATGAATGCAGAAAAATTGAAAAAGATAAAAAGTTGAAAAACAAATTGTCCTTATCAATATGTATAATTAATTCTGGTAAACTTCTACCCCTAAACCTACTTTCATTTTAAAGTACATCCATTTTCACATAATGTAGGAAAGTTGGAGTTGTTTCTGAGCACAAATAAAGTTTTTATCACAATTTGAATTTTTTTGGTATATTTAGATAAAGCGCACAAATATTTTAACCTTTATTTACAGACATGACTACCGTTACTGATTTTGCATTAAATAATTTATTTATTATGATAACATGAAGTGTTATATATCTAAATATAGAGAAATGAAACCCCTTTGACATGCACTTAACTGAATTATTCAATGATTTTAAACATGCATGCAACATATACAGTAATGAGTGCAGAACAATTTTAAAATATTAAAAAATTTGGAAAAAAGTTGTACTTACCCACAAAAATAATCCAATTTGAAAGCCTGGAACTCCTAGAACCACTTTCATCCAATTATACAGAACACAGACAAGTTTCACTTGTTTTGAATACTAAATAAAAATGTTTCCTTTTGAAATGTTCAGGTCACATATTGAAAAATCATGACGAAAATAAACTATGTACACAGTTTATACACAACTGATATTTACCACAAACTATTTTCTTTCACTATAAGCAGCAAAACAGTTATTTGGATGTCTTCTTCTTCTTCTTCTCTTCTTTGATTCATAACCACCAACCGTCAAAGCAGTCAGCGGCCATCACGCCTGGTGGCGTCTTGTAGGGCAGCAACAAATTGATTCCACTTTGTTCGGTCGGCGGCCATCCTTCGTACAGTGCCCCAACTGTGGTTCATTCTTATTTGGATGTAGATGGGGATTATTTGTGCATCCTTCACAATAAAAGGATGTCCTGACCCTTACTTGAGGGGTGCTGCAAACGACACAGTTGCAATGAGATTTGAATTTTTTAATTAAATGGTTTGTTCCTCCTAGTCTGTTGACTGGATTGTTCACTTGATTGCCATGTCCAATCCTGGGAGAAATTTGCTGGAAATCCACAGCAGCAACAAGAGAGAGCTCATTGACAAGTTGCCGTTTAAATTGAAGAAGGCTCTGTTTTTTGGCATTTGTTGTTCTTGACAGTGCAAATAATTTATACGCATTGAGCTGAGCTATTTCAAAAATCCAGAAGAAAATTTTTTTCTTGTTCTTCTGTTAAATGTGCCATATGTTACAATGCTTTGGTTCACTCTGTCACATCCATCCATTCATGTGTTGATTGTAATAATCAATCATCAGTGGTTTATTTTTTGTTTCACCAAAGCGATTGGTGATGTCCTTGCTTTCCACTGATGCACAACTTGAAACAAGAATGCATGGTTTTTTTTGGATTGAATATTTTGTGAGCCCATCTGCCTTTCCACCAAATTACCATTTCATCCAAAGACAGCTCCTTGTAAGGGTAAAATGCTTCCTGGAATCTAGATAACATTTTCTGTAGAAATGGTTCGATCTTTGCTTTACCTTGTGCATCTACATCACTCACATAAAACATCGTGTGATATAACATCTGAAACCTATCCCGTATAAACATCTGTCTGTACCAGGGAGTTTGCATAAAGCCTTCATTAGACCAATAATCACTAATGGCTGGTTTTTTCACAATTCCCATTGCTATTATCGCAGCAAAAAACTTGCTCAGTTCTGGAGATGTAACTGGATACCAGTTTTGATAGACAGATCTTTTTGTCGCCGTTTCTGAATTTGACTGACAGAGTCAGTATATGAGGCAATATATTCATTTATAGAAACAGTAAGCTCATCTATAATCTCATTAGTTAAAAGAGCTTTGAGACAATAAAATGCAGAAGAATCATCAGGTATAATATTTGGATTCACACCTGTAATCCTAGCATGAGGCGGTACAAATCGGAAAGCATTTTATGTTGAGCCAGCATCAACTTCATTCCACCTAATTTCCTCATTCATTGTACTTGTATTACCATCAGTACTTGTGGATTCTGCTTCTTTATGGGTTGATCTAGATGTAGGCCTATCTTTTCTTCATGGGAGCTTTACCTTTTCCTTGTTGTCTTTTCACTGGCCTGGCATTTCTAGTGCTAGTACTACTGACAGAACCAGCTAGGGGAAACGCCCCCTTCTCATCTGATTCAGTGTTTTGATTACATATATCTTCGCTGGGCAAGATATATTCTGAATCTGAACTGTAATCTTCACTCGATAACTGATCATCCTCATGTTCGATCCAAGAAGAAATAAGTCGTGCTACTTGCACCGCTGATAACCTTTGCTTACAATCATTTGAAGATGAAGCCATTTTGGTTAGAACAAATTTGTTTACGATCAACAGCCGAACAAAACACTAAAAATCGAACTTAATAACTCATCAAAACGATAACCACGCTAATATTTGTAAACAGACTGAATACAGGAAGTGACTATAAATGTTGGATTGGATAAAACATCGACAATTTTTCATTAACTCTTTGCCGATAGAGACTTCATGTAAAAAGCCCCGTGAACTGGCGAGCCGTAAAATTGGTACTAAACCCGTGCCACTTCACGGGGCTTGCCGGATAGTAAGAGTTAATGAGTTTAGCAACTCTGCCTATGCCGGTCCCAAGACCGGATGAAAAAGGAGGAGGGCGGCCTGCATGGAGGCCGTAAGGAGGCAGCCCCCTCCACCATGCAAAGGCACAACAGACCAATCACCTGTTTGCTTTAAATCACGATTATGAGCAATACAAGAGAGAAAACTGGACTGATTCTAAAGGCGACGAACTGGAACGGACTACGACTTATGGAACTTGGAACACAATAAGTATAAATGGGAAGGAAGAGGAGCTGGTGGAAGAGATGAGGAAAGCAAAACTAGAAATCCTGGCTATAACGGAAACAAAGAAAAAAGGACAAGGAGTCATGGATCTCGATGGCAACACGCTGCTCTACAGTGGTGTACCCATATCTGAAAGAGCTAAAGGGGGCGTGGGTTGCATTGTGGCCCAAAATCAAAAAGATAGTATCAAGGGATGGAACTTTGTCTCGGAGCGCATTATGGTTGTTAAACTAAAAGAAGGAGAAACCATAGTCAACCTGGTCATAGTGTATGGGCCAAATGAGGATGAGAGAGCAGAGGTCAAGGAGGAATTCTTCGAGCTGCTTCAAAGGACAGTGGATGACTGCCTAGATTAAGTTATCATGCTCGGAGATTGTAATGCCAGAGTTGGAAATGACCATGCTAGATGGGGTGGAGTTATCGGAAGATATGGAGAAGATACTCTCAATGACAATGGAAAGCGACTCCTTAGATTCTGCAGTGAGCAGAATCTGATCATTACAAACACAAAGTTCCCCCATAAGCGCATACATGCATACACTAGATGTGAACCAACAAAGAATGAGAAGTCAGTGATCGACTATGCCATTGTTCGGAGAAGCTCATTCAAATATGTCCGAGATGCTAGAGTCTGGAGGGGGCCAGAGATTGGAAGTGATCACTACCTGCTAACAATCAAAAGAACAACTGAAAGAGTTGCTCAGCCTAGGAACTGCCCAACATCACGCAAGAAACCAAGTAAACGAGCAGGAGAAATGAGCATTAGGACCTACAAGCTGAGAGAGCCAGAAATTAAGACCAGATATCAGGGGCTTATTGCTGCAGCGGTGAGCAACACAGAAGAACGACCTGATGACTTGGAAACCCTCTGGATTAAATTCAAGGATATCATAAAGACAGCTGCTGCAGAAGCATGTGGTGAAGTCCGACTTGGGAACAAGAGAAAGAGGACACCTTGGTGGACAGAGGAAGTCAAAGAGAAAATAAGAGAGAAGAAAATGGCATGGAAACAATACTTAGGAGCTAAAAACACAACAGGACAAATGGAAAAATATAGAGAATATGTGACACTCAGAACAGAAGCAAAGAACAAAGTGCTAGCAGCAAAACAGAAGTCCTGGGAAGAATTTGGAGAAAAGCTAGAAAAAGATGCACAAGAAAACCAGAAATTGTTCTATAAGACCCTAAAGAACATGAGGAAGGAAAAACAATGCCCTCTCAAATTTATAAAGGACAAGCAAGGCAAATTGCTTACTGCCCCGAAGGAAGTAATGGAAAGATGGAAAGAATATTTCTCAGAACTCCTGGATGGTGAGCATGGTGAAGCATCAGAAATGATAAACACTAGCACAGAAGAGAAAACCAATGATGGTGAAGATGACATAAAGATGGAAGAACTGAAGGCAGCACTGGAGAAAATCAAGATGGGCAAAGCAGCAGGGCATGATGGTATAACACCAGAAATGGTTAAGTACATGGGAGCATCAGGCGACCTATTACTCTTAAGGGTTTTACAGGCAGCGTGGTGCAACAAGACCATACCAAAGGATTGGGAGATTGCCATCATAACACCAATTTTCAAAAAGGGTGACAATCGACAGTGTGGAAACCATAGAGGCATATCCCTTCTCAGTGTCCCTGGTAAAATCTACTCTAGAATCCTAGAGCAGAGACTCCGACGCCTAGCTGAGCCACAATTGGATGAGGTCCAGTGCGGATTCCGAGCAAACCGAAGTACTCAAGACCTAATCTTCACACTCAGACAGCTGAGTGAAAAGGCCCTTGAGTATAAGAGTGAGATCCATCTTTGTTTCATAGATCTGGAAAAGGCGTTTGACAGGGTCCCCTGGAGCAAACTTTGGGACTGTTTGGCAAGGAAGAATATTCCAGCACCTCTGATTCATGCTATACAGAGCTTCTACAAGTCTTGCAGAAATTATGTGAGGACAGCAAACCATAAGTCAGAAGAGTTCAGGACCACCACTGGTGTAAGACAAGGTGATATCCTATCACCTTACCTCTTCATACTCCTTATGGACGATGTCATCAAGGCATGTAAGGAGAGAACAAGAAAGTATTCAGTGGGGTACTGGAAGATGAGACAGGTCTATATTTCGGAGCTGGCATTTGCTGATGATGTTGCCCTGATTGCTAAATCAGAGGCACATCTCCAATCCAACCTGCAAGTCTGGAAGGAAGAGCTGGAGAAGAGAGGGATGGTCATAAGCAGCTCTAAAACAAAATCCATGGTGATATCACGAGAAGAAAGAAGACATCAGATTAAGCTGGGAGAACAGGTCCTGGAGCAGGTCGACCACTTTAAATACCTCGGAGCTATTATAGACCGAAAGGGAGGCATCAAAGAAGAGTTGGCCACTCGAAAAGCAGCAGCTGGGAGACTTTTTCAGGCCATAAATCGAGGATTCCTCAGCAAGAGAGAGGTTGGTAAGAAAACGAAGATGGCTGTATACCGCTCCACCTATGTCCCAGTCTTGACATATGGATGCGAGTCATGGGCAATGACTACAACCCATAAAAGCCAGATCCAAACCTCAGAAATGAGGTATCTGAGGAAGGTGGTTGAAGTAACAAGAAGAGACATGGTACGCAACCAGACGATACGTCAAGGCCTTAAATCCTACCCCCTGCAGACCCAAGTAGAACAGTCCCAATTAAGATGGTTTGGCCATGTCTGCAGAATGGGAGAAGATCGGATACCACGACAAGCATGGGAAACAAAGAGCCAAGGATCCAGACCCCGAGGACGACCCAGAGTCCGCTGGGAGGACAACATTAGACAATCTTTGAAGGACCGAGGACTAGAATGGAACCAGGCCAGGAGGAAGACAGCCGATAGGATAGTCTGGCGCTCTCTCTTCCAAACCTCTACACCTCACGGTAGAAGGGGAACGACTAAGTAAGTAATAAGTTTAGCCAGCAGGTGGGCTTGAACATTAATTTAAAGAAGCAAGACGAATGCAGCGGTATAAATGGGAAGATAACATCAAGAGATGGACAGGAAAGAGCTATCAAGGCAAGAGACGGAAGACGACGCCAAAGGTCCATTGCTGCTGACTTTCCTGTGCAAATGGCAGCTGGTGATGATGATGAAAATAGACAAGTGGTACCTCTGACTGTGTTAATTAAAACGAGGCATTATGGGAGATAACAAAGAATTTGCGCACGTTAGTATTTTCAAGGGAAGTAAAAAACAATTAATTTGTGACAGAACTAAGGGAAATAAAAATTTAAAAAATATTGTTCTAAATTTTACATTGTATAGACTAAGAAGTTTTTATTGCTTTTGTACGGATTAAACACTTTAAAGTAAGAATTAAACACTAAGCAATACATAGAGTAATAATTTTTTTTTTTTTTTTGAAATTTAAAAAAAAATAAATAAAATTTTTAACTAATTAAATTTTTTTCAGCCAGTCTTAAGTTTTAGTATTAGAGCTAGTCTTTCAGCATACAATTTTAATGAAATAAAAGAAGCTAATGAAGAAATCCTTAAAAAAATAGAGAGAGAAAGAGCTAGTTTGTCAGATGAAAAAACGGAAGAAAAATTTAAGGAAACAGTGGAACTACACCTAACATACATAGCAGAAAGAGTTCGGAGTACAATGGTTACTTGGAATGATGAGTTTGTGGAGAACATGAGAGATAGTGAACAAAAGAAGTAGATCCCTTATCAAAGAACCTAATAAAAACAATAACATAACAAAGCTAACCACACTAAATGGGGACCAAAGACTCTAGAGCTATCAAAGTAGTTCAGTGGAACTGTAGGGGTGCCAGGAAGAACCTGATGTCTCTTATGGGACAGTATAAGGAAGCAAAACCCATCTTTGCAATACAAGAAACCCTCCTGAACTCCAAACAGAAACTGAACTACCAAGGGTATATAACACTTAGAAATGATAGACCTGAGGGAAGAGGAGGGGGCGTGGCCTTTCTAATACATGAAGACTACAAAATATTAAATTGGGAACAATTCAACACAGAAAATATTGAAGGAATAAGTATAACATTAGACAATGAGCCAGATAACTTAAAAATAATAAACATCTATAGCCCCAAGGGTAATATAACCGATAGGGACATTGCCACTATTAACACACAAATAGACCAAAGAACATTATTGGTAGGTGACTTTAATGCACACCATGAGGCATGGGGTAACAACAGTAATGATCCAGCAGGAAAAAGACTGTTGGACTACATTGAAAGTGCTGAGCTAATCATACTAAATGATGGCTCAGTGACAAGGGTTAACCCATGCAACAGTGGAGGAGATACAGCAATAGACATAAGTATTATAACACCAAACCTAGCCTCTGCTAAATGGGAAGTACTGAATGACTCCAGCTCAGACCACTTACCCATAGAAATAAACCTAAACGACAAATATAGAACTAGTCCAAGAAGCTCGAAACCTACATTCAACCTAAAAAAGGCAAACTGGGAGTCCTTCCAATTGGAGCTAAGTAAAATAAGCATAGAACAAATTGAATCTAACAGTGTAGATATATTTGCAGAAAAAATAACAAATGAGATTTTAAAAATAGCTATAAAATATATACCAAACAGGAATATGCCTGAGCACTTAAAACCAACACAAAAAGGTAAAAATAGGAAAAGAAACAAAGATAAAAATCCAGTACCATGGTGGACAGACAGATGTTCAGAACAACTGAAATTGAGGGAGAGGGCCCTTACAAAGTATAGAAAAGCCAAAACTGAAGAGAATTACACAAACTATAAAAAAGTAAGAAATGAAACAAATAAAGTAATATTCAGAGCTAAAGAAAAGAGTTGGAGAACATTTTGTCAAACACTAAACCATAGGTCACAAGTAACTACAGTTTGGAGAAAACTAAAAGCAATTAAAGGAGGAAACCACAAGAAATTTAAAATCCCAACAATTAAAATACCAGAGAGAGCTGAAACAGATAGAGAAAAAGCCAACATACTAGCTAAATACTTCTATCAGGTTAGTTCAATAGACAGTCTAGATAAGGAAGAAATAAATAGGCGGAAGACACTGCTAGAAAAATTAAAAGGGGAAAGTATGGACACCACACAGGATGCTAATTATTTAAATGCAGATATTACAGTAGATGAAATAGAAAGAGCTTTAGCAGGAAAAACCAATACTACCTCTGGGGAAGACATTCTGAGCTATGAAATCCTCAAAAAGGTACCAAATTCAACTCTAAGAGTGATTGCATCCCTCTACAACAAGATCTGGCACACGGGAAAAATACCGTGTTCATGGAAGACAGCAGTAATCATCCCCATACTAAAGCCAGATAAGGAAACACATGATGTCAGCTCATACAGGCCAATATCATTAACATCGCATCTAGGAAAAATTCTAGAAACAATAGTCAACAGCAGACTAAAATTTCATCTAGAAAAGCATAATTTGTACAGTCCAACCCAGGCAGGCTTTAGAAGCCAACATAGTACAATAGAGCAACTGTTGAGGCTGGAACATGATGTTAAAACAGGCTTCAAAAGGAATGAAAAGACAGTAGCAATATTCCTTGATGTAGCAAGAGCATATGATGAGTGTTGGAGGGAGGGTGCACTACACAAAATCAGGAAATTAGGTATAGTAGGCAGAACCTACAATTATCTAGAAAACTTCCTGCAGGATAGATACTTTACGGTACAAATAAACAATGATAGATCTGAGGTGTATGAGCAACAGAATGGAATTCCCCAGGGATCAGTAATATCACCATCTATCTTTACGATTATGGTCAACGACCTAGGCGACGAGTTTAAAGACTTAAAAAACAACTTATCCCAATTTGCAGATGACGCTGCGATATGGAGAACGGGAAGAAATCTCCCATTCCTCTATAAAACAGTACAAAGGCAAATGGATAAAGTATCTGACTGGATGAACAAGTGGGGATTTAATCTAAACGTTAAAAAAACCATAGGAATGATTTTCAGTAGAGGGCGTGTAATTAAAAACAATATAATTGACATAAGCATTAATGAGCAAAAAGTATGCACAGCAAAATCAACTAGATTTCTTGGTATGGTATTAGACCAGCAACTAAACTGGAACAAACACATAGACCTATTAGTGCAAAGCAGTAGGGGACTTATTAACATGCTAAGATATATGAAAGGAAGTGGTTGGGGCGCCTGCAATAAGACCATGTTAACCTTCTATAAATCATTTATTAGGGGCAAACTTGACTATGCCAGTGTTGTCTATGCATCAGCCGCCCCAAGCAATAAGAAAAAAACTAGACACAGTCCAAAACCAGGCACTGTCAATAATAGCAGGTGCCTCAAAGGGAACATCAGCAGAGGCACTAGAAGTAGCGCTAGGCATTATACCCCTGGAGCTAAGGAGAAAAGAACTGAGATTCAGCTACTGGGCAAGAGTGGCAAAAGATCCAACTCACCCAGCACATAAAACCTTTGATAGGGGTAACCAGTACATAGGCCACATTCCACTAAACCATAATAGATACCCGTCAGGGTGGAAAACAATGGATGAAGTGGATCAATACCCAGACCTATTTAATGCGATAAACAGTAGTGCTCTGTATAAAGCAAAGATCCCACCATGGGAATTAAAAGTGCCAGAAACTGACTCCCACTTAACAAAGATCATAAATAAATCTAACGACATAATCTCAGCAAAAAGTAAAACACTAGAGTACATAGAACGGTATATAAATAATAGCCTAACTATATATACAGATGGGTCAAAAGATGAAGAAGGACAATTAGGAGCAGGAATAGCAATACCAAAATTAAAAATTTATAAAAGATACAAAGTAACAGGTAATACATCCATCTTTACAGCAGAATTAGTGGCAATCCTAAAAGCTTTAGAAATAGCTGCAGAAAATCCACCAAAAAAAGTAACCATTCTCACAGATTCCCTATCATCAGTATTAGCTATCAGAAACAGAAATGAATGTAGCAGGCCAGATATTATAGAGGAAATACTACAGGTTAATACATATCTACAAACTATAGGATGCAGTGCAACACTAACATGGATACCATCACATGTGGGGATAGCAGGAAATGAGCTTGCAGACAAAGAAGCCAAGGGGGGAGAGCTAGCCATAACAAAATTGAAGTAGGCTTAGGGAAGTTTGAAATTAAGAGCTTAATTGCTCAAGCAATAACTAAAGAATGGATAACAGCATGGGACCAAAGTAAAAAAGCAAGACACTCATATAAAATCCTTAAAAAACCAAGCAAAAAATGTCAAATAAAAGATGAACTAAAAATACCAATTAATAAAAAATTGCTGAGGCTCAAGCTTGGAACTGGATATTTCATGATTGAGGAACCCACATGTGAAGAGTGTCAAGAACCAAACACAATTAGACACTTTCTGGTGGACTGCAAGAAATATGACCAACAGAGGCAAAACATTAAGACATACTGTAGTAACCACAATGTAGAAATGAGGATAGAAAATCTCATAGGCACAGGGACCCCTTCAGAAATGCAAAAGTTAATAAAACACTATATTACAAAAACTAAAGCTAACATATAAAAAACAAATAAGGAGTTGAGTCGTAGTCCAAACTCGTGAAAGACTAGCCCCAGATACACACAGACTAACCAAAGAAACCATCCAGTGAAAATTAAAAACATACTAACTTAGAAAATAGCATATTTTGGAATTTCTTTT
The DNA here is from genome assembly GCA_024509875.1 of Oreohelix idahoensis. NCBI lineage: Eukaryota > Metazoa > Mollusca > Gastropoda > Stylommatophora > Oreohelicidae > Oreohelix > Oreohelix idahoensis. The sequence continues at coordinate 757,984 of JAMPIV010014433.1, read as the reverse complement.
AAAAACCATGTTGAACTATAACCACAAAAGGAAAAATACCGACTAGAGATAATATAGTATAAAATAAATACAAACAAAAACATATTACAATAAAGGAAACACGTCCTGATATAACCAACAACTCCATGTACATGGTAGATGGTTGAAAGGGGCGTGCTACAAAGTAGCAAACACATTAATATAAAAAAAAAAAAAAAAAATAATTAACATATATACTTTTAATACTTCTTTCACTTCGGCAATCGCTTCTCGGCCTTTTGGCTAAGATCAAAGTGTCTAATCACAGGGACCAATACAGTGACATTCATGTGTCATTAGGTCCTTTGTGTGAGAACACAGAAGATCACTACAGTGACACATGATGTCATTGGGTCTTCTTGTGTTGGGACATGTGTCTTGACCAGTGCCGGGTTGAGCGTGTGCCATGCAACCTCATGTGAGGAAAAAAAAAAGCGACCTCATGCGAGGAAGGAAAAAAAAAAAAAAGGCCTTTTGGCTAAGATCAAAGTGTCTAAGCACAGGGACCAATACAGTGACATTCATGTGTCATTAGGTCCTTTGTGTGAGAACACAGAAGATCACTACAGTGACACATGATGTCATTGGGTCTTCTTGTGTTGGGACATGGGTCTTGACCAGGGCCGGGTTGAGCGTGTGCCATGCAACCTCATGCGAGGAAAAAAAAAGCCTTTTGGCTAAGATCAAAGTGTCTAAGCACAGGGACCAATACAGTGACATTCATGTGTCATTAGGTCCTTTGTGTGAGAACACAGAAGATCACTACAGTGACACATGATGTCATTGGGTCTTCTTGTGTTGGGACATGGGTCTTGACCAGGGCCGGGTTGAGCGTGTGCCATGCAACCTCATGCGAGGCAAAAAATAAGCGACCTCATGCGAGGAAAAAAATATGCGACCTCATGCGAGGGGGAAAAAAAAGACATTCATGTGTCATTAGGTCCTTTGTGTGAGAACACAGAAGATCACTACAGTGACACATGATGTCATTGGGTCTTCTTGTGTTGGGACATGGGTCTTGACCAGGGCCGGGTTGAGCGTGTGCCATGCAACCTCATGCGAGGCAAAAAATATGCGACCTCATGCGAGGAAAAAAAAAAAAAAAAGCTTCTCGGCTGAAGCACACACCAGACTGCATGGCAAGAAGATAGTGTTGACGAACCCTGAACTCACCATTATGATTGAGCACCTGGAGAAGGAGCGGACGAAAGCGACCCTGAACTGGCTCCCTCCAACCATTAACTCTTAGTATCCGGCAAGCCCCGTGAAGTGGCGCGGGTTTAGTACCAATTTTACAGCTCGCCAGTTCAAGTGGCGCGCGACGGTAACGATAGCTAAACTAGCGCGTAAAAACGCGGTTTTAGCTCCCGTATAGTAAGAGTTAAACAACATGCTGTGGAGACCATTGCAAGAACAGTGCTTGGCGACCCCGAGGCAGAGGTCTACCGAATCATGAACGCTCCCGACAAGTGGGGAGTCCTCTTCTGCCAAGAAGCGCCAGTTCCACATTTTATCCACATTTTATCGACTTGCAGATCGAAAAACAACACCACAAGGTACTCGTCACCATGCCAGGTCGGAGAATGGTATGTCCACACTGTGGGCAAGATACACACTGGGCAAATAAGTGCCCAAAGAAGGTAACAGCGTCGAAAGCCACGTCGTGGCCACAGCTGCCGCAGAAAGAAGTAGTGGCACCAACCCTTACAACAGCAGAATCCACCTCATTGCCAAGACCACGAAAGACAACAGCTTCCAAGCAGGCCCAAGAACCACAGACAAGAGACCCACCACCAGCAGCCGATGACTTCCAGACAGTTTCCCACAAAAACAAAAATAAAAGACAAAGACGACACTCGGCACCAGACAGCCCCGACACAGATGACACAGAAACAGAACAGAAACCAGAACTGACATCCACACCAACCACTAGGAAAGCAGCACCACCACCAACCCAGACTTTCGAGACAAAGTACATTATCAGAGCAGAGCAGACAAGCCCACCTGAATTAGACTTACGCAGCAAGCTCATCATCGATCTCACAAGAAACCCAGCAGATGAAGATGACGAAGAACAAGGAAACAGCCTACACAAGTAATTGTGTACGTGGTACAACGAATACAGATTTAACAGATTAAAAAAAAAAAAAAAAAATGTGTTGTATCTGCTAGTTTAAAATTGACATGTATATCATTCTGTTGTATATTTTTATTTGAGATTTCAGCACATGTAGCGATTCTTTTTTTTAACATGTTGATTTTTGACAGAGAGTACTACTTATATTCCATATTGATAATGTGTCATTTGTTGCCGTGGGTAATTGCTAACATTGTGTCTGGTTCTATTTTCTCTCATTGTTATGTCAATATTTAACCATGCTACTCATTATTTTGAAGAAAAATGTTTGAAATTCTAATTATGTTATAGTTTTCATTTCTCTATTATGTCATAATTTAACAATGCTATCTGTAATTGTGAACAATTGTGTGCAAAAATGATTGGAAATTCTAACTATGTTATAGGTTCCATTTGTCCCATTGTTATGTCAATAATTAATTATGCTACTCATAGTTGTGATGAAAAAAAAAATATTGGAAATTCTAATTATGTTTTAAGGTCTAATTGTTGCCCATTGTTATGTCGAAATATAACCATGCTACTCACAGCTGTGAAGAAATAAAAAGAATTTAAAAAAAAAAAAATAAAAATAAAAAAATCTGCTTTTGGCTAAGATCAAAGTGTCATACTTCTAGGGATCATTTCTAGAGTATGCCGGGTCTTAGCCAGGGTCGGGATCACACACCTTAGAAAAAAAAAAATCTGTTCTTATAAAAAAAAAAAAAATTCTCGGCCTTTTGGCTAAGATCAAAGTGTCTTAGCCAGGGCAGGGATCACACATAATTTTTTCCCATATATTTGCTTAAAATAATAAATGTATGTGTTGTTCTGTTCATTTAAATTCTCAGTCTAGTTCAGTCGCAGATTTCAAACCTGAATTTTAGCTTTCAGAACCTAAGCTCTTCATATGCTTTTGAAGGGATGATTTCTTTAGCAATAGGTTTTATATGATGAGGTTGTAAGCCTCACGTCACCATAGTTACCAATTACTACATGCCTGATTGGGGCAGTGGTTCTGTTCTCATTTTTTATCCTTTATCTCTTCCGGGATGACCAGGAACCCATTGGAGAAAAAGCTGTTATTTGCCAGGATGTTAATACAAACCCATGAACACATACATTTTTTGGTCTTGATTTTAGTGCAGCATCATTGTCATAGTGGAGAAATTCTATCATTTAGCCACTTTTCCATTTCAGCTTTTACTTACTGATTAAATTACCAGAGTATTTATGTAGCCATGTTGTTTGTAATGAAATTAACCAAATAAACAAAATTTTCTGCTGGTTTTTCAATATTCACATTCATCCTTCATTATTGAGCTTTTGATTGGCAGAGTGGTTAGAGCGCTGGTCTCTCATGGCAAAAGTGCCAGGGATTCGATTCACGGTAGCGACACGCTGCAGTCTACCCAGTTGTAAATGTGTACCTGACTTTGCACTTGAACTAGGGAAGGAGAATGCAGTGAGGAAGGGAACTGGTCACCCCATCTCTCGATGCTGGACCTAGTATAGTAAAGTCTCTAACACTTCACTCCCCTACGGCAGTATCGGCTATGGGACTACATTTTTTCAAAAACAAATTAAAGACAGATTTCTTGGGAATGACTGATTGAAATATTTCTGTAATTATATGAAAAAAATTATGTGTTTCTGCATTTTATAATTTGGTCTTTGCGTAATGTGAAATATATATAGAATATTAAAGTATTGTTACTATCTGTTTTCCCCATCTTAGGAAGTCCATATACCTTCAAAGTATCAGCCCAGCCAGATGCATCTAAAGTCAGGGTTAGCGGTCCTGGTGTTGAGCATGGTATCTTGGCTAACTTTCAGAGTCAGTTCATTGTGGAGACCCGAGGTGCTGGTGCAGGTCAGCTGACTGTCAGGATCAGAGGGCCTAAAGGTTTGTCCTGTTGTCCATTCATCTGAAGAGTCATTAACTCAGGGCCCTTGGGCACTAAGCTACATGCTTTCCTTAGTGTTTTTATGTTCACTGTTTCTGTAACTGCTTTTTTTTTAAAACTAGTGGTAGGTGGCTGGCCTTTATTCAGCAGTGGCCTTGTTCTTTAGTCCTAAACCGAAAGTCAGGCCTTCACAGTGTGTGTGTGCATGCGCGCACACAGGTGATATTTGCATGAAAATTATATATTTATTTTCATTGATTTAAAAAAAGAAAAAACAGAAGGCTGCATGAAGTTCATGGATTCCAGGTTCCAGGCATTGATGAAAATCTGAGAACAAAATAAAGTAGAATTTCAGTTAGCTGTTGCTATTTTATGCAATTAAGACAGGCCAGACATTCTTCTTTGCCACAGACGGACACTTGTAAGGGGGTCAGTAAACAGCTTTCTTACTCTCTCTTATCTTGACATTCTTCTCTGCCACAGACGGACACTTGTAAGGGGGTCAGTAAACAGCTTTCTTACTCTCTCTTATCTTGACATTCTTCTCTGCCACAGACGGACACTTGTAAGGGGGTCAGTAAACAGCTTTCTTACTCTCTCTTATCTTGACATTCTTCTTTGCCACAGAAGAACACTTGTAAGGGGGTCAGTAAACAGCTTTCTTACTCTCTCTTATCTTGACATTCTTCTTTGCCACAGAAGAACACTTGTAAGGGGGTCAGTAAACAGCTTTCTTACTCTCTCTTATCTTGACATTCTTCTCTGCCACAGACGGACACTTGTAAGGGGGTCAGTAAACAGCTTTCTTACTCTCTCTTATCTTGACATTCTTCTCTGCCACAGACGGACACTTGTAAGGGGGTCAGTAAACAGCTTTCTTACTCTCTCTTATCTTGACATTCTTCTCTACCACAGACGGACACTTGTAAGGGGGTCAGTAAACAGCTTTCTTACTCTCTCTTATCTTGACATTCTTCTCTGCCACAGACGGACACTTGTAAGGGGGTCAGTAAACAGCTTTCTTACTCTCTCTTATCTTGACATTCTTCTCTGCCACAGACGGACACTTGTAAGGGGGTCAGTAAACAGCTTTCTTACTCTCTCTTATCTTGACATTCTTCTTTGCCACAGAAGAACACTTGTAAGGGGGTCAGTAAACAGCTTTCTTACTCTCTCTTATCTTGACATTCTTCTCTGCCACAGACGGACACTTGTAAGGGGGTCAGTAAACAGCTTTCTTACTCTCTCTTATCTTGACATTCTTCTTTGCCACAGAAGAACACTTGTAAGGGGGTCAGTAAACAACTTTCTTACTCTCTTTTTTTCTCTTATCTGTTTTCTTCAGACACTGCAGGAGAATTCAGTTGTGATATTTGGATTATTTAATTAATTAAGTAGATTATTTAACTTCTTATGTATTCTACTGTCACCGTGTCGATGAAATCTTTCTTTTCACATAATCTTCCTTGTGCCATGTATTCTACTGGTTCACCTTACAACGTATACTATCATTGTGTCTGTCTGCAACATGAGAAATGTCCAGATTTACTTTTATTTTCTATTTATTACTGAACTTCTAGCTTGGTCTTGTTCTGACTGTCTTAAGGTGGAATGTCTGGCTTGTGGTATTTGCAGGCAGCAGATAGTGAAGGTTGATAAGTTTGTGCATTTATGTGTTATTCAGTATCTGTCACTGACTTTTATAGCAGAAGGTTGGCATTAGTCATTTCATTTGCTGTTTTGCAACCATTCTGAGGAACCATGGGATAGCTGATGGAATAGCCTTTTTGTTTTCATGTTTCTGTAGTTTACAGTGTGGCCTTTCATTTTGTAAACAAGGGTTGAGTAAATACTTAAAGTCCTTCACTTATTTTGTTTGGTTTGGTTTTAAGGACCATCTTCATTGTACATCTCCGTAAGTGCTCTGATCACACAAGGAGGATCTCATCACAGTGCACAAACTCCATTGCACCAGAGGGGATCTTAATGTGTGTATAGGGGAATCACACTTCTTTCGTTAAATATTTTTGTGGTGGGTAGGTTTCCTAATGTTTAAATTTTTCCAGGGCTGCTGCAGCATGGCCTACTCTTTATGATTTTCAGCTGCCGAGGGATTTTTAACTTGCACACAGGACCTCCAATTTTTTTGCCCTTATCCAAGAAGGCTAGGCATCTGATCTCACTACCCAGGAAATCAGGGGGGAGTATGGCATCCTTAGGAACCACTGATTTTGAAAAAAAAAAAAATTTCCATCCATTATATTCCCACTTATATGCTCTTTTTGTGTCATGGAGAATATTCTCCTGCTGTAAAACAATTTTGTTGTTTAATTTGTGAGAACCCTGTTTGAGGCTTTTTTAAAAGATGTTTTTTCTTTGTATCTATGTCTTCTTGCTTTATTGTACCACTTACGTTATATTTGTATGCTAAATATTGTGATTGGTACAGTCAATTCATCCAAGTGTAATTTATAATTCTCATTTCAGGAGCTTTCCAGGTGGAGATGTACAGAGAAAGCCAGAAGGACAGAACCATTCTCTGCCGTTATTACCCATCTGTCACAGGTCTATACATTATCAGTGTCAGGTAAGGTTTAAGATTGGCAGGGATGGATATATGAGAAGATACATACATACAACCAGTGCACTACGGGAGCTATTAGTGTTCATACCCTTCAACATTTGCTGAGAGAGACTGAGCACCTGTGGGTTTGTCCAGAGTGCAGTGATGTCAGTTCTTATCAACAAAAACAATTGATGATACTGCCTCTGATGAGAAATAGTTTCTAATAAGTCGCAAATTTAAAAAAAAGAAGTATGGCTGTGATATGTCAAATAAGTGTTATCGTCAGACTATTTACTAGTCAGAATGGGCAAGAACTCATTGTCAGACGTGGACCAAGCTATGTGTTGTTAGTTTAATGTATGGCATCTTATAAGCTTGCTTACTTAGTCGTTCCCCTTCTACCGTGAGGTGTAGAGGTTTGGAAGAGAGAGCGCCAGACTATCCTATCGGCTGTCTTCCTCCTGGCCTGGTTCCATTCTAGTCCTCGGTCCTTCAAAGATTGTGTAATGTTGTCCTCCCAGCGGACACTGGGTCGTCCTCGGGGTCTGGATCCTTGGCTCTTTGTTTCCCATGCTTGTCGTGGTATCCGATCTTCTCCCATTCTGCAGACATGGCCAAACCATCTTAATTGGGACTGTTCTACTTGGGTCTGCAGAGGGTATCTTATAAGCTTCTAGTATTAATTGTGTCACTATATATATATATATATAAATTTGGCAGCAAAATCGACAACCTCGGAGGAACAGACAGTGATGTCAAAATAAGATTAAGGCAAGAGAAGATTTCTTTGCATTGGGAAATATATGGAAATCAAGAAATCTAGTCCTACACAAAAATCAGAATCTTCAAATCAGATGTCAAGTCATTCCTATATTATGGCTCTGAAACATGGAGAACAGCAAAAATAACAGCCAAGAAGATACAGACTTTTGTAAGTGGATACTAGCACAGAATAGAAGGATTGAAACAGTATGACAAGATCACCCATATGGAACTGGTGACAAGAACGAGACAGATTTCACTGGAATAAGAGAAAATGCTGGTGATGGATAGGATAGCCATTGAGGAAACCTATTTATAGGACTACAAGACAGTCTTTGTTGTGGAATCACCAGGTTAAGAGAGAGGTGGACTGACAAACAAACATGCAGATAACTAGAGACTGACATAAAAGCAATGAAGAAGACATGGAAAGACCCTGACTGGATGGCACAGGCTAGGAGGGACTTGGTGTGAATTCATGGAAGACCTATGCTCCTGAGGCAGCTGAAGGATAATGAACAATGACCAGTGAACAATGCGAGTCAGCACAGCACGTTCTAAAACACGCATTTTAACAAAAGCAGTATTTTTATCTTGAATTTAACAAACAGTTAACAGAATTGACTCTGTCCTCCTCAGGTGGTCAGGTGTTGATGTTCCCGGCTCACCATTCCACGTACACATTCTGGATACCCAGCAGGAATTGGAGCAGGTTCTCCATGAGTCCAGCTTCAGTGGCAGTGGTCAACATCATCTTGCTAACCCCAGCAGCAGCTTTCACAACACCAGCATCAACAGTGCCAATGCTAGCCATGTCCGCTACGCTGCACAGCAGAATGGCCACCATCACAACGTTAGCCGAAGCAGTAGCTACTATCAGTGGAACTAAGGGACTTGGAGGGAAATCAAAAACATTGGAATTAATTATGTATGTTTTAGTAGATACTTGAGATCCTTTAAGACCTTAAGGATCAGTGGCATTGTCTTAAATTAACAGTTTACTAAGGCTCTTTTTTTTTTTCTCTCTCACATGTTGCCATGTCAACAGTGTGCTTTCAGTACATTTCAGACACAATTTTTTTTCAGTATGTATCAAATACAATGTTATTAAAACATTACAGATAACAGTGTTTTCAGCACATTTAAGTCGCCGTGTTTTCAAATTTTTTTCAAACACTACTGCTTTCATTGCATTTTAAATAACCTTTTAAATATCATATTCTATCATTTATTTCGGCCATAAACTAAATACATTTTGACCTTTTTTTCCTAAAATATCTGTCACAGGTAGGCTAAGTGCCTTGTGACAAGTTTACTATAAAACGCAAAGGCGTTTCCTCTTCTTCTTTTTCATTAAAAGTGTTTGAGATAGAGTAAATAGAATAGTGTTATTTTAATACACTGAAAATAAGCATCATGTCCACTGTGTGTGCAGCATAGGAACAAACTAATTGTAAAGATCAGATCATATGAAGTGTGGTACCACTGTAGCAGATAGGTGCACTGGCACTGTTGGTAGTTGGTACTGCTACTGGTGTAAATATGATGACATACACGCCCACACAGGGCTATTGTAAATAGGTCATGAAGAATTCACAGAAATACAGGATGATGAAGTCAGGAAGCGTTGAACGACTGGTGACGTTTCCAAACATTTTATTACAGTACAATATAACAGCACGCTGACATCGACACATACATTGTCATCTGAACAAAGGCTCAACACATCATAGACGTAATCACACGCCAATACACCTCTGGCAAAAATAGGCCGCTTGAACAGTGGGCTTACATATATAATTCATTGATACTCTGGTACAACACCTCTGGCAAAATAGGCCGCCTTGGACAGCGGGCTTACATATATAATTCATTGATCATTTAGTTCAACACCTCTGGCAAAAATAGGCCGCCTTGGACAGCGGGCTTACATATATAATTCATTGATCATTTGGTTCAACACCTCTGGCAAAAATAGGCCGCTTACATATATAATTCATTGATCATTTGGTTCAACACCTCTGGCAAAAATAGGCCGCTTGAACAGCGGGCTTACATATATAGTTCATTGATACTCTGGTACAACACCTCTGGCAAAATAGGCCGCTTTGGACAGCGGGCTTTTATATATATAATTCATTGATCATTTGGTTCAACACCTCTGGCAAAAATAGGCCGCCTTGGACAGCGGGCTTACATATATAATTCATTGATCATTTGGTTCAACACCTCTGGCAAAAATAGGCCGCTTGAACAGCGGGCTTACCACTTCTTCGCACCGGGAGTAAGTCGCCTAAATAACTCAAAGTTTCGTGGCAATACAAATAAGTTCAAAATGTTTTCTTTACCTGCTCTGCCTTCCATGAATCAAACACCAGAAAAACACTTGCCATTTCCTAGGCTTATAACTCTAAGCCAGAATCACATTAAAGGGAATCTTAAACTTAATCTAATCACAGAAGAACTCTGATCCCCTAAGACACTTGCCAGAGCAAAACGCTGAATGACTTGTCAGCTCGAAAACGCTAGGCCACTCCACAAACAACAGTCTTCCCGTCGCTCCCAAATATTAGCGCATGCGCAAATCGATCGCGCGACCTGAGTTCGTTCACTACAGGAATGTACACGAAACTGTTCCCAGAAAATCTACGAACAGAACCTTATATGGGCATATACCTGGACACAAGTAAGCCCAAGGGGATATAACCACAAAAACAAGAATTTACTTGAAACTGTTCCAGGAAAATCTACGAACAGAACCTTATATGGGCATATACCTGGACACAGGTAAGCCCAAGGGATACAACAACTAAAACAACTTTTTCCCAGAAAATAAAACTACTGGTAACCTCCCTTAGACCACAAATATAAGAAGAAGTGAAAAGAGGGCACATTAAAACAAACACTGACACTTAACAGTCTACCGCACCCGCTGGGGGAAAAAAATGATAACATCATTTTTTTTTTTTTGGAATTAAGTATATAAAACAAAGTTTGCGGTAGCATACAACTATCTAGACATAAATATAACACAAGGTAATCAATACAATGCATAAATAAATACCATAGTAACACATATAGCATGTAACAAAAATTCCCAAACACACCCTAAAAAATATAATGAGTATGATGACGCAGGCACCAGGCTCATAACGCATAAATAATGCGCTGATGAAGGGCATAAACAATTACAATGCCATAATACCGTGCTATACTGGCGCACGATAGAGCGTCGGGTGAGAAGAAAAAATAAATCACCACGTTAGAGAAAATATTTTCTCAAAGTACTAACATGATTATAAAAGAAGTTGCCACCATAGCACAATAAAGTGCTGGCAACATAACAATGCCAGAAAAAATTATATAGGTATGTCTTCATATACCAACAAAAAAATTACAATCTTGCCATGTCTAATAATACATTACCAAATTAGAGGTGTCACTAACATATTATACTTCAACATTGTGATGTACAGCAATATAGTGACACCAACATATATCTTGTAAAGGATATATCAAACATAGCATCATATCTTTAATATAATATCGTATACTAGTTTACAACATTAATAACTATCCGTTACTAATACAATTAAGCGATGATATGCAGAGTCCAAGAACACTGTGTGGTAGCGTCTATTCCTAATGGTAAACAGGGACATCACATCAAAGGATACTCGTAAACTGTAGAGACTCTCCGTATAACAGCATTGACTCACTATGAGAAAATATAAATGAAAGACATGTGTTTGACAACTGTAGGATTCTACAATATATAACACTTAATTGCAATTCCTACATATTAAATATGGCCATGTAAACTACTGGCCTTTATATAGTGCTAATTAAACCTTCTTCTGTTACACTAGAGACGGCACCCGAGAAAGTAATACAAAGTGTTTACCAGAATGTATTAAATAGAGTCAAGCAAATGTAATAACAGACTGTTAATGTATAACAGTGTTATGGGTATATAACAAACCCCGCTATGTATAAGAAAATACAGGCATGAGTGTCGCGTATAATTCTGTGGGCATCGAGACAGTATGTCTTCCATAACATTATCCGCACCACGAATAGCTCGAACAGAGAAGTGAAAAGGTTGAAGAGCAATAGCGTATCGAGTTGATCTTGAACTCTTCAAGTCTTTACTCTGTATAGAAGTGAGGGCTTTTTGGTCTGTTTCTACAATGAAATGGGCGCCAAGAAGGAATCTCTGAAGTTTAAGTATCGCCCAGACCATAGCCAATAATTCTCGGTCTAGTACCGAGTAATTCCGTTCTGCTGCATTCAGCTTTCTAGAGACATACATTACCGGATGCAGAGTTTCATCATTCTCCTGCATCAATGCGGCCCCAATGTGGATGAGGCGTCGCTGCGAAGAACGAAAGTCTTACTTGCAGTGGGTAGTCTTAAGATAGGGTAGGATGAAAATAGTGTTTTAATGTTATCCAATGAAGATTGGCATTCTGGGGACCAGCGTACCATATTAGGTCACCCCTTCTTCAGTAGAGTTGAGAGAGGTGCAGTGATAGACGATAGGTTTGGAACAAATCTTCCATAGAATTGTATTAAACCTAAGAGACTACAGATTTGCTTTTTTGTCTTAGGCGTAGTGATGTTCAAAATTTTAGAAGTGTTATGGTCCTCCGTCCGTAAGAGACCATGACCCATACGGTGACCCAAAAAAGAAATCTCACTAACTCCAATATGGGCTTTGGATGGTTTAGCTGTAAGGTTATGAAAGCGTAAAGTAGATAACAGTTCATATAGCCCCAAAAAGTGATCTTCCCAAGAATCACTAAAAAGACAAATATCGTCCAAGTAGGCAATAACTTCCGAACGATGTAAAAGGATACGACGCATCATGCGGACAAAAGTAGCCGGGGCATTCATAAGGCCGAAAGGCATGAAGTTCCATTGGAACAAACCCCTAGGTGTTGAGAAAGCAGTAAGAGGTTTGGCGCGTTCGGTAAGAGGAACTTGCCAATAACCTTTGGACAGGTCGAGTTTGGTAAAGTATCGAGAATTTGAAAGTTTAGTAAGGAGCTCTTCCAATAAAGGCATAGGTTCAGCATCAAATTTCGTCACCTGGTTTAGTTTGCGATAGTCGACGCAAAGGCGTATATTATTGTCTTTTTTCTGACAATAACCATAGATGAAGAGTATGCCGAAGTAGATGGTTCAATTATTTTTAATTGAATCATTTCATCCAATTCTTTCTCAACTTGTGCCTGAAAGTGCAAAGGAATAGGATAAGGACGGACTCTGATAGGGTTGTAATTGGTGAGTATTATGTCATATGACATAATAGATGTTTGTCCGGGAATGTCCGTAAGCACGTCCTTAAAAGTTTGTAACATAGAGGAGACTTGTCTCTGTTGTTCAGCAGATAACTCTGAAGAGATAAATACATCTTCCCATGATTCCTTAGAATGCAGTGGGATAACCGGAAGAGGGAGGTTCACATCGGAAAAGGTAGCCTCTTCCTCCTGAATTACCGACAGAGATGTGTAATGACCATGCGGTACCACTGGATCGTCTGTCACTTGAAAAACAGGTTGTAGGTAATCAGGTCTATCGTGAAATTCTGTTAACATATTAATATGGAAGATTTTATGCTTTCTATCCACATCGTCGACATCAGAAATTCTAGAGAGAACAGCATAAGGACCCTTCCATGAGATAAGAAGTCTGTTTTCCTTACAAGGAAGTAATACCAATGCCATGTCACCTGGACAGAGTTGTCGTAACCGTCTATTTTTATCTGCGAATTTCCTCGCCTTCTCCTTAGCAAATTCCGATGCAGAGGTAGCTAACCTACATGCTTCGATAATCTTCTGTCTTAGAGCAATGACATATTTGTAGGAGGATTGAGTTTCCTCGCTGATATTCTCAGCAGTTATTAGGTCATTCAACAATGACATGGGACCGCGCAGTTGCGCACCAAAGACGAGCTCGAAAGGAGAAAACCCTGTGTGTTCATTAGGGACTTCTCTATACGCAAAAAGGGCAGCGGGTAAAACCCTGTCCCAATCCTGAGGATGGTCCTCAGTTATTTTTCCTAGTAAACTCTTGAGCGTTCTGTTAAGACGTTCGACTAACCCGTTTGACATCGGATGATAGATACTGCTTAAAGACCTTTCAATACGGAGTGTAGACATGATCTGGGTCATAGTGTCTGATACTAATTGTGTCCTGTGATCTGATAAGATTTCCTTAGGAAATCCTAAACGTGAGAATATTAGCCAAAGAGCGTCTGCAATATCAGCAGTAGTAATGCTCTTGAGAGGTATAGCCTCTGGCCACCGGGTACACATGTCAATGCATGTTAGGATAAATTGATGTCCTCTGGCAGACTTGATCTTAAAAGGACCAATAATGTCTATTGCCATCTTCTGAAAAGGGCGGATTGGAATATCCGCAGCCTGGATAGGTGCTGTATGGCGTGGACCTCGCGACTTAACTTCCTGACATATCTTGCAGGAGCGACAATAAATACGTATATCTTTATTCACGTGTGGCCAAAAGAAGGAAGCAAGAACCCTCGATTTAGTACGGGAAAATCCCATATGACCAGCACACTGAGAGTCATGAGCATGTTGTAGAATTTGTACTCTCATACTCTTAGGTACTAGAATTTGCGAATGCATTGACGTCGCAGAGTCTTGCACCATACGGACTAGTACTCCATTCTTTATCGCGATCCAAGATTTGCGATTTGTGTTAAGGTTTGGATTATCATTTTCAACTAGGCGAAAGAATTTTTCCAAAGAAGTGTCATCTTGTTGAAGTTTTATAAAAGACTCTCGGGAAATCACCGAGTGATCATCTTGGTTATGCACTTCATTAATTTCGACTGATGGAGTCTGAGAAATATTTTGAGCTTGCGCTCTTGTAGTGACTGCATTAGCAGCTTGAATATTTTTCTTCTCCCAGATAGCAATTTCCTGCGGTGTACACTCCTTAATTCCGTGTATACTTCCAACGATAAGATCCGCAATGGGATTTGGGAGTAAACATGCATGGGCCTGTCCCGTAAAAAAGGGAGTAGCTATATGGATAATAGCAGTCTGATACTTTTAAAGAGTTCCCCCAAATGTGACACATTTCACCACCTTTCCAGTGGCACAAGAAGGATTTATGAGAGATTGCTTAACCCCAATAGTTGTGCATCCAGAATCAAAAAGAACTGAGACTGGCTTATTATTCACCAAACCCTTATGTAGAATAAGAGACCCTCTTCCGTCATGTGCAGCTGCTGCCGGAAGAGCGGGTAGAGGATGACCACATCTCAAGGTAGATATAGTAGTAGGTTCGAACAAAGTTGTGCACTCCGGGCACTAAGATGCTATCTCAAAATCGAAAGCAGAGCAAGTGATAGCACTAGAGGTACTATTATTATTGTTTACTTGATTACCAACTCCTTGTGACTCTTGTTGAGCAGAGTTAGCAAGGTGACATGATCTATTATTATTATGTTACGATCTGCCGTGACTATTATTTCCTTTGAAATAATTGTTACTTGTTCTACTGAAACTATTGTTCTGATCTGAACCCCAGTTTCCATAGTTGCGATTATCATTACCTCTTTTATCAAAATTCTTATTAGATGGGTTTTGTTGTCTACTTGAGAAGTTATTATTGGTTTGATAACTTCTATTGTGATAACCTCTCCTAAAGTTTCTGGTAGCATAGTCTTAAAGCGAAGACGATAACCGTCTTCATTAAGCTGATATTTCTTTAATAAGGCCTCTCTGGCAACATCATAGTTAAACTTGTCAGGGCCTTCTACCATACTTATAGTATTCAATGCTTCACCTTTAAGTATATCCATTAGTTGTGCAACATATTGCGATTTGTCTACCTTATGAGTTTTGCATGAAAGTTCAAATCTATTTAGATAGAACGTTATATCATCACAGGTAGAGTTGAAGGCAGGTAACTTGACCTTATACGAACCAGCATTTGTCTTATTAGAAGTTGTTTGATTATTTGAATCATTTTGCGAATTACCCATATTCGCCAACTTTAATTTCTCGAACTCTAAAGCTAAGATTTTTTCTTCGTGTTCCATTTTCTGTTTTCTCTCTTCAGCTTCTAGCTTCTGTTTTCTCTCTTCAGCTTCTAGCTTCTGTTTTCTCTCTTCAGCTTCTAGCTTCTGTATTTCCATTTGGAATTTTTTCTCTTCAGCTTCTAATTTCTTTTGTTCCATCTCCATTTGGAATTTTCTTTCATCTGCTTCTCTTTCTATTTTCTGTCTCTTTTCTTCAGCTTTCTGCGCCTTGGCATATTCAGCAAGAGCAAAATCCTCTAATTTATCTACAGTCTTACCAAGGGCTTTCCCTTGCTCAATGAAATAATCTAAGGTAGACATTATGTCTAATAATATACTATAACACTTTGTATAATATATATTATCTCAGAAACTCACTTTATCCCAACCTCAGTGGGAGACAAGTCTTTATCAAAGAACTTGTATAACAACTTGATTACAATATCACCAATAATCACCTCTATCTATAGTGCATTATACTATTAATAGTGCATTACCTAGTATGTATATAGACAGTGTATGACAAAATCAACTATACATACAAAAATAACAAGGA
Organism: Oreohelix idahoensis; assembly: GCA_024509875.1. Classification (NCBI taxonomy): domain Eukaryota; kingdom Metazoa; phylum Mollusca; class Gastropoda; order Stylommatophora; family Oreohelicidae; genus Oreohelix; species Oreohelix idahoensis. The sequence goes on along the minus strand of JAMPIV010014433.1, from coordinate 742,003 downwards.
CAAGATATCAAACATAAACGAAAACGTTCGCAGGGATCAACAAAAGAATAAAGCAGAACTAAAGAAAATATACGAGGAAAGCTGCGAATATACTAACAGAACAATTAACAAAACAGTGTATAAACGAAAAGGTGTAAAGAAATAAACGATAGGAAGAGGAGGCGAACAAATACAAACAAATTAATCAAAACTAAAGAACAGAGAAAAAATATACGAAAACAACACTAACACATGTCATCACAGCTAAACAAAAATAGCAACAAAAGTCGCTAGCGATTTCCACTGAGGGAAATTCGCAATGGTCCCTAAAGAATGCTCACAGTAGGCCCTTGGTTAAGTGGGATGTACCCTACTGGAGTCACAGCCCAACCGAACCCGCTGAAATGCAAAAACATATATAACATATAAAACAAGGAAACATGTAATATAAAAATATAAATTTATGGAAGGCTTAATTCAGTCACAACATAAAGGCACAGTTCACAAACATAAAGCCACTTATCTTATACTGGCTTAAAAAAAAAAAATCCTGGCCTCAGGAACAACAACAATGAAGTTCTCAGCACACACAGTTCAGCGCTAAGACGATCCAACGCTGAAGGGATATCGGAACTTGCCTCCAACACGACAGCAACAATGGCACAGGAACTGTCTTCCAAGTTGACAGCAACAACGATGGTACAGGAACTGGCTTCCAAAATGACAGCAACAACGATGGTACAGGAACTGACTTCCAAAATAACAGTAACAACGATGGTACAGTAACGTATCGTAGTAGTTCATGTAGGATGCTGTAGATCTATATTAGCGAATGATGTTTGGGTAACAGCCTGAAACTGGCGACCACTGTAAAGATCAGATCATATGAAGTGTAGTACCACTGTAGCAGATAGGTGCACTGGCACTGTTGGTAGTTGGTACTGCTACTAGTGTAAATATGATGACATACACGCCCACACAGGGCTACTGTAAATAGATCATGAAGACGTCACAGAAACACAGGATGATGAAGTCAGGAAGCGTTGAACGACTGGTGACGTTTCCAAACATTTTATTACAGTTCAATATAACAGCACGCTGACATCGACACATACATTGTCATATGAACAAAGGTTTAACACATCATAGACATAATCACACGCCAATACACCTCTGGCAAAAATAGGCCGCTTGAACAGTGGGCTTACATATATAGTTCATTGATACTCTGGTACAACACTTCTGGCAAAAATAGGCCGCCTTGGACAGCGGGCTTACATATATAATTCATTGATCATTTGGTTCAACACCTCTGGCAAAAATAGGCCGCCTTGGACAGCAGGCTTACATATATAATTCATTGATCATTTGGTTCAACACCTCTGGCAAAAATAGGCTGCTTGAACAGCGGGCTTACATATATAGTTCATTGATACTCTGGTACAACACTTCTGGCAAAAATAGGCCGCCTTGGACAGCGGGCTTACATATATAATTCATTGATCATTTGGTTCAACACCTCTGGCAAAAATAGGCCGCCTTGGACAGCAGGCTTACATATATAATTCATTGATCATTTGGTTCAACACCTCTGGCAAAAATAGGCTGCTTGAACAGCAGGCTTACATATATAGTTCATTGATACTCTGGTACAACACCTCTGGCAAAATAGGCCGCCTTGGACAGCAGGCTTACATATATAATTCATTGATCATTTGGTTCAACACCTCTGGCAAAAATAGGCCGCCTTAGACAGCGGGCTTACATATATAATTCATTGATCATTTGGTTCAACACCTCTGGAAAAAATAGGCCGCTTGAACAGCGGGCTTACCACTTCTTCGCACCGGGAGTAAGTCGCCTAAATAACTCAAAGTTTCGTGGCAATACAAATAAGTTCAAAATGTTTTCTTTACCTGCTCTGCCTTCCATGAATCAAACACCAGAAAAACACTTGCCATTTCCTAGGCTTATAACTCTAAGCCAGAATCACATTAAAGGGGAATCTTAAACATAATCTAATCACAGAAGAACTCTGATCCCTTAAGACACTTGCCAGAGCAAAACGCTAAACGACTTGTCAGCTCAAAAACGCTAGGCCACTCCACAAACAACAGTCTTCCCGTCGCGCCCAAATCATAGCGCATGCGCAAATCGATCGCGTGACCTGAGTTCGTTCACTACAGGAATGTACACAAAACTGTTCCCAGAAAATCTACGAACAGAACCTTATATGGGCATATACCTGGACACAAGTAAGCCCAAGGGGATATAACCACAAAAACAAGAATGTACTCGAAACTGTTCCAGGAAAATCTACGAACAGAACCTTATATGGGCATGTACCTGGACACAAGTAAGCCCAAGGGATACAACAACTAAAACAACCTTTTCCCAAAAAATAAAACTACTGGTAACCTCCCTTAGACCACAAATATAAGAAGAAGTGAAAAGAGGGCACATTAAAACAAACTGACATTTAACACTAATGTTTTTCATTAGAATGATATATATCACCAATGTTAAACTGATAGCAGGAACAAGATAAGTGCCTGTGGAACAAGAGATAAGGAGAAAAAAACACTGATGATGTAAAGGGTGCACATTGGGGAAACTTGTTGATAGCATTACAAGACAGTCTTTGTTCTAGAATCAGCAGGGTAAGAGAGGGAGACAAAAAAAACACATGGGGAAGAGAACTGGCAACTGACATGAAAGGGATTAGGAAGATCTTGAACTGATGGCACGAGATATGAGCTTGTGGGGGGCCTCTGCCCCTTGGAAGCTTAAAGGCAATAATGATAAATAATCTTCAAAAATATAGCTGACTAATATCAGAAGGTATTAACTAACAAAACAAAATATTCCTTTAAAGGCTGATGCTTAACCTGTTTGGGCTGGCCGAGCTGCTGTAAATCATGGATTCACAGTTTAAGATTTCCTCAGCTTGTTAATTTCACCAAATAAACTCACCTTTCCATAAACCCATAGATGGCAGAAATTTTCTATATTTGATTTTGGTATTCCACAGAAAGACGCTGTCATTATGTACTTCTGTGAACAGCTTTATGATTGTCAAAAACAATGCTACTTTTTAATAAGAAAAAACTCAGATTACATCACGCAAATCATAGTATAAATAAGTAAGATTATGGTACTTAAAAAGCCCTCATTTGTCTTTCATATATAGGATCATTTAATGTTAATGTCACATATAGTTCTAGTAAGTGGGTCTATGTGTACACCAGTTCATGATCATAGAGACATGGTTCAATATTATTTAATTATTCCACAGTTGTTGTTTCTGAGAAACTATTTCTTGCTTGTTAATAGGTCATGTTTGAAACACAAAGTTTAAAATGTAAATGGGTTTACACATACTAGAGATCATAATCATAAAGACATGGTTAAATATTTTTGTATCATTCCACAATTGTTTGTGCTGAGAAACTATTTTTTGTTCATTAAATAAATCAAGTGTTTGAAAAAGCAAAGTCTGAAACGTCGTATAATGTTAATGGTGAAATTAATGAACATATCACAACAGTTACTCATATTATAAATTATTCAGTCAAATAACTTCATATTTTACCTGAGAGAACAAATCATTGCTGAATCAAAATATTTTGTGGCGCACCGTTCGCTGCAGTAGAGTACGTTATGTATAACTAACTTTATCAAATAATTGTTAACTCTCATGAGACACGTTTATTCTTGATAATTTAAATATTTTGTGAAATATAAGTTTTATATTAACTGCAGTAAATCAATATATTCTGTACATGGACAGCATTTATATCATGGATCAGTCTGTAGACAATGTTTTGTCAATCTAGAGCCTTCTTTCCTTGTATCCCATTAATTTAATAAGCCACATTGCCTCATTTTCTAAGCAGTAAGTGAGATTTTACAATTATTTACACTTAACTGCATTTTGTTGTATACATTATTACATACTTCATAATAAGATTTGTGCAGGTTTATGTTTTTTTTGTTTGTTTTCTACCGTTTTTGAATACCAACTTCAGGTTAATGAACTGCTTCTTTATTTAATTATTGAAAACATTCCAGGTCTGTTGTAATTTTTTATTTAATATTATGTGTGTATAACAGAATTAACCCCGCATTGAATATTATCAAACATTAGTGAGAGCACAAAAATGTGTAGCATAGTTTTATGTTGTCATTGTTGTGTCATTATGTGACATCCGTTATTGTGGGTTTTACCCGTAACTACTTTTGACATCAACGATTCCTAGTAGTATACCTGTGCAATGTAGTCTTGTGGCGTAGATTATTGTTAGCACATTTCTGACTGCATTTCTCTATGACTGCATGTAAAAGTTGTTGTTTTGAATGCACTTTTCCTTTGTGCTCCTAATGGAGCAGGGAGTCACCACTGTAGCTGGTCCCCTTGCAGGAAGTCTGCACCAAGCATTCGCATGCTATTACAGTGATTGTTCCTGTTGCAATTTGTTTAACATAATGAGATTGTCAGCCTTATCCACAACCTCATATTAGTCACCTTGTACAACGTACGAGAGGGTGGAGGTTGTCCCTGTTCTTTCATCGTCTCTTCAGAGACCCCCAGGATCTCCTCAGGGCATGACTCCTTGTGTGAGATATTTTGTTGAGTTTGCTTGTGACATAATAACTGTAACTGTTATTAACTAAGTTATCAGACCTAAAGGTCTTATATGTTTGGACATGCGCCCTAATATAACTAACTGGGTTGAACCTCGCCAATACGAGACAAAATTTTAGGTAAAGAAAAAAAATACGTGATGTTGTGAGTATCAACATCATCATTTTCTTTTGAGCTCCCTATGTAGCAGGGGAGCCGCGGTAGCATAGTGGTTAGTGCGCTGGCTTCCTAGCTCAGTGGTTTATGGCTCGATCCCCAGATGAGGTGGTATTTTTTTTAGGCCGCAAACGGCTCCTGGGTCGACCCAGCCTCAACTGGATACCACAGCAACTCTGGGAAGGTTAAGGTGGCCGGCGTGATGTTGACCACATCACCCCTAGTGTGCCGATGGTCAAGAAAATATGGGCCTAACACCATATTCCCTTTATGCCTCAATGGACGTGTGACGGGATCCTTCCCTATCAAGCATAGAGCTACCACTACAGTTGGTCCCAATAGGAAACCTGCACCTAGCAGTCACATACACTTGTAGCAGTGGTTTCTATGGCAACTTGTTTTTCATGACATGGTTGTCAGCCCCCATGCACATTTGTCAGTATACTTGGTCATATATTTTATTTACCTGTCGCTGTTATTAATAAATGTTATTGTGAGTACACTTACATTTACTTGTGGCACTTATTGACATGTTATTGTGCGTATATTTGTGACATATTTACCTGTGGGTGTAATTGACTTACATTGTGTGACTATGTTATGACATTTGTGCCTGTTGTTGTGACATATTTACCTGTGGCTGTTACTGACATATATTATTGCACATATACATGACATTTATGGTTGTTAATAACATACATTATTGTACCATCTCATTTATCCCTTTTATGCTCCATACAGAGTATGGAGCCTCTACTGCTTCTGGCCCTCTGCCAGGAAGCCTGCATCGAATTGTATACTCTAGCAACAGTGGTTTCTAAAGCTATTTGTTCTACATGATGAAGTTATTGTGAATATGCCAGTTACTTACTTTGTTGTTGTTGTACTAATAGCATGCATTCCAGTGACCTTCCTTATGACTTACAGTGTGATGTGTGTGTGTGTTGCTAAATTGTTTATTACTGTTCCAGAAGCTTATACTGTTGAAGTATAGTGTATTTGTGATTTACATTTTAATTTTATTAAGAGGACTAGAAGCTTACATTCTTGTGGTATTTCTTTTTTTAAAATAAATATTAATGATGAAAATATCCCATTCAACCTCTGATGGGTTATAATTAGGATATATATTGTTTTCAATCCCAAATAATATGAACAACTGCCAATATGGGATAGTGGCATCACACTTGTCAAATCATTGTAAATAGGGCAAATCACAATTGTGTGGTATTTCTGATGTCCCACACGCTTTTGACCTTGTTTATTTTTTTTCTGTTTATTTACCTGATAATTGACATTCTAGTGACATTAACACACAAAGAAGGATCAAATTAGACACGACATCACGTAGTCCCATACAGATACTGCTGTAGGAGAGTGAAGTGTTAGAGACTTTACCATACTAGGTCCAGCTTTTTTATGAGGTGCTGGTGACCAGTTACCTTTCTCGCTGCCTTTTGCCTTTCCTAACTCAAGAGCTGAGTCAGGTACCCATTTACAGCTGGATAGACTAGAGCGTAATGTTACTAGGTTTTGATCCCCATAACCCGGTAACTGTACCATGAGAGGAAAGCTTTAACCGTTTAGCCACTCGGACGCTGCATTAAGGTTTTATGTTTAACATTGCATTCATTCCAGGCCTTGAATACAGTTGTATTTTTGGTAGTGAAACTAATCTAACCAGTTATTATTGAGTTTTCTGTTATTTGTTATTTTTATTTGAGAGTATGAAGAGTTGTAAACTTGTTTATGTTTTTATTTTGTTATATCTTATATTCATGGTAAAGGCCTTCCACAATTTAAATACATAATACATGAGTGTAGCTGGAGCAGGGGTCCTGCTTATCTTTCTGCTTAGGGAGTTTTATTTGTATTATAAGTCACTTCTTGCTACCATTTAGATAATTGTTTTTGTTTTGTTTTTTTGTAGATCATTCATCAGTACAGAATAGATATTTTTGGTAATGAAGGACCAATCCTTGAACCATAAATGGTACATTTTTTTCTACCCTGTATTTTTTATTTATTTTATTATTCATTCTACATTTCCTACTTTCTGTTGATGTGTGATCTGCTGTGACACCTCAGAATTTGTACTTTTAAAAATCATGTCTTGATAATATATATTTTATGATTATTATTATATTCGTGTATCTGACAAAACCATCTATTTAATAAAACAGTTTCCAGCAAATATTATTTCTGTGTTTTTGTTCATTTTCATGCAGATTGAGATGGTTTAAACAAAAATATTTGTTTCTTTTATGCTGTCTGCCTGTTGATAAACAAAAGTCCTCATTAGTGACTGCTGTGACAACTGTCATTGACAACCTCATTAGTGACAACTGTCATTGACAACCTCATTAGTGACTGCTGTGACAACTGTCATTGACAACCAAGTTTATCACCTATCATGTGTTCTGCTTCTTAGATCGTTAGCCCCTGACTGACAAAGCAGTCACTGGCTATCATGCCATCTTGTATGGCAGTAACAAACCAATTTCACTTTGCTTGGTCAGTGGCCATCATGCCTAGTGGTGTCTTGTAGGGCCCTAGCAGTAAGTTTCTCCCTGTTTCATATACACCATATAGCAGAGGTTCCCAAACTGGGGTGCTCGTACCAGGGGATATGAGAAGCTTTTCAAGGGGTACTGGTAATATTTGGTAATTAACTGAATTATAATCAAATATTGCGTAGCAGTGATAGCAACCCAAAAAAAAAATGGTGTGGATTTGAGAGGAGATGGGAAATAGAGGAGGGGGGGGGGCTGCGGACGTTCTATTACAACCAAGGGGCCGGTGACCCGACAAACATTTGGGAAACACTGCAATACAGTTTAGTACCAGCGACGTCGCATGAGCTGCCAGATTAATGTCAAATCAACATTAGACTGCCTTAGGGACTCCGACTCCAGATTTATCCTTAGGGTTTACTCCCGAAGCCTTTCCCATAAACGGATATTCCCGCATGGCCAGTGGAGGTTACCTTCTCCTAGATAGGCTACCAACCAAGGATCACAGGCCCTATCTGTCCGAAGATGCTGGTTTTTAAGGTACCAGGGGCTCGCTTTCGTCCCTTCTCCTGTCAATGTAAACAGTTATGTCAGACTTAAACTGAACCACACGTGAAGTCTGGGAGCTGGACTTGGTTGTCAGAGTCTATTTGAGGCACATGCGTGCCGTAGAAGCATTTATCTGCAGTGGTAACTTCCCTACCACAACTCCCAGCTATGACAACCTTCAGCATATATGGTAATGAAGTAAACTAACGCACTAGTTCATCATCATGATAATTGTTCAGCCCCCTGTGGAGCTTTCAATAAGTTTATGCCAAGCCGTCCTGTCCTAGTGACATGTGTTCAGGTTCTTTCTTTCTTTCTTTCTTTTGTGATTGCTTAACCAATTGTAAAGGTCTCTATAAGTGTCAACGGTAATGGCACAGATACTGTAATGTGGTGTAGCCACTTGTGAAGCACAGGCGATTTTGTAGATGACGAATATAAAGAGAACATAAAACAACAACATAAGTAGCATTAGTTAGGTTAAGTTAAATAAAAGTGTTAGGGAAGTGACTGAAATTCAGAACAGATCACAATGACCAGATAGTTATATTAAACGACAACTAACAAGGTCAATTAGATATTTAGTTTGAATAAAACTAGGCGAGATGACCGCTAGAGAAAAACAGATCACAAGAACACAACATGTGACAAAATTGACGAGTGGACTTAGTACGTGACTGAAAGATTGCACCAGCAGCGGTTTTTAAATTATATAGGTCAAGTCCCTAACTAAGTTAGAAGACCAGATCATTATGACCAGACATGTGAGTTGTATCAGCAGTGGTTCTCAAATTACACGAAGAAAGTTAATCACTATAATAGGTTTAGAATCGTTCACACGCACTTGAAATAATAAAATGCCAGCACGGTTTGACATGAGACAATGTCGGCCAGCCGGTAGAAAGTACGTGGTAACCGTTGAAAAACAAGGAGGGGTATAAAAGAGGCAGATAAGGCAGACAGAGAAGAGCTCGAAGATAACCATGTAGAAGTAGACTGCAGAGAGATGTTAAGATGGTAGTGCTACTCTTTCGGCCAAAAGAACTTCAAAATTCATAGATAGAAGCAAGTGTATTGAGATCTCTCCAAAAGACTACCAGTCTCCAACAACCACGCACTACGTTTTTCGGTACATGGTTTTTTCCAAAATTAGGAGAGGTAACAAATCTATGTACTTAGTTAATTTTTTTTTTTTTAACTTAGTCGTTCCCCTTCTACCGTGAGGTGTAGAGGTTTGGAAGAGAGAGCGCCAGACTATCCTATCGGCTGTCTTCCTCCTGACCTGGTTCCATTCTAGTCCTCGGTCCTTCAAAGATTGTCTAATGTTGTCCTCCCAGCGGACTATAGGTCGTCCTGGGGGTCTGGATCCCTGGCTCTTTGTTTCCCATGCTTGTCGTGGTAGCCGATCTTCTCCCATTCTGCAGACACGGCCAAACCATCTTAGTTGGGACTGTTCTACTTGGGTCTGCAGGGGGTGGGATTTTAGGCCTTGACGTATCGTCTGGTTGCGGACCATGTCTCTTCTTGTTACTTCAACCACCTTCCTCAGATACCTCATTTCAGAGGTTTGGGTCTGGCTTTTGTGGGTTGTAAGTCATTGCCCATGACTCGCATCCATATCTTCAAGACTGGGACTTAGGTGGAGCGGTATACAGTCATCTTCGTTTTCTTACCAACCTCTCTCTTGCTGAGGAATCCTCGATTTATGGCCTGAAAAAGTCTCCCAACTGCTGCTTTTCGAGTGGCCAACTCTTCTTTGATGCCTCCCTTTCGGTCTATAATAGCTCCGAGGTATTTAAATTGGTCGACCTGTTCTACCAGCTTAATCTGATGTCTTCTTTCTTTTCGTGATATCACCATGGATTTTGTTTTAGAGCTGCTTATGACCATCCCTCTCTTCTCCAGCTCTTCCTTCCAGACTTGCAGGTTGGATTGGAGATGTGCCTCTGATTTAGCAATCAGGGCAATATCATCAGCAAATGCCAGCTCTGAAATACAGAGCTGTCTCATCTTCCAGTACCCCACTGAATACTTTCTTGTTCTCTCCTTACATGCCTTGATGACATCGTCCATGAGGAGTATGAAAAGAAAAGGTGACAGGATATCACCTTGTCTTACACCAGTGGTGGTCCTGAACTCTTCTGACTGATGGTTTGCTGTCCTCACATAATTTCTGCAAGACTTGTAGAAGCTCTGTATAGCATGAATCAGAGGTGCTGGAATATTCTTCCTTGCCAAACAGTCCCAAAGTTTGCTCCAGGGGACCCTGTCAAACGCCTTTTCCAGATCTATGAAACAAAGATGGATCTCACTCTTATACTCAAGGGCCTTTTCACTCAGCTGTCTGAGTGTGAAGATTAGGTCTTGAGTACTTCATATAGCTCCGAATCCGCACTGGACTTCATCCAATTGTGGCCCAGCTAGGCGTCGGATTCTCTGCTCTAGGATTCTAGAGTAGATTTTACCAGGACACTGAGAAGGGATATGCCTCTATGGTTTCCACATTGTCGATTGTCACCCTTTTTGAAAATTGGTGTTATGATGGCAATCTCTTAATCCTTTGGTATGGTCTTGTTGCACCAGGCTGCCTGTAGGACCCTTAAGAGAAATAGGTCACCTGATGCTCCCATGTACTTAACCATTTCTGGTGTTATACCATCATGCCCTGCTGCTTTGCCCATCTTGATTTTCTCCAGTGCTGCCTTCAGTTCTTACATCTTTATGTCATCTTCATCACCATTGGTTTCTCTTCTGGGCTAGTGGTTATCATTTCTGATGCTTGACCTTGCTCACCATCAAGGAGTTCTGAGAAATATTCTTTCCATCTTTCCATTACTTCCTTCAAGGCAGTAAACAATTTGCCTTGCTTGTCCTTTATAAATTTGAGAGGGCATTGTTTTTCCTTCCTCGTGTTCTTTAGGGTCTTATAGAACAATTTCTGGTTTTCTCGCGCATCTTTTTCTAACTTTTCTCCAAATTCTTTCTAGGACTTCTGTTTTGCTGCTAGCACCTTGTTCTTTGCTTCTGTTCTGAGTATCTCATATTCTGTATATTTCTCTATTTGTCCTGCTGTGTTGTTAGCTCCTAAGTATTGTTTACATGCCATTTTCTTCTCTCTTATTTTCTCTTTGACTTCCTCTGTCCACCAAGGTGTCCTCTTTCTCTTGTTCCCAAGTCGGACTTCACCACATGCTTCTGCAGCAGCTGTCTTTATGATGTCCTTGAATTTAAGCCAGAGGGTTTCCAAGTCATCAGGTTATTCTTCTGTGTTTCTCACCGCCGTAGCAATAAGCCTCTGATATCTGGTCTTAATTTCTGGCTCTCTCAGCTTGTAGGTCTTAATGCTCATTTCTCCCATTCGTTTACTTGGTTTCTTGCGTGATGTTGGGCAGTTCCTAGGTTAAGCAACTCTTTCAGTTGTTCTTTTGATTGTAAGCAGGTAGTGATCACTTCCAATCTCTGGCCCCCTCCACACTCTAGCATCCCGGACATATTTGAATGAGCTCCTCCTAACTATGGCATAGTCGATCACTGACTTCTCATTCTTTGTTGGTTCACATCTAGTGTATGCATGTATGCGCTTATGGGGGAACTTTGTGTTTGTAGTGATCAGATTCTGCTCACTGCAGAATCTAAGGAGTCGCTTTCCATTGTCATTGGGAGTATCTTCTCCATATCTTCCGATAACTCCACCCTATCTATCATGGTCATTTCCAACTCTGGCATTGAAATCTCCGAGCATGATAATTTCATCTAGGTTTTTAGAAAGTGATACAGAAACCCAACCATTCGTTGCTAGTAAATATGGTAGAGGTCAACTAGCAGAAGACAGACAAGACTGAATCACTCCTTATTAATCGTATGAGAAATGATTAGAAACTGTACGATACTGCTGAATGTTTGAATCATGTTGTATCAAACCAAATCCATAAGAAATAGCGGCACGTCATGGGCCTATTCAGCTAAATAAACAGTATTAGAAAACGTTTTCTTGGATTTTTTTTGAAACCAATGCATGTAACTATCGTGACGTCACAACTTTCCATGTCGTAAAGTCTACACCATCATACCCTGTATTGGTGTGCGTTCATGTTTGGTGACAATCATTCTTTTAAAACCAAAACTAGTCATCAGCAGGCTACTCAGGAGAACCTGGTAAATGAGGTTTCCATCAGCCTCAATCTCTCAAGACAAATAACAACTCAAGTTGACATCAGTGTGCTAAAACTTCACCACAATACGACTTTTCAAGAGAAGACGCATAACCTGGGACAATATAACGTGAATACATTTTGAGAACCATCGACAAAAGAAATTCGTTACTTTAACACTGAAGAGAAAATACGTCGTCAACAGAAAGACTAACATAATGTCCTACCTGACAAACTAACCAAGACATTGGATGGACTAATCTGCCATTCTACTAAAACGAACAGTCATCAATTTCCAACACTAACACGCTAACAAACAGACAGATAACACAACAAACAACATTAACACGGCCACATATGCTGTCTATATGGTGCCGTTTTGTAAGTGAGTACCCGGCGATGACGGTTTTTGTTACGACAGGAACTAAACAACAATTGTTCAGCTCACGGACGGACATTGCAATGTGATGTGTTTTCGGGATCTGCACTTCAAATAGTTACTTTTATAATTACAGCAGCGTTATATTAAACATTCTAAACGTTTAGTATTGCTCCAACTGTATTCATGAAAGCTTGTTTTTCACGGGAGCCTTTTCAAGTCCTTCATTCGTTTGTTTTATTATTAGTATTTTTTTTATGATTAATTTGCATTAATGAAGAAATCTTTCTTCGTCTTTAGGTTAACAGGAGTAACTTAAGACTAATATTTTATGTGTTTTTATGGTGATGTTCTCTTCCATATGAAATTTTTAGTAGGTTTTTTTTTCCCCCTCATACAAGTTCAGAGGCGGAGACAGAGTTTTCAGGTGTGGGGATCATCATTTGGTGCCAGGGCTGATTTGTTGCTCATCCCAGTGCAGGGGCGGCGTTTGTGTTTTTACCGTGTGGGGTGTGTTTTTTATGTTTTCTTAGCTCATTATTTATATGGTACCCACAACAGGTTGGTAGCTTTGTTTTATATGGTAAAATGTTGGTTAATATTGTTAGTCAGTGAATATACTTTTAGGGAATATGGGCCTACTCTTACTACTTCACACTCGTAGCCTACATTATAGCCCACTTTGATTGTGACACAATCTCTATCGTCTGCTCACTTGCAACAGTTACACACACACAACATATGATGGAGCAACAACACTTACAACATCAACAGCAAGTGCAACTACAGCAACAGGCTGAATCACAACATCAAGCCATGCAACAACCTTTACCTCCAGACACAGATGCGACCATGATCGCATTGAATAGGATCACTGATACACTCCAGACAGTCGATCATTAAGCAAAATATCAGTCCATCAGACAATTGATCACTCCATTCGAAGGAGATAAAAAGAAGTTTAGAAATTGGCTTGTTGAAATTGACAAGTATGCTTCTCTAATAGGCGCCTCTTCTAATGTAGACCTTAGGCGTATCGCTGTGCTTTCATCGAACGGGCTAGTTACAAACTTTTTCGTCGAAGAGAAAAATCACATCCAAATTAAGACTTTCTCTCACTCCGTAGGGAACTAGTGCATCGCTACTCAGACATAATAGACGTGTGATAAGGTGGGCGAGGGATGATGATGGTGGAGTTAAATATGATCGCTTTATCGCTGCCAATTCACGCTCGCACCAGACCCGTACAACGATAAAACTCTGATCCAAAGGCAATTGCTATATTTATTATTACAACCCTCTCAGTGACACCAAGGAAATAAACGACATTAAACAAACACCAAACAAACACCAATAAACAACCAGCCAGTGCTCCGCTGCTAATCTGAAACGCAAAACAAAGCACTGACTAGTTAAAATCATAATATAACTACTCGTCAAAAGTCAAGGGCCACTTAGAAAAACCTTGGTTGAAACCATAAAACAAATCTGATATAAACGTAATTGGTGTCAGTCAAAACGGCATTTATTGAATACCAAATTGACATGTCACGTAAAGAAATGGAAACACACATTCAAACGCAATGAAGCTGTGAATTGTGTCACCCTCCTTTTCAAAAGTCACACAATAGATATTGGACAAATAGACATTTCAAAATCGGGTATGACCACCGTTTGCAGCAAGGCATTCAAGACAGCGTAGACGCATCGAGTCCACAAGGGTCCGAAGAGTATCCTGAGGAACAGCTTGCCATTCCTGAAGCAGAAATGCAGTCAGCTGTGCAACATCCATTGGCAGGGGGTGATTTGTTGACAATCTTTGACCAAGGAAATCCCAGAGGTGCTCAATCGGAGAAAGGTCAGGTGAATGAGCTGGCCACGCCATCCTGATGATTCCATGTTGCTGAATAAACTCATTCACCACACGAGCTCGATGGGGTCGAGCGTTATCATCTTGGAGGATGGCATTACCACCTATGGCCTCCAGAACAGGCTGAACAATTGGTCTCAACATTTCGTTCTGGTATCTTGGGCCGGTCAAGTTGCCTTGGATGATGTAGAGTGGGGTCCTGCCGTGTCTGGAGAAGCCTTCCCAGACAATGACAGAACCCCTACCATAACGATCCACCTCTCGAATTGTGTCATCAGTAAATCGCTCTCCTGGTCGTCTCCAAACTCGAATCCTGCCATCATTGAATGACACAGTGAAGCGAGATTCATCAGTGAAGAGAACTTGACTCCATTGTTGTCTTGTCCATCGGATGTGCTCGCGACACCAAGCAACACGGGCTCTGCGATGAGCAGGAGTAAGAGGGATTCTGACTGCAGGACGTCAAGCAGCCAGTCCAAATTCATGCAAACGTCTGTGAATGGTGCTTTGACTGACATTAACGTTTACAGTTTGTCTCAGCTGACATCTTAGAGTGGAACAAGTCACTGTTCGATGGCGCAGGGCTGACAACAAGAGGTACCGGTCTTCATGTCTATTGGTGCATCTAGGGCGACCTGGTCGGTGGCGATCCTCCACACTTCCTGTGGCCTGAAATCTCTCCAAAATTCTTTGGAAAATAGAGTGTGACACAGCAAGCCGTCTAGCAACCTCACGGACAGATAAACCACTTTCAACCCACGCTGTAGCCCTCATTCTTTGTAAGGTGTCAAGACTTCTTCACGGTGGCATGGTTTTTGCAAGTGATGAAACTTCCCTAAGTCTGCTGATTGTAAAACAAATTAAGAGTGAACTCTGTTCACGAAAAGTCGCCATTGTACGTGGAATGTCAATCAGCACGATTACTTCACCTGTTTGGTTCTACGGAGGTTTGAAAAAACAGATTAAAAATGTGAATTTATGGTCAGCAAACCAAATTGCACGTGATCACCATGGTTGTCGGTGAGTTGTTTTTATGCTTAACGTGCATAGAGGACTGTCAGAGGAAGATATTGCACCCATTTTTACTAAAAACTTCCTTCATTTAATCATTCTATGCGCTTAAATAAAAGTGTATTGAAAATAATAGGGTGGCCCTTGACTTTTGACGAGTAGTATATATATATATATATATATATATATATATACATACACATACATACATATACACACACATACACACTGTTAAGACATATTTTTATTAATGGGAGTTAAGTGTTAAAGACTCATATGGACGGGTCGGATTTTTGTTACACACGCTAGTAAGCACGCTTTTAGTGATGAGATGATTTTTTTCAGTTGGGGGCTTTGTGCTCTGTAATTTTTGAACATAGCTCAATCTGAGTCTGTGTCAGTCTTTTTTAAAAATATGATAAACAAAGTGTTTGAAGTTCTTAATGATAGTTGGGGGGAAGAAGCGGTTGAGTTTTGAGCTGGGTTCTCAAGCGGTGAGTCCGTGATGAGTAATTCTCACGGGGAGTTGAACTAAGGGTCGGTGATCCCGACAGTGCGTTCCTGGCAGAGCTTCGGGATGGTCGTTATCTATCTCGCTAGTATGTTCCAGTGGATATTTTTTGTTAAGGGAGAATTTGATATTGAAGATATCTTTGAAGCCATGGATTGTACCGGCCAGTATTATTATTCATATTTCCTTTGATGGATTTTTCCCCTGCTATCAGAAGATATATAGCGAGTTGCTGTGTAAGCAACCAGTGGGAGTTTTTGATACGATTCATATTCTAGAGGCCAGGGATTATACCGGCCACCATCATCATCATCATCATTTATAAGGATATTTATGTAAACCCTTTTCTCTGATGGATATTTGTCCCTATGGATATTATTGCACTGAGAGTTGCTGATATAATAAGAATTACGATGTTTTTCCCTCTGATGGATATTTGTTCCTATGGATTATGCTCTAAGTTATGGATTTACTTACCTGATGCTTCATGATTATGCTGTGAACCGTTTTGCCATGACGACTACGTTACCGTGTCGTCAATAAACTGTATAACGTTAAAACTAGTCTTCAAGATTTCCTGACCCCTATATTTCTGTGGTGTGTGATCGCAGTGTGGTTAGGTATGCACGAACTTATGACATTCGCCCTTATAGTAGATTCACACATTTACACAGTAGCAGAAGTGACGGCCTGTGTGGCCTGCTGAGGTGGTTAAAGAAAACAAACTTTAACACACACATATACATATATACATACATATACGAGAATAAATAAATAAATAAATATATAAATATATATAAATATATATATAAATATATATAAATATATAAATAAATAAATAAATAAATAAATAAATAAATAAATAAATAAATAAATATATATATATATATATATATATATATATATATATATATATATATATATATATATATATATATATATATATATATATATATATATATATATATATATATATATTTATATATATATATATATATATATATATATATATAAATATATATAAATATATATATAAATATATATATATAAATATATATAAAATATAAATAAATATATATATATATATATATATATATATATATATATATATATATATATATATATATATATATATATATATATATATATATATATATATATATATATATATATATATATATATATATATATATATATATATGTGAGGAGTTAATGTGATTGAATTTGCAACAGGCCCCAAGTCTTTTAAATTTTGCATTTATTTATGTTTTTCAGGGAAGGATTACGGTGGGATTTTTATCTTATTCGTTTTTTTATTTCTCTTTGTATAATAATCGAGTTTGGACTTTTTGCGTAGATTAAGAATTACGGTTTCTAGAAAAGATGGTAGTTTTAACTTTTAGACTGGCACCAGCGCGCTGTTTCATTAAGATAATTCGTTCTTGTAGAGATTTTCTAGTGTATCATAATGGCAGAGCATTTCTGGTCATTTCTCAATGAGCGCGTGGAACGGAATTTTTCCGCTTGATCGTAAGTTCTAAAATTAGATAATGACAGCAGGCGATTCCTGGCATGTTGGTTGGTCCAGAGATTGACCCGCTTAAGAACAAAGCCAGGGAGTGACGCACGCGTAGCGTGGTCTCGGGGCTCGGGTAATAAATAAGCGTGTTTCCCTGGCAGAAGTCTCTCAGATTTTAAAAAACTTCAAGCCGTGGAGATCTATGCCGGAATGGCATATGCGAAGTCAGATTGCTCTCAGCAGATAGTCTACTTTGGTAAATATACAGTTAATTAAGCTTTAATAGTTTATAAGATTTTTGCAGAGTTGTTTCTAGGAGTTAAAGTTAATTCATAGAAGTAGAGCCATCAATGCTAAATTTTTTAAATTGAATATAACTGACAGGGCAATTAGGTATCTTGTGAAAAGGTAGTAGGGAATTTTGATAGTTTCCTCAGAGTAGCTGCTTGTATTAAATTAGTATTACTGTTATTTGTCAGAAGACAGGGGTATCAAATTTTTCCTGGATTTGTGATTTTAAATGGTGCAGCGTAAAACACGCTCGCAGAATTAAATTAATTTTAGTTCGTAACGGACATGCCATGAGTTACCCTCTTATCTAAATTATTATCAGAGTGCATTCTTTCTTTTTATGAGATAATGAAAGCTTAAGGATGTGAGATGTTAAATACCATAAATTTGAGACACGATGCACGTAATTTCATTGTGATTTTCGAGGATTTGAAAAAGGGGCTACCTGAGCACGTGCAGTGTATCTTTTTTTAGAGGGGTGAATCTGATAACGGAAGAAGAGAGGGGAGATAGCGGTGTATGCATTGTAAGATAGGATTTCAGTTCCTTTAGAGATCTATACAGTATATATATATTGTTATCGGAATCGGGTGTAAATAATATTCCCGGCATGTGGGTGAAGATTTCCCAATATTTAATTTAAAATGTTGGCAGAGTATATACGCTAGGTATTTGCGTGTGTATTTAATTGTTCTTTAAGTGTGTGTAAATTTCCAGCGGGCTCATTTGGGTCACGCTGTTGTTAAGAATGAGTGACTTTAATGTTAGAGCAGGGGAAATTGTGTATTTTGCTCTGTGTGGGTAAAACCTACATTTTGAAGTCAGCAGTTACGGGTCTAGTTGGGATTTTAAATTAGTCCATATCCAATAGACATGTTTATAATGGTGAATTCATGGAGATGGGAGATTATTGTCTCGGGTGAAGTCTAGTATAACGTGGTTTAGCGAGGTAACACCTCGATCATTGTTAAATAGTAGGGCTAGGAATTTACCGGCAACAGGTTCATTCAGTGGTCAGAATGTTGTGACGGCTAACCTAAGCCGCCAGCATGTAAGAGATTAAGCCAGCTGAGTCTGGAGAGAGTGTCGATAGGACGGTATTTGAGGGAAAGTGGGGGTAGGCATGTTTACTAATCGCTGAAGCGATACTAGAGCATGGGAGCTGTATGGAAGATTTGAAACTTAAGTGTTAGAGATTTGAAACTTAAGTGTTAGAGATTTGAGACTTAAGTGGTTGAAGAGTTGGGATTTAAGTGTTAAAGATTGAGGGGTAAGGGAGTTTAGTGTTAATGATATGGAAAGATTTGTTGTGCGATATATATTTGTAATTGTTTTGTCCACAGCAGAGATTTTCCAGGCGTGGCAGCTAGGGCTACAGTAGTCCTTCAGCTGGCTAGAAGTTCGCCGGTCTTCTCAGGAGAAGAAGAGTCGGCAGAGCCAGAAAAGAAAGTGGAGTGGTGACAAGGGGGTCACCGGGGCAGAAGTCAGTTTGTGTACCCAAGAGAGAGCAGGGAGCTGGAAGCACAGACTTCTTCAGCAAGAACAGATGTTCGTAACTTCGGAGCTATTTACGCTCACGTTAAGCACACACTGATCCTAGGCGCAGGGCCTAAAAAGTGTCGTGAATTTCGGGCATAATAATCCCGACAGCCTTGAGCCCAAGAGAGGGGTATCCGGGCTACTGCAAAGTAATAATTCGTCTATTTGGAAGCAGCAATAGACCACGTCTCGAGTTTAGTTTACCAAGCAAGTCAGCAGCTACAACAGGCGGAGAAGAGGGGAAAGGGTTAAAATCCCTCTTAACTGGCCCAGATAGATAGAGAGAAGGAGAGTAGTGGAGGAGTCGTTTCTGTAGGAACTAGGAGTGTCAGACAGACACTGAACATAACATTAGAACTCAGAAATTTTCGTCAAGTTGTGTAGGAGATGTTAGAAGAGTTCGTTCGTGGACAGTGTGTTAGCCAGGAGAAGGTTAATTTGTCCAAAGCGGAGAAGCTGTGTAGACATTTCAGATTTGTGACGTCTGCAGACAGACAGTAGTAGTTAGATAGTAGTAGTTACTTATCAGCTGATTTTTTTTTTTTGTAAGGTGGATCTGAATGTTAACGATCCCACTTAACCAAATGTTGTATTACTTACCTTTCTTCCTTACAGGTTGAGGGGAGGGCGACGGGGGTTACCATACTTAAATCACTGTACTTTATTGTGTGTGTTCTTTCCAGGTGTGTGTGTTTTCCAGGTGTGTGAACACGCATGTTAAGTTCTATTTGGAGTATGTTATATGAATTTTCTGTGGTGTAAATAAAATCCATTGTAATTTCAGGCTGGATCAGTCACTTAATTCAACATACATGTTGTCTGTAAGTGGTGTCTGTGGTGTTAAGTAATTAAACCTTATCCCAGTCTTGGTAGTTAGAGGTAGTGAGGTTATCGCAAAACATTACGTCACCTAGTGGCAAGGGAGTCAATTTAGGTTCTCAACCCTTGACGCCAATAGCCTCATCTCCCACAGTCACTGTCATTTTTCTTCTGAAATCTATCTTCTTAGTCTTTCCCTCCACTAGAGTCTTGTCACTATATGTAGGCAGCCTCTAGTCCAAAATCCACTTCGTGACAAAGTGGCGGCGTTCGTCCGGTAGATGATCTTTGTTGGGATCAATTCTGTGATCGTGTCAAGATTCATAGATTGTTTCTATAGGAAAGTTCTGGAAAATAGATTTCCTTATAATATCCCTAGACTAGAGCTATATAAACTGATCCAGCTATTGTTTTTTCCACAGGAAGTTTCTCCACATGGTGCAGTCCGATTGTAGCTGTAGTTAGTTTGAGGTAACTGATGGCTAACTGAATTTTTTCTTAACAGGAAAGTAAATTCAGGTTTTCAGGTAGCTGCCTAACCTAAAATTTTTCTCAGGTAGTTCTTCAGATTGGTGCTAGTCGGAATTCACGTTTTTGGGACATTGGTTATACAGGGAGTAGAGTGCTGAGTAGGTACAGTACATTTTTCTTGTTCTTGTTTTTTGTCATTTCCCCGCTTTGTGAGTACTGCAGTGTTGTCAAGTAAGATGGCGGAATTGGTCAAGCTACTTGCTGCATGGAGGGATGCAGCTAAAGACATGGGGATGGATGAGGCCGAGACTAAGGCTTACATTATGAGGGAACAGGACCGGCAGACGGAGAGAGAGAGAAAAGAGAGGCGGAGAAAGAAGAGAGGGCCCGACTGGCAGAGATGGACCTGCGTAAAATGGAGGCAGAGGAACGGCAAAGGGCAGCCGCCGAAGAGAAAGAGGAAAAGGCTCAGCAGGCAGAGGAGAGAGCAGTAGAGAGGCAGCATGAACTTGCCATGCGGTCTTTGGAACTGCAAAGTAGATCGTCGGAGGGCAGTTCAGCGAATGGGAATTCACCCAGAGCAGTGGCGTCAGACACCCCAGGACAGGGAGGCTCCCGGATGGCAGCTATGAATTTTCCAATGGACTCTTTCCCTAACGGGAATGAGAAAATTGATGTATTCCTAGAAAAATTTGAATGAATGGCAAAAGCGTACGGGTTTGATGAGAGTTTGTGGTGCCTCAAATTATATCAGTCACTGAAAAACCAGGCCTACGACATCTATAGCAAGATGCTCAGTGAGGAACAAAATAACTTTGAGGCCCTTCGTAACGCACTGTTACAACGCTTCCAGTGGACTCCCCGTAAGTGCCAAGCTATGTTCAGGGAGAGCAGGCCGGAGAAAGGAGAAAGTTTTCCCCACTTCGCAGAAAGGCTGAGGAATTATCTCACTCGTTGGAGAGAATTGTCGGGTCTGGCAAAAACGTTTGAAGGACTCGAAGAGCTTGTCATGTGCGAACAAGTGAAAGCAAACATGTCTCCTGATTTGAGGAGGTACCTGGCGGAGCAGGGCGCCCAGCAACTGGACCAGATCATTCTTTTTGCTGAAAGGTTCCAGACAGCACAGGCCGAAGTACTGGGTCACAAACGAAAACACCCAGACCTGCCAGCACCAGACAAAGGAGCATCAGCATCGCAGTCGTTTTCTTCTTCTGCTCATCAGCAGCAGGGGCCGTCTCGAAAGGAGCCCCATCCCATTCATAACCTGCGGCCCCAACCGCATAAAAGAGCACAGGCGACAACGTCTCATGAACCCGCTAGAAACAGGGGAGAAAACGACAGGTACTGTCGCAATTGCCGTACCACCTCTCACTGGACTTCTCGGTGTGTAAACAAACCACCCACTCACCATACAGCGTGTTTAAGGGCGGTGAGAGTGAAAAAAGGGAACAATTGGGAACCTTTCAAATCAGAGAAGTGTTTCTCTAACAGTGGACCAGCAGTAGTGAATGGGACTGCTACCACTTGTTTATTTGACAGCGGGCTTACTTACCCGAGTATAGTCGCCCGACATTTGGTACAACCAGGCCAAATGACTAAGGAAAAGGTTGATGTTGGTGGAGTTTTGAGGGGAAGGACCTCACAGCGTCTGCAGATAGCCAATATTAAGGTGGAGAGCAGGTTTGTGCGTGGCACAATCAAAGCTGCTGTAATGGAACAGCCAGCTTATGACTTCATCTTGGGGGCCCCATATATAGTTTTGTAAATCCCCCAGT
This sequence comes from Oreohelix idahoensis, assembly GCA_024509875.1. Lineage (NCBI taxonomy): Eukaryota > Metazoa > Mollusca > Gastropoda > Stylommatophora > Oreohelicidae > Oreohelix > Oreohelix idahoensis. Next base: position 719,825 of record JAMPIV010014433.1, on the reverse strand, counting down.
TCCGATCCTTGCTGGTGCAAGGGGGCCTACTACAGGCCAGAGAAGTGAAAAGGGAGTGTCCCTGATTCACGGAGCCCCACGAGAGCTCAACCAGCCACGCCTTGAGATGGAGAGGTTAAATACCTCCAAGGATAGTGGAATGGTTTTTGCAGAGGCGTATCCCTCTGACAGCCCTGTTAAGCCGAGTGGCCAAACAGCGGCGACGCCTTTGATTTTGGAAATACCTTCTTTGTTGTCGGGAATTAGGCACCCGATGGTATTACCTCCTGTGAGCGAGGAACATACTGACAAGAGGGGTAGAACATATGTACACGACCAGCGCAATCTTCATAGGGCAGAAGACAGCGAATCGAGCGAACATATGTTTCCAACCAGCCCTGGAGCCCCATCCGACCAGCACTTTACTCAGACGGAGGAGGACAGTGATCTGAGAAACCGTTTGCCTATAAACGGAGATGGGCCCCATCCCGCTGCTAGCTCGCTAACAGAAAGCGGCTCTTGCAAAGAGGCAAGAAGCACAAACATACCACCAAATGCGTCCTGCTTAGTAGGGGAAACGAATGTCGCTGAGGTCAGGCGCAACCCAGTGAGAACCCCTGGTGAGAGCATAGAGAAAGGAGCAATCTCTACGCAACCTCTAGGCAAACCAGAGGGAAGTGAAGCGATCGGAGAATCGATGCTGGAAGCACCAGATAGTTCACATCTTCATCGCCATATACTTGCGGTCTCAAACCCGCTGAGGCGCAGCCAGGTAGTCGCCATCGCCAGGCAGCCACAAAGCCAGTTGGTCAGGGCAGCCGACCAAGACAGCCTTTTAACGGGCATAGCCAAGGAAGGTTCAGACCCACCAGTGGATGGCACAGGTCCGAAGAAAGATCAACTCTTCCACCAGAGCATGGGAGTTTGTTGTAGAAGAAGAAGAAGGAGGAAACGTAAAAGAGGAAGGTCTCAGGACAACCATGGGAGTTGTAGTCGCCAGGTGGAAATCACCAGTCGTGACCAGGATACTTTAGGGCATACAGGCAGATCTGTAGACTTGTATAGGGGCCAGTCTGGAAATACAAGATCACATTAAATTAGATCGTGTACCACGAACTTGAAGAGGGGGGTAATGTGAGGAGTTAATGTGATTGAATTTGCAACAGGCCCCAAGTCTTTTAAATTTTGCATTTATTTACGTTTTTCAGGGAAGGATTACGGTGGGATTTTTATCTTATTCGTTTTTTTATTTCTCTTTGTATAATAATCGAGTTTGGACTTTTTGCGTAGATTAAGAATTACGGTTTCTAGAAGAGATGGTAGTTTTAACTTTTAGACTGGCACCAGCGTGCTGTTTCATTAAGATAATTCGTTCATGTAGAGATTTTCTAGTGTATCATAATGGCAGAGCATTTATGGTCCTTTCTCAATGAGCGCGTGGAATGGAATTTTTCCGCTTGATCGTAAGTTCTAAAATTAGATAATGACAGCGGGTGATTCCTGGCATGTTGGTTGGTCCAGAGATTGACCCGCTTAAGAACAAAGCCAGGGAGTGACGCACACGTAGCGTGGTCTCGGGGCTCGGGTAATAAATAAGCGTGTTTTCCTGGCAGAAGTCTCTCAGATTTAAAAAAAACTTCAAGTCGTGGAGATCTATGCCGGAATGGCATATGCGAAGTCAGATTGCTCTCAGCAGATAGTCTACTTTGGTAAATATGCAGTTAATTAAGCTTTAATAGTTTATAAGATTTTTGCAGAGTTGTTTCTAGGAGTTAAAGTTAATTCATAGAAGTAAAGCCATCAATGCTAAATTTTTTAAATTGAATATAACTGACAGCGCAATTAGGTATCTTGTGAAAAGGTAGTAGGGAATTTTGATAGTTTCCTCAGAGTAGCTGCTTGTATTAATTAGTATTACTGTTATTTGTCAGAAGACAGGGGTATCTAATTTTTCCTGGATTTGTGATTTTAAATGGTGCAGCGTATAACACGCTCGCGGAATTAAATTAATTTTAGTTCGTAACGGACATGCCATGAGTTGCCCTCTTATCTAAATTATTATCAGAGTGCATTCTTTCTTTTTATGAGATAATGAAAGCTTAAGGATGTGAGATGTTAAATACCATAAATTTGAGACACGATGCACGTAATTTCATTGTGATTTTCGAGGATTTGAAAAAGGGGCTACCTGAGCACGTGCAGTGTATCTTTTTTTAGAGGGGTGAATCTGATAACGGAAGAAGAGAGGGGAGATAGCGGTGTATGCATTGTAAGATAGGATTTCAGTTCCTTTAGAGATCTATATATATATATATTGTTATCGGAATCGGGTGTAAATAATATTCTCGGCATGTGGGTGAAGATTTCCCAATATTTAATTTAAAATGTTGGCAGAGTATATACGCTAGGTATTTGCGTGTGTATTTAATTGTTCTTTAAGTGTGTGTAAATTTCCAGCGGGCTCATTTGGGTCACGCTGTTGTTAAGAATGAGTGACTTTAATGTTAGAGCAGGGGAAATTGTGTATTTTGCTCTGTGTGGGTAAAACCTACATTTTGAAGTCAGCAGTTACGGGTCTAGTTGGGATTTTTAATTAGTCCATATCCAATAGACATGTTTATAATGGTGAATTCATGGAGACGGGAGATTATTGTCTCGGGTGAAGTCTAGTATAACGTGGTTTAGCGAGGTAACACCTCGATCATTGTTAAATAGTAGGGCTAGGGATTTACCGGCAACAGGTTCATTCAGTGGTCAGAATGTTGTGACGGCTAACCTAAGCCGCCAGCATGTAAGAGATTAAGCCAGCTGAGTCTGGAGATTAGAGTGTCGATAGGACGGTATTTGAGGGAAAGTGGGGGTAGGCATGTTTACTAATCGCTGAAGCGATACTAGAGCATGGGAGCTGTATGGAAGATTTGAAACTTAAGTGTTAGAGATTTGAAACTTAAGTGTTAGAGATTTGAGACTTAAGTGGTTGAAGAGTTGGGATTTAAGTGTTAAAGATTGAGGGGTAAGGGAGTTTAGTGTTAATGATATGGAAAGATTTGTTGTGCGATATATATTTGTAATTGTTTTGTCCACAGCAGAGATTTTCCATGCGTGGCAGCTAGGGCTACAGTAGTCCTTCAGCTGGCTAGAAGTTCGCCGGTCTTCTCAGGAGAAGAAGAGTCGGCAGAGCCAGAAAAGAAAGTGGAGTGGTGACAAGGGGTCACCGGGGCAGAAGTCAGTTTGTGTACCCAAGAGAGAGCAGGGAGCTAGAAGCACAGACTTCTTCAGCAAGAACAGATGTTCTTAACAACTTCGGAGCTATTTACGCTCACGTTAAGCACACACTGATCCTAGGCGCAGGGCCTAAAAAGTGTCGTGAATTTCGGGCATAATAATCCCGACAGCCTTGAGCTCAAGAGAGGGGTATCCGGGCTACTGCAAAGTAATAATTCGTCTATTTGGAAGCAGCAATAGACCACGTCTCGAGTTTAGTGTACCAAGCAAGTCAGCAGCTACAACAGGCGGAGAAGAGGGGAAAGGGTTAAAATCCCTCTTAACTGGCCCAGATAGATAGAGAGAAGGAGAGTAGTGGAGGAGTCGTTTCTGTAGGAACTAGGAGTGTCAGACAGACACTGAACATAACATTAGAACTCAGAAATTTTCGTCACGTTGTGTAGGAGATGTTAGAAGAGTTCGTTCGTGGACAGTGTGTTAGCCAGGAGAAGGTTAATTTGTCCAAAGTGGAGAAGCTGTGTAGACATTTCAGATTTGTGACGTCTGCAGACAGACAGTAGTAGTTAGATAGTGGTAGTTACTTATCAGCTGATTTTTTTTTTGTAAGGTGGATCTGAATGTTAACGATCCCACTTAACCAAATGTTGTATTACTTACCTTTCTTCCTTACAGGTTGAGGGGAGGGCGACGGGGGTTACCATACTTAAATCACTGTACTTTATTGTGTGTGTTCTTTCCAGGTGTGTGTGTTTTCCAGGTGTGTGAACACGCATGTTAAGTTCTATTTTGTAGTATGTTATATGAATTTTCTGTGGTGTAAATAAAATCCATTGTAATTTCAGGCTGGATCAGTCACTTAATTCAACATACATGTTGTCTGTAAGTGGTGTCTGTGGTGTTCAGTAATTAAACCTTATCCCAGTCTTGGTAGTTAGAGGTAGTGAGGTTATCGCAAAACATTACGTCACCTAGTGGCAAGATAGTCAATTTAGGTTCTCGACCCTTGACGCCAATAGCCTCATCTCCCACAGTCACTGTCATTTTTCTTCTGAAATCTATCTTCTTAGTCTTTCTCTCCACTAGAGTCTTGTCACTATATGTAGGCAGCCTCTAGTCCAAAATCCAGGCTCGTATATATATATATATATATATATACATATATATATATGTATGTGTGTATGTGTATGTACATGTATATACATGTGTGTATGTGTATATATATATATATATATATATATATATATATATATATATATATATATATATATATATATATATATATATATATATATATATATATATATATAATATATATTGGGCTTTGGGAACAGCTGGACGAAGCCTTGGCAAAAGAGTTGGATAACAACCTGAAGCAGATATCTTTGGAGAAGAAGCTGGAAATCTTCGGTGACATAATATATCTGCACTGTCGCAAAGTGTTCGGAGTGAGGGAGGCAAGGGAAAGTAACCCACCGTGAAAAAGTAGAAGACAAATTAAAATACAGTAGAAGAAATCAGGAAACAGAAGAAGCTTGCCCGAAAACTGTTCAAGAATGCAGTTGCCACAGAGAAGGAAGGGTTACGACAAGTTTGGGAGCACCCTGAAAGGCCAACATAATGCCCTTTGTAGAGCAGAAAGGTTGTGCAGGAAGAGAAGGAAAACTCGAAGGGATAGGGAAAGATTCTTTAGGGAGCCCTTCAAGTTTGCCAAAGAACTGTTTGAGCAGTCACGGTCGGGTACGTTAAACATCAGGAAAGAAGACCTGGAAGAACACCTTAGAATGACATATTTAGATGGTCGCAAAGATGAGCCGCTCAGCAGCATGGCAGGCCTTAAATGGCCGAGTAAGCCAGGAGCTGAATTTAACACCAAGCCCCCAACAGTGCAAGAGGTAGAAAGCATTGTCCAGAAAGCTCGGTGCAAGTCAGCTGCAGGTCCTAATTGTGTTCCATATGGGGTGTATAAGAGATGCCCTGAAGTGCACAAATGACTGCTCCGTTTACTGAAGAATGCGTGGAAAACCCAGCTTGTAAGCAAGAAATGGAGAAAGGCGAACGGAGTCTACACCCGAAAGGAACAAAATTCCACAGACATCAGTCAGTTCAGGCTAATCTCACTACTCAATGTGGAAGGGAAGATATTCTTCTCAGTGATGGCGAAAAGGCTCACTACATACCTCCTGGCAAATTGGTACATTGACACTACCATTCAGAAAGGAGGTATCCCAGGTGCACCAGGGTGTCTAGAGCATGCCACAATGATCTGGGAAGCAATCCAAAAGGCAAAGTCTGACAGAACAAACCTCCATGTATCCTGGTTGGATCAAGCGAATGCTTATGGATCCGTTCCACACCAGATGTTGTGGCAGGCCCTAGAAATGTATCATGTTCCACAAGAGATTGCAGCAATGCTGAAGCTTTATTTCGCAGGGTTTTCTGTCAGATTTTCAACCAGAGAGTACACAACGAAGTGGATTGGCCTTGAAGTTGGAATTGCGATGGGATGTACCATCTCTCCGATATCTTTCATGATGGCTATGCAGGTAATCCTCAATGCGGCTGAAGGAATGGCTATAGGTCCAAAGCTCGGTGGAATGTGTCACATGCCACTGCTCAAAGCATTCATGGATGACACAACAATTCTGACATCAGAAGAACATCAGGCCCGGAGGATGTTAGCACGCCTGGATGAACAAGTCAGCTGGTGCAGAATGAGCTTCAAATCCAAGAAGTCGAGAAGCCTATCAGCCAGGAAAGGGAATATAGCAGAGGTCATATTCGTGGTTTCCAACTAAAGAATCCCAACTGTCATTGAGGAACCTGTTAAAAGTCTTGGCAGGGTGTATGATGCCTTATTAAAAGACTCGAAGGCAGTGCAACAGACGATAGAAATGGCAGACAGAGGACTACAGCTCATAGACCAAAGCAGACTCCTGGGAAAGTTCAAACTGTGGTGCCTCCAGTTCATGTTGATACCGAAGTTGCTGTGGCCACTGCTTATATATGAAATAAGCACAAGTACAGTGGAAGCTATAGAGCAGAAGGTCAACAAATTCATGAGAAAATGGCTTGGGGTACCACCAGGTCTGTCAGATGTAGCACTGTACTGCAAAAAGTCAAAACTTCTGCTTCCCTTCAAGTCAGTTGTTGAAGAGTACAAAGTTGGAAAGGCAAGGCTTGCAATGATGCTACGCGAGTCAGCTGATGACGTGGTTAAGTCCATTCAGCCTGCACTGAAAACGGGAAGGAAGTGGAGAGTGGAAGAAGCTGTTGATGCTGCCCAAGAGTCACTCAAACTTAGGGAGGTAATCGGATACACACAAACGAATAGATGGGGATTTGGTCATGCAGACATTTGCTGGTGGTCCAAGGCATCAAGCAGGGAGCGCAGAGACATGATACTTCAGGAGATACGAGGAGCTGAGAATGATAAGAGGTTGCAAACAGCAGTGCAGCAGGTCCAACAAGGCCAATGGATTACATGGGAAGGAGCCCTGCATAGGTCCTTGACATGGAATGATATATGGCATATGGCACCTCTTAGGCTCAGCTTCGTTGTTAGATCAATGTATGACCTGCTGCCGTCGACCACCAACCTTGTGAAATGGGGAAAGTCGGATGATGAGCAGTGCCCCATGTCCCAGGGGAGGCAGACACTTGAACACGTGCTTTCAGCGTGTAAGGTGTCATTAGGGCAAGAGCGATACATTTGGCACCATAACAAAGTGCTAAATAAGCTTGCTGCGACAATAGATCTGGCAAGGATGAAGGCAAATAGCAAACCCAGGCCGAGCACCACAAATACATACTTTCTGAGGGTAGGAAAGTCAGCACACCCCAAACCGAGTAAACCTGGTAGCAGTTTACCATCTCTTCTTGACTGTGCAAACGACTGGGAGATGGCGGTAGACCTACCTGGACGCGGGGCATATCCAGAGAGTATCAGAAAATCGCGGAGACGGCCGGATATAGTGCTTCATTCTTCAGCAACGCTTCAGGTCATACTGATTGAACTGACCGTGCCATTTGAATCCAGATTGGACGAGCAACATTCGTTCAAAGCGGCTAAGTATAGTGATCTGGCCGAGGATCTGAGACACGATGGGTTCACTGCAAGGGTCATGGCTGTTGAAGTGGGCGCAAGAGGGCTTGTGGCTGCATCAGTGTATGATTTATTGAAACTGTTGGGGCTGAGGGGACAGTCGAGAACAAGAGCACTGAAGAGGCTTAGTGAAACTGCCGAAAAGGCATCAGGCTGGCTGTGGAACAACCGCAATAGGCAATGGAAATCGTGACAATAAACGCTGTGGTACAGAAAACACCAAAATTTTTCTAAGTCCACAATACGTTTTTTGGTGTACTAGTGAAAGGGCTGTGACTGAGGGGCAACAGGTGGCGTATATTATAAGGGGTGTCAGGCACAGAATTTCAATGGCTAGCACGCAGTGGCTAGACTCGTCGGCTTCGCGCAGGGGTCTCAGTGTGTGTCCTAGTTGTGATGTGCGACGGAACAAACGGAATAATTTGTCTTCTCTTTGTTACTTTCACAATTGCCTCCACGGCTGGCGGAGTTGTGGATTTTAAAGTTGCTACCATAAGTGAAATGGGTTCATTTTCGATACAATACAATAGGAGGCTGAGACGCTTGGGAGTCATGACCCAAGTGGGCCCGCCCCCCTTAGAGTGTAAAGGAGTATGTCGGGCCGAAAAACTTGTCGGACGGGAGGGTGTAGCAAAATGGTTTTTTTGTTTAGAGGGAGAAAGTGTAAGTATGACAGACTTGATGGAAGAATAAAAGATAATATCTAGAGGTAAATCTTCCAGACTGCAGGTTGAATGCACAGTCTCTCCTCGGGAATTAGTCCACTCAAAAAAACTTTCTAAGAGAATTCTGGTGAAACTAAACAGGATATTCTCTAGGCGATAAATTCTATATCCGATATCCTACAAAGGACTATGTATAGTACATATAGATGGATAAGAGATTTGGTGCCCAGCCACATTAAAATATCCTGACCCAATAGTGTTTATTAATTATGGCTCTGCCCCCAGGGTGTAGGTTTATGTTATTAAAACTATACAACCCAATTAAATATTACAAAGAAAATAACAACAGACTCGGTTATGTAAAGTTTACAAAAATGAAAATAGAATCTCACAATATATTCAAATATACAACTATATGTTCCCTAATCTATGAATGGTTCTGAACCATGTCAGAATTAATTTATCATCATTGGACAAAGGGAATATTCTTTAGTGGTTCTGCTGGCATGTACAGATACTCATCTCAGATGCTGAATTTATGTAGTCAATATGTCAAAGCACTCCAGGTTCAGCAAGGTCTTTTTAGGGTTTCGGAGGATGGCAAGCTGCTTTCTCCGTCTTGACTCAGGGCGCATCACCAGCTGGGATGGATTAAGTCTGCCCTTGAGAACACTGCTTATGGTTTTGTCTTCTGGTATGACAACCTGATAGGACTGGATTGACAAACAATTTGAGCTCCATTAGTAATCTTGCCAGAGAAGTCATTTCCCATATCTGCTGGATGCTAATCGTCCATCAGAAATCTAACGAACATTCATAGTTAACATCAATTTAAAAAAATGCTATCTATTATCTATAAAGTACTATAGCATAACTGATGTTATAAGCAAACAGGTGGATCTAAACCTATATCTGGCTTCCAGCTTGTTTAACGCAGTGGTTTTCAACATATGGGCTGTTAGCTTCACCAACTGTGAAGTTTGGGGCAGTGGTCATCAAAAGTTTGAGAACCACTGGTCTACCTTGTGCCCATAGAGCAATAAAATCAATTTGGGGTCACTGTCAACAATGGTTTGAGAACCACTGGGTAATAGTTTTCTATTCTTCTGTAACATGTTGGGGTGTCATTGCTGCTAAGGTTTGAGAACCACTGAATTACAAGTCAGTCAACATATTCATTTATAAAATTGGCTAGTGCTGTTGCCCATTCATTACATACTTCTGTGTTTATGTGATAGGCATTCATATACCTTGATAATACCATCATAACACAGGATACATGTACATTAACACATTAAAACATAATAAGGATATTTGCAGAAATCAGTTCAGGATTAAAATATGACAAGGATAATCATGGCTGAAATCATACAGTAGAATTTAGTAGAAATTATTCAGTATAAAACAGGACAAGGGTAGTTCATACATGAAACTTTCAGTATACATAATGTTGTTGTCTCCTGTACAAATCAAGGATATTAATTTCTGTCACAGTGAAAAACAAAAGATACTGACATGATATGTTGTAGATAAACATAATGATTATTATTCACGTATTCAAATAAACAATATTAGATCACTTACTCGCTGCGCTCACAACCACTGCTGTTTAAAATGACCGGTATTTCTTAACCAGACTATCTTGTCCAGGCCGGTCGCTGCCTAGCGAGAGAATGGGCTTACCAGACTATGCCTTGAAAATCGCGCCTAATTTCTCCAGGTTTCAGTTTGGTTGCTGAGGTCAAAGGTCAAAAGTCAATATACGGCTGCCTATCCCGTTGGCTAAACTGTAATTATTCAGGGCGCGGTTTAAAGTTCACAGCTTTAAAAGGTCACAGTGGTTTTGCCAGTCAAACGTAGAACAAAGGAATTTATTTCCCGAAGCAAATGGGAGATCTCCTGATGTGTATTGACGAGTGATAGATATTCTAGAGAATTTAAGAGAAGGAATGAATATGTATGAGAAAAGATAGACAGAGAGAAAAGAAGGCGAATACACTTCGTGACATAGGCCCCTTTTAAAAGTTATGCCTACGGCTAACTTAAGTTGAGCCGACTATTCTCTTCTGTCTGCTACTACCTTACTGTTTCATATCTCTTGTTAATTCCATCTCAGTGTTTCTTCTCTTTCCTCTGTCAAACGGTATGCCTGTAATCCACATATGGCTATCCGTTTCCTCTTCAATAAGTAGTTGAGGTGGGTTGAGCAAGCTTGCTCGCAAAAATATCCCCCTCTTCTTTTCTCCCTTATGGATCCTCCATAGAAGCTTGCCTCCTGGCAAAGAGCTTGCCCTAAAGCCTACACTCTGCTTGCAATGAGGTCTATAGCAAATAGTTTTGCATGATGAGGTTGCCAACCTCATACACAACCTTATTTTAGTCATAATACTTGACCTGCCTAAGGACACATACCTATCTCCCCAGGTATGAGAGCGTGTATGTTCTATCCCTGTTTCTCCAGTGACAGAGAAAGATAAGTCTATCATGTGTTCCTGCCCACCAGGTTCCAAGGAAATTTGGACCCGCTTCACTTTCTGATCCCAGAGAGTGGGTGAGGTTATCGGAACTGAGTGAAGACTAAGTGCTTGAGGCTCATGTTCCTCTTTAGCCATTTCTCCCGTGTTAACGGAAGATATTCCCGAAACATGTTTCATCCCACCAGGTACCAAGGAAATTTGGACCCGCTTCACTTTCTGATCCCAGAGAGTGGGTGAGGTTATCGGAATTGAGTGAAGTCTTAGTGCTTGAGGGTCCTGTTCCTCTACAGCTGCTTCTCCCATGTTAAAGGAAGATATTTCTGAAACATGTTTCATCCCACCAGGTACCAAGAAACTCTGGCCCGGCTTCACTTTCTGCATGCAGATAGTGGGTGAGACTATCAAAACTTGGTCAGAATTAAGTGCACTGGGGTGGTCATCCCCTTTGCACTCTTCCAACTTTTCAGTGAAAATATTGGAAGATGAGTTAGGCATTGGAGTCTCCATAGCCTGTTCAGTCACGCCATCTCTGGATCGTGCTGAGTCTCCTAAGATGATATATTTCCCTCCTTGAGGTATGGGGTAAATTCGTTCATCCAGTATTGCGGCCTTTACTTTGCCGTTTACAAAGTTCGACCTAACTTCTACATAAGCTAAAGGCAAAATCATCCTTCTGTTGTTTATCATGGGTGCTGTTACCTCAACATCCTCTTCGGTGACTTGATCAAGGTCGATAACAGAGGCTGAGACAAGGGCATCACACCCAAGACCTTGATAATACAAACAGGTGATTTCTTCTCCATTTACTGTGGCAATCTCCACATTTTGAGAATCCCTGTATCCACTCCGGGCCTTCGTCAAGTTCCCATCCATGGTAGGGACCTTAGGTTTGTATGAAGTCTGTGGGTTTTGGTCTCGGCGCCTACAGTCTAACTGATGTAGGGTGGCCGACAGGTGATGTTCAAGAACATCCCTTCTCTTCCCATAGGTTTGCGTACTCCTTTTCCGTTGAGTGATCCTATTTGGTTGAGCGATCCTATTTACCAGGTTTTTTGTGCGGTTGTTTTCAGTATGCCTGTCATGAGTTTTTGCTGAGGATGAGGAAGGTCTCTTCAGATTATTAGCACAGCTGTGCTTAATCTTGTTTTCAGGACAGTCTAGAGGTCTCTGTTTACATATCCTAGCCTCTGCTCTGTCTGAGCCTGAATTCTGAGACATAGACTCGGCTTCATGTGATGCAGTTATATTTACCACTGAAGATGGTGATGCAACTGGCAAAAGAGTGGCATGATGAGTATTCCTAGATTCAAGTTTATCCCTGGATTCCATTTTTGTAGGTTGAAACTGAGTTCCCATTTCTTGCAGTTCTTCCTTACACTGGAGGGATTTTTCTTGTCTTAGTCTCTCATGTTCCACATTCTCTTCCTTGCATTTTGCTCTCCATTCGTTCTGTTGCCCCATTATGCTCATGAAACATTCTACCTGTTCCGAGACATAATTTTCCAGCAAACTTCCCGAGAAGCCAGATAATGTTCCAATCTTATATGATTGCGCTGTCCATTTCTTCAGTCCTTTTATCTCATCCATTTTAACAGCAGTGGTTTTGCTGAGCGAGTATGAGATCTCTAACTCACTATCAAATAAATACAGGCTAAATACTTTCTATAGCCGTAACTAAACTAAGGTATTTTAACAACCTATGTTATTTAAAACCAGCATACATAAAATATAACATAAATATTAGTTAACAACATGTAACTAATAACCAGCAGTACCACCAAGAATAGTTTTCATAACATAACTTAAAATCTGTTTTTCTTGTAAAAATTTATGTGTAATTTAGTCTAGGGTAATTTATATGTCCCCTCTTTAACCTAATCCTAGACTTGGACACCAATTAGTGACAAGTACCTACAGCAGTAGTGGTCTAGGAAAGATAAGAGTTTTCATATCTCAGACAAGTGTCTAAATATGAAAAAAGTAAATCCCGGACACGAGCGTCCCAGTGTAGCGGAATGTTTTTTTGTTTAGAGGGAGAAAGTGTAAGTATGACAGACTTGATGGAAGAATAAAAGATAATATCTAGAGGTAAATCTTCCAGACTGCAGGTTGAATGCACAGTCTCTCCTCGGGAATTAGTCCACTCAAAAAAACTTTCTAAGAGAATTCTGGTGAAACTAAACAGGATATTCTCTAGGCGATAAATTCTATATCCGATATCCTACAAAGGACTATATATAGTACATATAGATGGATAAGAGATTTGGTGCCCAGCCACATTAAAATATCCGGACCCAATAGTGTTTATTAATTATGGCTCTGCCCCCAGGGTGTAGGTTTATGTTATTAAAACTATACAACCCAATTAAATATTACAAAGAAAATAACAACAGACTCGGTTATGTAAAGTTTACAAAAATGAAAATAGAATCTCACAATATATTCAAATATACAACTATATGTTCCCTAATCTATGAATGGTTCTGAACCATGTCAGAATTAATTTATCATCATTGGACAAAGGGAATATTCTTTAGTGGTTCTGCTGGCATGTACAGATACTCATCTCAGATGCTGAATTTATGTAGTCAATATGTCAAAGCACTCCAGGTCCAGCAAGGTCTTTTTAGGGTTTCGGAGGATGGCAAGCTGCTTTCTCCGTCTTGACTCAGGGCACATCACCAGCTGGGATGGATTAAGTCTGCCCTTGAGAACACTGCTTATGGTTTTGTCTTCTGGTATGACAACCTGATAGGACTGGATTGACAAACAATTTGAGCTCCATTAGTAATCTTGCCAGAGAAGTCATTTCCCATATCTGCTAGACGCTAATCGTCCATCAGAAATCTAACGAACATTCATAGTTAACATCAATTAAAAAAAATGCTATCTATTATCTATAAAGTACTATAGCATAACTGATGTTATAAGCAAACAGGTGGATCTAAACCTATATCTGGCTTCCAGCTTGTTTAACGCAGTGGTTTTCAACATATGGGCTGTTAGCTTCACCAACTGTGAAGTTTGGGGCAGTGGTCATCAAAAGTTTGAGAACCACTGGTCTACCTTGTGCCCATAGAGCAATAAAATCAATTTGGGGTCACTGTCAACAATGGTTTGAGAACCACTGGGTAATAGTTTTCTATTCTTCTGTAACATGTTGGGGTGTCATTGCTGCTAAGGTTTGAGAACCACTGAATTACAAGTCAGTCAACATATTCATTTATAAAATTGGCTAGTGCTGTTGCCCATTCATTACATACTTCTGTGTTTATGTGATAGGCATTCATATACCTTGATAATACCATCATAACACAGGATACATGTACATTAACACATTAAAACATAATAAGGATATTTGCAGAAATCAGTTCAGGATTAAAATATGACAAGGATAATCATGGCTGAAATCATACAGTAGAATTTAGTAGAAATTATTCAGTATAAAACAGGACAAGGGTAGTTCATACATGAAACTTTCAGTATACATAATGTTGTTGTCTCCTGTACAAAATCAAGGATATTAATTTCTGTCACAGTGAAAAACAAAAGATACTGACATGATATGTTGTAGATAAACATATGCTTATTATTCATGTATTCAAATAAACAATATTAGATCACTTACTCGCTGCGCTCACAACCACTGCTGTTTAAAATGACCGGTATTTCTTAACCAGACTATCTTGTCCAGGCCGGTCGCTGCCTAGCGAGAGAATGGGCTTACCAGACTATGCCTTGAAAATCGCGCCTAATTTCTCCAGGTTTCAGTTTGGTTGCTGAGGTCAAAGGTCAAAAGTCAATATACGGCTGCCTATCCCGTTGGCTAAACTGTAATTATTCAGGGCGCGGTTTAAAGTTCACAGCTTTAAAAGGTCACAGTGGTTTTGCCAGTCAAACGTAGAACAAAGGAATTTATTTCCCGAAGCAAATGGGAGATCTCCTGATGTGTATTGACGAGTGATAGATATTCTAGAGAATTTAAGAGAATGAATGAATTTGTATGAGAAAAGATAGACAGAAAGAAAAGAAGGCGAATACACTTCGTGACAGAGGGACTACTTCTGATGATCAAATTGCTTCTTGTTGTATCGCTCTGTAAAGAGTTTCCTATTATCATATATATATATATATATATATATATATATATATATATATATATATATATATATATATATATATATATATATATATATATAAACAGTGGGGAGGGGGGGGGGAGAACCATATTACAAAAATCATATTAAAATACAAGCCTAAATTGAAATACAGATAAAAGTCATATACACTCGTACACACATATTCCTATGAAAGGTCTACTTTCATTAACATAATAATAAAACAGCCAGCGCGTGATATATAAATTGATGATTAAAATGTTAGGCAATGCTGTGCGATTTTTTTCCCCGTACTGTCAATCATTCCCCCTGATTTTAAAGGTATGAGCAGTACTGTACAATACCAGCGTCAAAGACTTCCCACGAACACACTTAGGGATCAGTGGGCAAGGTCAGACCGTGACACGTTAACGGCATCTAGAACTGTGGTCAACATGACCTCCCGCGAATATATGAGTAGTTTAAAGGGTCGAGCTGAAGTACTTGAGGATAGGGGTACTGGGGAATGGAGGGGGCACAGAAGGCCGAAAGCGGACTTTTAAAAATGTTAGGAAAGACAGAAAATGACATAGTAGTGAGACGGAGGGAGGGCCGTTTGGGGAAAGAAAGAGTCGTTTTACGAATCAAGGCTGCCTCGTTAAGGAAGAGGTACCATCTCAGTGGCTTATGATAAAACTTTCTGACGAAAAATGTGCAGAAATAAACCAGCGTTGAAAATACGATGATTAAACATGGCAAGATTCCGAAAACACCAAATCTGATTCCGAAATTCTGATAAAATAATCAAGATCAATGTGTGAGTGCAATTTTCTGCTTTCGGAATTATGTTTAACATGATTGCATTGCATATATATATATATATATATATACATATATATATATATATATATATATATATATATATATATATATATATATATATATATATATATATATGTATATATGTATATATGTATATATATATATATATATATATATATATATATATATATATATATATATATATATATATATATATATATATATATATATATATCTGATTTTTGTGTTGTTTGTAAATCGATGATTTTCTGCAGTAGTTTCACTGTAAGTGTGATTGTACTGCATTCAAAAAACAAATGATCTTCTGTTTCTTGGATGCTTTTCCTACATAGCTTGACATTTTGTTATTTTGTTGGATCTGTGTGCTTCTCGTTTTGTTGTGGGTGTCATGTTGTATATTAGTCTAAAAGTGACTGTTACGTGCAGTCTTTGATATCTTACAATATTATACATTGGTATACTTGTTATGTTCGCAAATATTTTGTAAACAAAATAGATATTTTTTAGTGCTTAAGGGAAAGTCATTATTGAGTTACTTCCCTTGAAAGTTGTGTCGTCTCTTTCGATCGAACTCCGCGGATGAATCCAGTTTTACTGCGATGTATTCTTTGTTTGGGTAGTAATAGATTGTTCGTGCTTCAGAATATCTATGGCCTGAATTTATGTGTATTGTTTGGCTGAGTAGGACGAGTCTGTCTTATATCTGTATATCTTTACATATCTAAGTCGAACTATATGTTCTTTTGTCTCTAGAGAGGTCAAAGGCTGTTCGGCGGATGTGTCTCTAGAGAGGTGTGTTTTGGCTTCGCCCTGATCATGGGGGCTGTGTTTTGCTATGTCGGCTTGTCGCCGGGAAAAAGTGATCTCTATATTTATGGGGAAGGTGATAGTCGTCTAGACCTATCGTGTATGCTTTACCCCAGTGTTTATTCTTATTGCCAAGGAATGGCAGAATCATATTTCTGATACGCAGGTAATAAAAGATACTCTTTTGAACTCTCGTACGAAGCCACCGTTTTTCGATAGGTATGACTTGAACATCTGAGAGGATGCATTTAACTAGATGGAAAACGACTCTGATTCCTAGCAGCACTATATCCTGTAGAATGCAGTCAATTGTATCATGATAGAATCTACAGAGCAATGAAACATTTAATGAATGACTAACTTTAAGACAGATTCATTATCTGTATCCAAACGTGAGTGACAGCTCACGAGAGAAGCCATCTTGTAAAAACATTTAGTGACTTTCAAGAAGAGAAAAGGGATGCCCGTATTATCGCTTGATTAGTCCAGAGATCACTGCTACACATGAGAACCCATTGCTAGCGGTTCAATTTGATTATATGGAAAAATCTGTGCTGGACATTATGTTAAGGAATCTTCACTAGACGAGATTAGGTCTAGAAGTCATCTTGGATATTGTTTATAATCTGACGTGCTTTGTCAGTAAACTCAGATGATATATATATCTGGGCAATACTGAGTGCTTGGCTATTGACAGTCCATTATACTATTATTCTACATGAGTGCCCATGTAACATTGCAAGACCATTTATCCACTGTACCATGATGTATTATGCCAACCTGTGATTTGTCACTATCTGTGCTGTCGAGTGTGTACGTCCAATTAAACTGTAGTAAAGGTACACAGTCGTTGGTGTCGATGACTTCCAGCCATACATGAGTGTGAGAAAAGAACATTTGTCAACACCACGAACTCTTCCTATCATTCGCATATTACACACTCAATCTATGTCTACACACCACTGCGTAGGTCAAGTTGACATTCCATACTCAAACCACGAGCAACACAACAACACAGTATTTAACTCTGGTGATGTTCGAGTGAGCTTCAGATTTTTCAGCATGTCTCTTGCTCAGGGCAAGGGTCTTGTATTAAAAGAGTTTATCAACTGATGATGACGTCTGTCTCCCAAAGAAAGATCTTATCAGTGACCTCTCTTGCTTTAGCGGTGATTTTTGAGTTGTGCAAGTTAGTGAAGGTTTCGGTGTAATTTTTTAATAGCATATTTCTGTCCTCTTTTAATTCTTAGGTGGAATAGTGGTGCTTGGAGTTAAACTAAATGTTTATATATTGCATTTGTTTTCTGGTGAATTAATATTTCATGTCCTTGGATAAGCCATGCATGTCGTATAAAATGAGGGCATATTTTTTTTTAAATTAGCCCTTCTGGGGCTCAAAGTGAGGTCTATTGACTTTATTTAGTAGAATGTGCGAATTGTGTGTGATCCCGGCCCTGGCTAAAACACTTTGATCTTAGCCAAAAGGCCAAGACATTATTTATTACTTCTGGAAAAAATGGTTGTATTTTTGTATTTGTAGCGGGGAAGCGTGTCTAGATGCATATTTTTTTTTTATTATGTTATTACCCCTTATGGACACTTAGATCTTAGCCAAAAGGCCGAGAACTTTTTTTTTTTTAATTTTTATCCCCTTATGGGGCTCAAAGTGAGGTCTATTGACTTTATTATTAGGATGTGTGAATTGTGTGTGATCCCGGCCCTGGCTAAGACACTTTGATCTTAGCCAAAAGGTGGAGAAATTTTTTTTTTGGGGGGTGATCTTTATTTCTTTAAATTTTCAAAACATGTGTATTTTATAACAGGGAGTATGAAGTACAAATAAAAACATATACATATACATGTTTGAAACTATTCCTGCATTCGAGAAGAATCTGTTCTTATCTTACAACAGAGAAAAACATACGTAGTATATAAAGAATTGCGTACATTTAATTTCTGCATACATAAGCACCCATTTAATCACTTTCAAACAAAACCTATAGTAAGTTGTGTGTAATACATGTCTGTGAGGAGTTAATGTGATTGGATTTGCAACAGGCCCCAAGTTTCGTTTCCTAGCATTTATTTACGTTTTTCAGGGAAAGATTACGGTGGGATTTTTATCTTATTCGGGTTTTTATTTCTCTTTGTATAATAATGGAGTTTGGACTTTTTGGGTAGAGTATTAATTACGGTTTCTAGAAGAGATGGTAGTTTGAACTACTAGACTGGCACCAGTGCGTTTTTTTTTTCATTAAGAAATTCGTTCATGTAGGAATTTATATTGTAAACAAAATGGCAGAGCATTTTGGTTCTTTCTCAGTGAGCGCGCCGTAATTATTAGGAAGGGTAATTTTAGACGGCAGGAAGTTCACGCAACAGTTGGGGGTAGTGGGAGATTAAGCGCGTGGAAACAGGACAGCAATGGAATTTTTCCAGAGATTGACCCGCTTAAGAACAAAGCCAGGGAGTGACGCACGCTTAGCGTGGTCGCCGGCCTCGGGGCTTGTAATAAAAACGCGTGGTTCCCTGGCAGAAGTCTCTCAGATTTTTAGAACTTCTACGCCTTGGAAAGAACTGCCTGTATTTCATATACAGAGCCGATTTGCTCTTTCGAGAGAAATTCGTTGCTGGTAAATATGCAGTTAATTAAGCTTTAATAGTTTATAAGATTTTTTGCAGAGTTTGTTTCTAGGAGTTAAAGTTAATTCATAGAAGTAGAGCCATCAACGCAAAATTTTTAATTGAATAACTGACAGCACAATTAGGTATTTGGTGAAAAGGTAGTAGGGAATTTTGATAGTTTCCTCAGAGTAGCTGTTTGTATAAATTGGAGTATTACTGTTATTGTCAGAAGACAGGGGTATTTATTTTTCCTGGATTTGTGAATTTTAAACGGTGCAGCGAAAAAAACACGCTTGTGAAATTAATTTTAGTTCGTAACGGACATGCCATGAGTTGCCCTCTTATCTAAATAATTATCAGAGTGCATTCACTCTTTTTGTTAGATAAGGAAAGCTTAAAGATTTGAGATGCTAAATATCCAAATTTTGAGATACGATGCACGTAATTTCATTGTGATTTTCGAGGATTTGGAGAGAGGGGTACCTGAGCACGTGCTGTGTATCTTTTCTAGAGGGGTGAATCTGATAACGGAAGGAGAGGGGAGATAGCGGGGTATGCATTTGTAAGATAGGATTTCAGTTCCTTTAGAGATCTAACTATATACATTGTTATCAGAATCGGGTGTAAATAATATTCCCGACACGTGGGTGAAGATTTCCCAATATTTGATTTATAATGTTGGCAGAGTATATACGCTTGGTATTTGGGTGTGTATTTAATTGTTCTTTAAGTGTGTGTAAATTACCAGCGGACTAATTTGGGTAACGCTGTTGTAATAGAACGAGTGACTTTAACTGTCAGAACATAGGAAATTGTGTAATTTTCTCTGTGTGGGTAAAACCTACATTTTGAAGTCAGCAGTTACGGGTCTAGTTGGGATTTTTAATTAGTCCATATCCAATAGACATATGTTTATAATGGTGAATTCATGGAGACGGGAGATTATTGTCTCGGGGGAAGTCTATTGTAATGGGGTTTAGCGAGGTAACACCTCGATCATTGTTAAATAGTAGGGCCAGGAATTTTACCGGCAACTGGTTCATTCAGTAGTGGCAATGTTATAACATGTGGGGGTAGGCATATTTACTAATCGCTGAGGCGATACTAGAGCATGGGAGCTGTATTAAAGATTTGAAACTTAAGTGTTAGAGATTTGAGACTTAAGTGGTTGAAGAGTTGGGATTTAAGTGTTAAAGACTGAGAGTTAAGTGTTAAGGATATGGGAAATTTGTTGTGCGATATATATTTGTTATTGTTTTGTCCACAGCAGATATTTTCCAGGCGTGGCAGCTAGGGCTCAGTAGTCCTTCAGCTGGCTAGAAGTTCGCCGGTCTTCTCAGGCGAAGAAGAGTCGGCAGAGCCAGAAAAGAAAGTGGAGTGGTGACAGGGTGGTCACTGGTGCAAAAGTCTTTGTACCCAAGAGAGAGCAGGGAGCTGGAAGCACAGACTTCTTCAGCAAGAACAGATGTTCTTACCAAATACGGAGCTATTTACGCTCATGTTAAGCACACACTGATCCTAGGCGCAGGGCCTAAAAAGTGTCGTGAATTTCGGGCATAATAATCCCGACAGCCCTGAACCCAAGAGAGGGGTATCCGGGCTACTGCAAAGTAAAAATTCGTCTATTTGGAAGCAGCAATAGACCACGTCCCGAATTTAGTTTACCAAGCAAGTCAGCAGCTACAACAGGCGGAGAAGAGGAGAAAGGGTTACAATCCCTCTTAACTGCACCAGACAGAGAGAGAGAGAGAAGGAGAGTAGTGGAGGAGTTTTCTCAGTAGAAACTAGGAGTGTCAGACAGACACTGAACAGAAATAGAACTTAGCAATTCATCGTCAAATTGTGTAGGAGATGATAGAAGAGTTCTTTTGTGGACACTGTGTTAGCATAGAAGGGTAGTTAGCCTACAGAGAAGCTGGGTGGCCACGTCATTGGTTTAGGAGAAACCGTCTGCAGACAGACGGACAGTAGAAGTTAGATTGTGGTTTCATGATATTTAGTAGATTCAGAGTAAGGCGGATCTAAATGTTAGAGATCCCACTTCACAAGTTGATGTATTTCTTACCTTTTTTTTCAGGTTTGAGGGTGAGAGCGATTTGTGGGGTAACTTACCAAATCACGTTAATTGATTATTGTGTTCTTTTCCCAGGTGTGTGAACACGCATTTTAAAAATTCTATTTTGTAGTATGTTACATGAATTTTTTTGTGTGGTGTAAATAAAATCTATTGTAAAAATTTCGGCTGGATCAGTCACTTACGTCAACCTATATGTTGTCTGTATAGTGGTGTCTGTGGTGTTAAGTTAATTAAACCTTATCCCAGTCTTGGTAGTTAGAGGTAGTGAGGTTATCGCAAAACATTACGTCACTTAGTGGCAAGGGAGAGTCAATGTAGGTTCTCGACCCTTGACGCCAATAGCCTCATCTCCCACAGTCACTGTCATTTTTCTTCTGAAATCTATCTTCTTAGTCTTTCTTTCCACTAGAGTCTTGTCACTATATGTAGGCAGCCTCTAGTCTTAAATCCACTTCGTGACAATGTCGCATAACGATTTACTGTCAAATATTGTAAATTTTATAACAGATGTGATCTATTTTTACATACATGTATATACATTTTAATGAAAAACAACATTGTCAAAGGTACACCAGATATTAGATAGTAAGGAAAAAACGTCGCACACACGCTCTCAAACAAACGAAAAAATAAGCCTTAGGTAGAGACGAGGTTGTCAGACCCTAGGCGTCTGGAGGATAGAGAGAACGGCTTGGGGCGAGAGGCACACTACTGAAAGCCCCATGTTGAAGAGTGGTCAGTCTGTTACCGCCTGCTTTGTTCATAATCGTGCGTGTGCAGGATCGTTAAGAGGCTAGCACGCGCTGACACGAACGGAAAGAAGTTGAAGGTAAATTTTGTAGCGTCTAGACCACTCTCCTAAGACGGGGAAAGTAGATGAAATCAGGTGAAATTGACAGTGCTTTTTGCAAAAATACCTGTAAAAGTATATGGGGATTAAAATGGCGGTATTTGAAAACTGCTAAATTCCTAAAACTCCAAATGAAATATCTGTATTCAGACAGTAACATGAGCAGTTTTGTATGTGTGTCGGGTGTTGTTTTGGAGAGCGTATTCAAAAAAATTGCTCTGTAAGTGTCTACGAGTCGTCCTGTGTGTGAGGCAATTATATCTTGCAATGCTTTCCTCATGGGTATGACTGTATTGCATGTATAGTAAATATGATCTTCAGTTTCATGTATGCGTGTTTTGCACAGCTGACACTGTGATATTTGCTTGGATCTGTGAGCTTGTCGTTCTGTTGTGGGTGTCATGTTGTATATGGGCCTAAAGGTCACCTCTCTTGCATTGGCAGTGATGTGAGGGTTGTGTAAGTTGGTGAAGGTGTCAGTATAATTTGTCTTGAAGTATTTCTGTCCTCTTTTAATTCTGAGATGTAGTGGGGGTGCTTGTAGTTTGGCTAAGTGTTTGTAGATTGCATTTGTTTTCTGGTGAATTAAGTTGTCGTGTCCGTGAATGGCTTGTATGCATGACTTGTAAAATGATGGTAGTGGGCCGAAATGGTGTGGCATTGAGTTGTTTAGTGGTCTCAGTCTGGTGAGTCTGAGCCCCATATAATAGTGTGCTAGCGCGTGTTGCTCTGGGTGTTTGATGATGCTCCCTACGTGTTTGATTCTAAGTGCTTGGATCGTTATCTGTGTGTCCTGGAGTGCAATCCCTCCCTGCTTCTTTTCTTGTATGAGTGTCTTATGTTTTATGCTGTAGATTGTGTGACTAAAAATAAATCTTCTTATCTGTTTGTTTATGTCTGTAATGGCCTGTTTCGGGGGGTCAAAAACTGTGGCTACGTATAATAATTTGGGAATGACAAGTGTTTACAATCGTGCTTCGTCCAAAAATTGTTGTGGTTTTGAATTTGTATCTATGTAGCATGTCTGTTATTCGTGATGTTAGGTTCAAAAGGCCGAGAAGCGATCGA
Source organism: Oreohelix idahoensis (assembly GCA_024509875.1). Taxonomy (NCBI): domain Eukaryota; kingdom Metazoa; phylum Mollusca; class Gastropoda; order Stylommatophora; family Oreohelicidae; genus Oreohelix; species Oreohelix idahoensis. The sequence goes on along the minus strand of JAMPIV010014433.1, from coordinate 697,010 downwards.
AGTGATACCCAGAAACGAAAGAATACGTTAAGTTATTAAAATTGTATGCAAAAAGACTAGCTCTAATACTAAAACTTAAGACTGGCTGAAAAAATTTAATTAGTTAAAACTTTTATTATTTTTTTTTTAATTAAAACAAAAACAACAAAATTTTTACTCTATGTATTGCTTAATGTTTAATATTTACTTTAAAGTGTTTGATACATACAAAAGCATAAAATACTTCTTACAATCTATACAATGTAAAATTTATAATTATTTTGTTAAACTTTTATTTCCCTTAGTTTTGTCACAAATTAATTGGCTTTTTACTTCCCCTGAACATACTAACGTGCTCAAATTCTTTGTTATCTCCCATAATGCCTCGTTTTAAATTAACACTGTCAGAGGCACCACTTGTCTATTATCATCATCATCACCAGCTGCCATTTGCGCACGAAAGTCAGCAGCAATGGATCTTCGGCGTCGTCTTCCGTCTCTTGCCTTGATAGCTCTTTCCTGTCCATCTCTTGATGTTATCTTCCCATTTATACCGCTGCATTCGTCTTTGATAGTCTACACCGCCCATCATTGTGGAAGATACTTACAATCTATGGTTTTCCAACAAAATATGTGAATATAATCAAAGCGCTATATGACAATGCAAGATGTTGTGTTAGAACAAATAAAGGGAATACAGAATGGTTTACAGTAGAAACAGGGGTGAAACAAGGCTGTATTATGTCACCACTACTTTTTGGAATAGCTATTGATTGGGTTATGAGAAACTATACCCACAATGAACAATTGGGTATAAAATGGACAAATGGAAAATTCCTGGGGGACCTGGATTTCGCAGATGATGTAGCATTCTTAAGTTCAACACCAAGACAATCCCAAGAAGCAATAAATAATTTGTGTCATCTCTCGGTTAAAATTGGTCTCCAAATAAATGCCTCTAAAACTAAAGCTATGAACTTTTCTAACGAGACCTTTGATATCATCTTGAACGGGGAAAAACTACAGAAAGTTGAAAGTTTCAATTATTTAGGCAGTAAAATGACTCAGGATGGTGACACAACAAGAGAAATCCATACTAGAATTGCTTTGGCAGCTAGCGCCTTCAATAGATTATCTAACATTTGGAAATTACGATCATTGAATATACATACCAAGCTTCGTCTGTTTAATTCAAATGTTATCTCAGTGTTAACATACGGCTGTGAGAGTTGGAAAATAACAAAATCATTGGAGAACAAGCTGAATACATTCGAGAACAAATGTCTTAGAAAACTCATGAACATCAGTTGGAAAGAATTCAAGACTAATCGACAAATAAGAGAAGACTCTAGGCAGAAATATGTCTCCGACTATATAAGGAAAAGACGATGGTCATATATCGGTCATGTCCTACGAATGCAAAACAACAGAATACCACTACAGGCGCTCACTTGGGTTCCTGAGGGTAAGCGGAAAAAAGGAAGACCAAAAGAAACACTCAGAAGAACAATAATAAGAGAAGGAAGAACGTTGGGCCTAAATAATGTGCAAGAGCTAAGAGGAGTGGCGTCACAACGAACAACCTGGAGAGCACTGGTTTCTGCCTTATGCGCCGTGTTTGGCGCTTAAAGAATTTATTATTATTTATTATTCGTCTTGCACGTTTGCCTTCAGCTCTGCATTCCATTATGATCGTTAAGCAAGGTGTTATGTCTTTTCATTTGGCCAAAATATGTTAGCTGTCTGATTTTGACCTCTTTCGTTATTTCTCTTTACATTCCTAGGTTTTCTAGGACCTCTTTATTTGATTTCTTCTCATTCCAAATCGTCTTGACATCCACATCTCAAGAGCATCTATTCTTTCTTCTAATTGTTTGTTAATTGTCCATTTTTTTTACAGCATACATTCATGGAGAATATATACGACATTTGGTGACTCTCAGTTTTAATTTGTAAACTAATTACTGTTCAAAAAAAGAAACGCATAGCTATCCGAGGGCGCGTTTTTATGAGTTTGTAAGTAAAATTTGGTGCTAGGGTATATAAAAACCAGCCTCAAATGTTCTTTACAGTGTCAAATGCACGTGTTGACCAGAATTGCGTTGGTTTTTGTAATCGTTACAACGCAGTGGTCAATAGTGTATATGACGCAATTTTCGACCACAGCTCATGTTGCGCGCACGTGAAAGCAACAACATTTGGGGTGAACACTATTCACTGACTACGCAATTTAACCCCTATAAAAGGATAACGCTACACACAAAAAATTCAGTTCATTTTCAAGCAGACATTTATGCCGTCTCTATCGATAAATTTAAGGAACATTGCTATTGGCCGTTTGCACGCAGGCGAAAGTCAAAGTCAGGTTGCCAGGCATCTAAACGTGCATCAGAGTACCATCAGTCGACTTTGGCACCGGTTCCACGCATCCATGCCCAGAAGATGCCAGTCGCTGATCGATGCAAGTAGAGGCCACACACCATACTAACGGGAAAGCCCGTACGCCGAAAACTCTCGTGACCCAGATGCAAAACAACTGTCAATTGATTGGTTGAACCCTAAGGTATTCTTTTGTGCAATTTGAACAATTAACTCATTAAATTAAAAAAGTTATTGAATGTCAAAATTATGGCTATGTGTGTGCCTTCAGTAGCTATGCGTTTCTTTTTTTTGGACAGTATAGAAAGATTAACTGAAGTTTAAAACAAATGTTGGGAAAGGTTACGACTAAGTATCCACAAGATTGGGATAGAATATTACCCGCTATTCTCTTCGCCAATAGAGAAATTCCCGACGAAAATACGGAGTTTGCGCTATTTGAATTATACTGTTCAAAAAAAGAAACGCATAGATACTGAAGGCACACACATAGCCACAATTTTGACATTCAATAACTTTTTTAATTTAATGAGTTAATTGTTCAAATTGCACAAAAGAATACCTTAGGGTTCAACAAATCAATTGACAGTTGTTTTGCATCTGGGTCACGAGAGTTTTCGGCGTACGGGCTTTCCCGTTAGTATGGTGTGTGGCCTCCACTTGCATCGATCAGCGACTGGCATCTTCTGGGCATGGATGCGTGGAACCGGTGCCAAAGTCGACTGATGGTACTCTGATGCACGTTTAGATGCCTGGCAACCTGACTTTGACTTTCGTCTGCGTGCAAACTGCCAATAGCAATGTTCCTTAAATTTATCGATAAAGACGCCATAAATGTCTGCTTGAAAATGAACTGAATTTTTTGTGTGTAGCGTTATCATTTTATAGGGGTTAAATTGCGTAGTCAGTGAATAGTGTTCACCCCAAATGTTGTTGCTTTCACGTGCGCGCAACATGAGCTGTGGTCAAAAATTGCGTCATATACACTATTGACCACTGCGTTGTAACGATTACAAAAACCAACGCAATTCTGGTCAACACGTGCATTTGACACTGTAAAGAACATTTGAGGCTGGTTTTTATATACCCTAGCACCAAATTTTACTTACAAACTCATAAAAACGCGCCCTCGGATAGCTATGCGTTTCTTTTTTTGAACAGTATATTTAGATTGTTAGTATTTGTCTGATGCTGTTGGACATAGCTTTGACCATTCCTATTCTCTTCCTGATTTCTGTTTCATATCAGCTGTTTTCTGCTATTATATGACCAAGATATGAGAACCTCTTAAATTGGTCCACAAGTTATCCATTTATTTTTATTTTTAATGTTGGTTTATCGTCTGTTTTGCTAATTATCATAGTTTTCGGTTTCTCAATGTCAGTGTCCAGTACATATTCACGCCTTATGCTGTTTACTTGCTTCACCAGTTCTTATAATTCCAGATCACTTTCAGCTAACAAAATTGTATCATCTGCACATCTATTATCTAAGGTTGTTTATTCTTCCGTCCTTAGGCAACGACCGGCAAAGCAGTCAGTGGCCATTACGCCTAGTGGCGTCTTAAGGGCAACAGCGAATAGATTTTCTTTGCCGTTGTTCCCATCACGCCTAATGGCGTCTTTAGGGCAACGACAAATCAATCCGTTTGTCGTTGTTTCCGTAATCAAAGTGACTGGCGAACAGGTGATCAGCCCGTTGGGAAGGTTGTTTATTGATCTATTTCAAAATAAACAACCTTTCTCCCAAATGATAATAGACGCGTAAGTGGATGATACGAATCAAAACACCATACAGTGGTGATTGGTTTAAAAAATAAACTAAGCCTGAAATTAAATTTCTAATGGGCGAACTTTTCGACCGTAAAGACTCGCATGTTAATTAAAGGCTCAGGATTTGTTCCTTTTTTCATCATGCAGACCAGACACCAGAGAGTAGATAGGAAGATTTTGCTATGAAGTGACTAGACTAGTGAGTTGTTTTTGTGCTTAACGTGCATAGAGGACTGTCAGAGGAAGATATTGCACCCATTTTTACTAAAAACTTCCTTCATTTAATCATTCTATGCTTACTTACTTACTTAGTCGTTCCCCTTCTACCGTGAGGTGTAGAGGTTTGGAAGAGAGAGCGCCAGACCATTCTATCAGCTGTCTTCTTCCTGGCCTGGTTCCATTCTAGTCCTCGGTCCTTCAAAGATTGTCTAATGTTGTCCTCCCAGCGGACTCTGGGTCGTCCTGGAGGTCTGGATCCCTGGCTCTTTGTTTCCCATGCTTGTCGTGGTAGCCGATCTTCTCCCATTCTGCAGACATGGCCAAACCATCTTAGTTGGGACTGTTCTATTTTGGGTCTGCAGCGGATGGGATTTTAGGCCTTGACGGATCGTCATCATTCTATGCGCTTATATAAAAGTGTATTGACTTTTGACGAGTAGTATAGTTAAACCATGAGAAACACGAAACTCTTATCTGGCAAACAGCTCGCTCTTCCACGCCACCCTAACACTCAACTATCACACACACAAATACTCGTACCTGTCGTTCAATGAGACTACTATGGTGTTGTGCATGAGGCTGGCAATCTCACCATGTTACACAACTTGCTACCAAAACTACTACCGCAAGAGCATATTAATGCTTTGTGCGGGCTTCATGCGGAGACCAGCCACATTGGTGGCCCCGTGCTCCATAAGGAGCGGGAATAGACATAATTTATCCACAAGTGGACCCACGTGCTCTCATTAACAATAACATAACAATAATTAAATACTAATAAAATAGGCATGAAATAATATTAAACAAGCATAACTCTCATGAATGGGAATAACCTCACAAATGATCCACGTCAGTATTCATCCCTACATGTGAAGCATGCCGTATCTGACGACTGATGAGTCTGGAAATCTCATCATATGAATCGCATCGTTGCAGAGACAAACCACTGCCGTTGCATATACATGCTTCATGAAGGCTTCTGTTGGACCCAGCCGCACTGGTGTCTCCATGCTCCGCAAGGAGCAAACAGAGGGGGGGGGGGAATCATGTTTACAAGGCATATAAATAACTAAAACTAAATACATCACCTAAAGGAAATTTAACACGAAAACTATTTGCTGTACACAACCAGGTGTTAGAAGTTAGTTGCTTATCCTTTACAGGACGTGGCAATCAACCCCAGCTTTTATTGGCTGTTTGTGATTTTTCTAGGCAATTTTTTTCATTCAGTAGTTTGCCATTGCTTTCTGAACGGTACAGCGCTTATACCATTGTTAAAAATCCACACAAAGCGATTTGCTACCAAACCGCCTGCAGCAGGTTTCGAACCTGGTATATCTGGATTATGAAACTGCGTTCATATCCATTAGGCCACAGACGCCAGGTGTAACTAACCTCAAATAACACAATACAACAATTATCGTAAAATACACTTTAACCTAAACTATCTCTTCCCTTACTGAAGAAAATTACATTAACCTGGCTTCATCCACGTGTCAATTTACCCAATATAAAATAGCATAACATCATTATGCTTATAGCACATGGTAACTAAGCGTGTTATTGTCGACTCACAGGCGCCATCTTTATGTACAGTACATGATACTTTTCATGAACATCTGGCTCCCGGTTACCATCTTGCCTTAAGTTAATACTAGTAGTAGACTGCTTTTCTGCCCGGCCTCACGAATGAAATAGAGTGCTACTAAATTCACACAGCCGTGATCTGGACTTAGCGTGCCTAATAAAACCTATCCACTTATCTATCACTTCAAAACTAACTCTAATGTCCTAAAAGAAATCTCATCTGGAAACACATTTATGTATTTCATTAAACACGATACCTAATAGATGGTAGACCTTTCTTTCTAACACTATAGATCGAAATGTTGAGGAATAACGTTCTATCTAAATTAACTCACGAGTCCAAGGCAACTTCAGATCTCGACTCTGGTTTCTTTGGGGCGACTGGCGAAGAAAAAGGGTCTTTGCTGTTGTTGTTGTTGTTGTTTTGATGAGTTGATGGGTGGAGATCGAGCACTGAGCATCTGATCATTGTTGCCTTTTCTCGTTCCATCTTGGTCTACCCTGTTCAACCTGAAAGTTGGTTATAATTGGGGTATTTAGTGTCATTTAATTTACTAATTTTGTTTTCAATTTAAATAACTGTTGCCTTTTGCAGTTGCTGGTTTTTATTTATATTAGTATTTGTCAATTTTATTTTCTCTTTTGTATTGTTTCTAGATAACTGTTGTCCTTTACACTTGGTTTTAATTTGTATTAGTATTTGTTCCTTTTGAGTTGTTGTCCCTTTTTTTTAAATACCTTGTCTTTCCTTGTCCTATGAGTAGTTATTTTTTGTTAATGCTTTGTTAGTTCTTGCTGCTTAATTTCTATTTAGTTGGATGATTTTCCTGAAGTTCTAACCTTATATTTTTTCCTTTGTTTTATGTATATATCTTTTAAGTATTGATTGGGCATCTCTTGGGGCATCTATACTTAAAACCTTATCACCTGTTAAGTCTATATTGTGATTTCTGTAGTAAGTTTTTAATTCAAGCCTTTGTTGTTCATACTTTTTACAGTGGATCAGGTAGTGGTCTATGTCATTCTCTTCCTGACATTCTTGGCAGTGTGGTTCTTCTACCATGAAGTATGCTGCACCGAGTCGGAGACGCCACAGTTTTTTGTTCGATGGTATCTTTAATTCTTCTCTGACCTGGCATGTCCTCGTTGGTTCTTTCAGCAGTTTGAACGCGTGTCTGCCTTTTCTACTTTTCTTCCATGTTGTCTTCCATTCCTCGTTTATAGTTTCCTTCACTTGGCTCTTGATCTCTGACCTCCCCAGTCCTGCTTTTATATTGTTTTTACTTGTTCTTCCCTTCTTGGCGTTCTGGTCTGCCAACTCGTTGCCAGCTATACCTATGTGTGCTGGAACCCACACTAGCCTCACACTACATCCTCTGTTCTCTAGTGATGTATTAATTGCTAGAATTTCTTCCTTTATGTCTGGCCGGCTACATTTACCTGGGTGTTCTAGTGCTTGTAGTGATGATAGTGAGTCTGTAAATATCGTAACAGCTTCTGGTGGGTTATCTTCGATTATTTCTAGACTTTTAAGAATTGCTACCATCTCTGCAGTAAAAATCGATGCCCCTTCCGTTACACTGTAGCTCTTTTTTATTCCCCATTGTGGTATTACAACTCCGGCACCTAGTTGCCCACTATCACCCTTGGATCCATCAGTGTAGACGGCCAGACTTTGTTTAGTTAGTTGCTCTATGAACTTTCTACTTATCATTTTGGCTTCCTTATCTTCTATGTTTTGTTTGATCTTTTCAGTAAGTGAGTAGTCTATGATTGGTGTTTTTAGTTCCCATGGTGGTATTTTGCTTCTGTATTTATTACTATTTTCAATTGTGTTTGATAGTTCTTTGAAATGCATTAGGTCTTCTATAGTTCTCCACCCTGTTGGATATCTATCTTTATTTAAGGGGACGTCCCATACACTTGGTTGGTTTTTGACAAATGCTTTATGTGCTGGGTGGGTCACTTCTTGTGCTACTTTACTCCAATAATTTAATCTCAGTTCTTTCCGTCTTAGACCAAGGGGAGGTATGCCGAGAGCTACTTCTAGAGCTTCTACTGGTGTCGATATAAATGCACCTGTAATGGTTCTCATGGCTGCATTTTGAATCCTGTCCAGTTTTGCTTTGTTAGAAGCTGCAGCTGAGTCATAGACTATGCTGGCATAATCCAGTTTCCCCCTGATGAAGGATTTGTAGAACATAAGCATTATTATATTGCTGGCCCCCCATCCATTACCTTTTACAATCCTTAGTATATTTAGGGGTCCCCTACAGCTTTCTACCAAATTGTCTATATGTTTATTATAATTTAGTTGTTTATCTAAAGTTATGCCCAGAAATCTTGTTGTTGAGGAGGTACATATTTTCTGTCCTTTAATGGTTATATTGATTTTGTTATTTTTTTTTTAATTTCCTTTGCTGAAAATCATACCTACTGTTTTGTTTACATTAATTTGGAAGCCCCAACTTTTCATCCACTCTGAAACTTTGTCTATTTGATTTTGAAGTTTTTTGTAAACATGGTCCAAGTTTTTTCCAGATCGCCAAATGGCACAGTCATCTGCAAATTGTGATACTACATTCTTTATGTCATTAAATTCATCTGCTAAATCATTTACAGCTATAGTGAAAATTGAAGGAGAAATCACTGATCCTTGAGGAATCCCATTCTGTTGTTCATATATTTCTGACCTATCATTATTCACCTGTACAGCAAAGTACCTGTCCTGTAAAAAGTTTTCTAGATACCTATAGGTTTTACCAGTAATGCCAATCTTTTTCATTTTGTAAAGAGCTCCATCTCGCCAGCATTCATCATATGCCCTGGCTACATCTAGAAAGACTGCCACTGTTTTCTCTTTCCTCTTGAACCCTAGCTTTACATCATGTTCTAATCTTACAAGCTGGTCTACTGTACTTCTGTCTGCTCTAAACCCTGACTGGTTTGGGCTATATAACTGGTTTTTTTCTAGGTAGAATTTAACTCTTTTATTCACAACAGTTTCCAGTATTTTACCTAGTTGTGATGTTAAGGAGATAGGCCTATATGAACTTACATCATGGGCTTCCTTATTGGGTTTTAGAATGGGTACTATCATAGCTACTTTCCATGCTTTTGGTATCTTTCCTAAGTTCCAGATTTTGTTTTAAAGTGAAGTTATTATGTTTATAGTTCTTTTGGGTACTTTCTTAAGGATTTCATAACTAAGTATATCTTGCCCTGAGGCAGTATTAGATTTATCTTTTATTGCATTAGTTACTTCTTCCTCTGTTATATCAGCATCTAAATAGTTTGTTTCATCTATCTGGTCTGGTATTTCTTTTAAAAACTGTATCCTAAGTCTTTCTCTTCTCTCATTTTCTTCCTGTCCAAGGCTACTTTTTGCACTGACTTTATAGAAATACTCGGCAAGGGCATTAGCTTTTTCTTTATCTGTTTCTGCTCTCTTTGGTAGTTTGATTGTTGGCATTATTGTTTTCTTATTGTTCCCTTTGATTGCCTTAAGCTTTTTCCATACTTCTCTAATTTGAGTGCTAGGTTTAAGTGACTGACAAAACTCCTTCCAGTTAGTTTCTTTGGCTTTGAATATTATTCTGTTAGATTCATTCCTAATAAGTTTATACTTATCATAGTTTTCTTCTGTTCTGTTATTTCTATATTTTTGTAAGGCCCTTTTTCTTCTCTCATGAATTTCTGCACAGCTTTTATTCCACCAGGCAACTGGTTCTTTATTCCATTGAGTTTCTCTTTTCTTATTAATGTTATTTATTGATTTAAGGTGTTGTGGCATATTTTTATTTGGTATATACTTTATTGCTATTTTCAGAATTTCATTGGTCAGTGTTTCTGCCCACAAGTCAGTATCATCTGATTCCATGTCTTTATATTCCATCCCCTCCAGCTCTGATTGGAAAGCTTCCCAGTTTGCTTTTTTATAGTTGAAGGTAGGTTTCTCTGGTTCTGGGTTTGGAATGACATTTTCATGCATGGTTATTACAATGGGCAGATGATCTGAGTTTGTGTCTTGTAACATTTCCCAATTTACATTCGCTAGGTTGTTAGTTGCTATACTTATGTCTATTGCTGAGTCTGCCCTATTAGCTTGTGGATTAATTCTTGTTGCAGATCCATCATTTAGTATTAGTAGTTCATTGTTTTCTATGAAGTCAAGTAGGCATTTTCCTGCATTATCTGCATGTTGTCCACCCCAAGCACAATGATGGGAATTAAAATCGCCTACTATGATTGTTTTGGGGCCTAGTCTGGTACTTATGGCTAGTATTTCTTCATCTTTAATTGTGCCATCTTTAGCATATACATTTAGAATTGTTAGATTGTTTGGTTCAGCTGCTATAGTAGCCTGGATACCTTCTATATTGGTTGTATTAAATACTTCCCAGTCTATGATTTTAAATTTTTCGCTAACTAAGACTGCGACACCTCCTCCTCTACCTTCTTTCCTATCGTGTCTAAGTATCTTAAAGCCCTTACAACTATATCTATTATTTGGGTTTAAATGGGTCTCTTGAAGAGCATATATATCAGTAGTTAATCCAGTCTCTGATAGTAGGGGTGCAAAATTTTTTTTAATACCCCTACAATTCCACTGGATAATTCTAAATCTTTCTAAATTGAATTTTAACATCATCTAGTTTACCTTTTATTTTGGTTAGCTATCAAATTTGCTCTTATTCTGCATTTCCTGTACTTGTGGACCCACTATCCATCAAGTTGTCAAGAAAATCCTTATTTAAACTTGTCATTATTTCCCTAACTTCTTCCGCTAAGTGTGGTAAAAGTCCCTCAAATCGTTTTTTGATAGTTTCTATGATAGTTTCTTCTAGGTTGCTTTTGTTCTTTTTGACCACTTTCCTATTTTCATCCAATGCTACATTCCCTTCTCTTCCTATGTTAATCTCCTGTTTTTCACTTTCCATTCTTTTTAGTATTATTTCACTTTCTTCTTTTTGTTCAGACAGTTTGACTAGTATCATTTCATTTTCTTCTTTTAGTACAGTCAGTTTGGCTATATCCTGGGAAATTTGGTGCTGTATGGCTTTCACTTCTTGAAGCACTGCCTCTGCACTTTTCAGTGCACTTGTGTCGTTCGAGGATGTAGTTGAATCATCTGACTGGTTTTTTGGTACTATTTTATTATTTTCTAACTTGTTCTTACTTTCTTTTACCCTCTGTGTTTTAAGCATTTTGACATCTTCTTGCACACTCTTAATTATTGTTATAACTTTAGTGCTCGTATAGGTATCGTTTTCCTTTAATTCTTTAATGACAGTTTTAAAAGGGGTTTGGGTTGTTATAGCTTCCTTCAGTGCTTTTTTGGTCTGCTGATAAACTGGGCAGCCCTGGAATCTGGCGCTATGGCTTCCTTTGCAATTAATGCATTTTCTGTTTGCATTATCCTTTTTATAGTCAGTATCTGACTTTGCCTTTTCGCATTGCGTGAAAGGGTGTGCCCCCGCACAAAACCTACATACTGCCTTCCCCCTGCAAGTGTGGCGCCCATGACCAAACTTCATGCAGTTGGAGCACTGCAACACTGGGGGAATGAAGGCTTCTGTGTTTTTTTGTGTTTTCCCAAATAGTACCGTCTTGGGGGGTTCCCTACCTTCTGTTGTTATCACTACCACTGGGGTAACGATACTCCCTTTCACCATTATTCTGTCCACGTGTACCAGCTTTATGTCTGGGTTATGTTTTGCGAGGATGTTCATAACTTCCTCGCTTGAAAGGGTAGTGTTTATTCCTTTTAACACACATCTACTGGTCACTTTTGCTAGTTCTATCTTTACTTCTATGTCGTGTGCAAGAGTCACAGTTTTTGCTTCTACTTTGAGTTCCTCTATCATCTCTTTTATTCTGTCACTCTGATTTGGGATAATTATTATGCCAAAATGGGTTTTTGAAATTTTGGCTATCGCCTTTTTGCCTAACACAGGATCAAGGATGTTTATAATTTTGTCTTCATCTAATGCCTTGATCTTGACAGCCTCACCAGCTACTTGCGTTATCTTTAAACGAAATATGTTTACTACATCTTTATTTTTGGGAGCTGCCTGGGTTGCTAGATGTCTTGAGTCTTTTTTGGTACTTTCATTGCTATTTTTTTGGTTAGTATTTTCTTCTAGTTTATCATGCCTGGTGTCCCTACCTTGGTTTTTAACTGCTTCTGCTCACGTTTTGCCTTCCTTTGTTGTTTTTACTTCTGAGCCTCCTTTCAGTTTATCCCCTCTGGTTTCATGACTTGTTTTGTCCGCGTTTACCTGGCTGTCCTGATTATCCTTTTCCCTGGGTCCTTTCTTTCCGTTCGCTGTGCTGGTTCCTGATCTTTCTCCTTTGTTGATTCTGCTTTTTGTTGTTTTTCCTTCCGCGCCTTCTTCCCGATTTTCCATTATTGTTTTACTCGCGTCCTTTAGTTCTGTTTTTCTGATTTCAGGGTTCGTGGTCCTGTTTCTTTCTGTCCGGTTTAAAGTTTTGTCTTTTTCTGGAGTTTTGGCCATCGCTTTCCCTTCCTCGGACTGTTTTCTGGTGAATACTACCATTGGTTATTTTCCCTGTCTTTTAGTATGCTACTATTTGTTGTCTTTGAATTATATTCTGATGATTGAATATTATATGTAATCTTTGGCTTTTGGTTTATTTTGTTATATATATCTTTAGCCTACCCCACTACGATTCTTAAATTAAATAGTCCCCTAATACTTAACCTTAACTACAGTAGGCCTACTCTAATACTATCAACAAAAGTATAAATTATTCACCACTTAAATATGTCTTTCAAGATGGCTGCCTGATCTCACTCAAAGAATTGCCACGTGGCGCTATTTAATTTCTATTATTTTAATTTCTAAAATTAACTTCAATACGCTAACACTGAGGATGGATAAAAATATCAACTTATCTGATAACTTGTGTAGTTCTAAGGATGTCTTCACTGTGTCTCGTCCTAAAAAGGACGTATCAAGCTTGTGTGGTTTGAGGTAAGCAAAAATGCGTGTTACCCCTGTAGTAGACGGAAGTGGAATTTTTTTTTGAGGGTGAAAAGGGTCTTTGCTAGCCAGCACACTCTTTATATAGGCCGCTAGGCCTAATCACTCACGGTGTAGTGCGCGCGCGTAGTAATTGAGCCACGAAAATAACACACGCGATGGATGCTCTTGAAGGAGTGAAAACACGAATTTAAAACACAACTATTTCTACGCTTTATTGTGCCCCAGTAATATATCTTCCTCCTGAAGATGCTGTGGTAACAAAGTAGGGAATCACGGACACAATGGTGATGATAAGATGGCGCTGTTAAACGACAGACGCTATGGCAATGACAAGATGGCGCTATTACAGACGGTCAACATGCATACGCACTTTTGAGAAAAAATAAACAAGAACAACAATGGAAGTGTCCACGTATTTGGAGATAGGCTTCTCAACTTAGCTGAAGACGCATTTTAGGTGGGAACATCCCACAAAAGGAATTAGGTCGCCATTTAGTTGGTATCTTCATCGATGGTCTTTACTCAAACACATTAAAGTTAGGCCTTCTCCGTAGTGACCCCCAGGTTAGTTCAGAAGCTCTGCAGTTGGCAGTTAAAGAAGAGTGGATTCATAGGCGTTTACAAAGGGGGGAGGGTTGGCTGTGAACCCTGTATGGAATATGAACATTCCACACACGAGGCTATGGAAATAGGACATAACCGACCTCAGTGGCGATCACGCCAACATAACACCCTTTCACACGTAACATTTCCTAATAGAGATGTTTCTAGACTCCCCGGGCGGCACAAAGAAATAGTGAAAAAATTTAAGCACTCTTTCTCCCGCACACCACCCCGCCGGTACAACCGTTCTAAACCAGGACATCTCGCAGGGGAGTGCAGGTATCCTAATCAGGAACAAAATAATGCTCCCAGGAGACAGAACCGGTCCTACATGTATAACAATAGACCACGTGCACAACAACCCTTATTTAGACCACATCGAAATACCACTCATTTCAATCAGGGAATCGAACCAGCCGCCCGGTAAATGAGACCGTCCGTGGTGGCAGTAACTTGAGGTCTCGCCCTTCACATTTCTCAATTACACATAAAAGACCTAGTCCTAATATTACCTCTGCACCACACGCTGTTAACTTTTTTCTGATCTTTGCTCTTGTTTGCTTCAGATCAAACACATGTCATTTAGGGCACTCATCGACACAGGCGCTTGTGTCAGTCTTCTTAGTGCCAAGCTTTTCTCCCAAATCAGACGTTTTGTTACATATTCTGATTCTCAGGTTAACATGTCTACTGTTTCAGGTGAAGCTCTCACTTCACGTGGTGTAACATATATCACATTCAAGTTAGACAAACAAACCTTTACACATCCGTTTGTTATCACGGAAAATATGTCTCGCCACTTTATCATTGGGAGAGACGTTTTGCGTAAACACAATGTCCGCATTTACATGGACTTACACAAAATATGCATTCAAAATTAATATATTCCTCTTCAGGATGACATTCACATAGCGTCTGTTGCCCGAACAAAGACACCACACACGTTGAAACCTAACACTGTCAATATAATCAAAGAACAGATAAGGCGCTTTCCTTACTACACACCTGGCCAAACAGTAGTCGTCCTCGAGCATTCGGAGCATAGTAGATGACCCTCTGATATCACTCTCTGATGGCATTGTCACGATAGGACCCAAGCGAGACTTTCCTATAATGGTGGTAAACACGTCAGCGAAACCAATCACTATACCACGGGGCATTGTAATTGGTAAAATCGTGCTACCCCAAGATTCAGAATATTTTGCTCAGTCGACACCTCCTCCGCGAAATTCTTCTAATACACAGTCCAACAAAAATCGCGCAGCCCATAGTCACGAAAGACAACACCTGCGACAGTCCGCATACGCTGGGCAGAAAATTACACAAAATCTATTCCGCCATCGTTTCCAAAGGACACGTCTGACAGGGATGCTGATCTCGCTTATGCGGATGTGATTGACCAAGACATCGTTCGGTCCACACAACACCACAATGGAAACGTGTACCCCCTGCGCGACCTTCAGGTTCTTACTCTCGTCCGACCAGACACCGAGTTAATGACACTTTAACCCACTACAACCGTCGCGCAAACCCTCTTTACACCCTCCGAAATACAGAGAGAAATAGGTTGCTTATGGAACAGCTCCATGCAAAAGAACCTCATGTTTCACTACTCCGACAATCTTTCAGAAAAATGAGGATGTCTTTGTGCTGACAGACATGGAACTTGGCCAAACTTCCACTGTCAAAATAGAAATCCATACTATGGAAGATAAACCAGTCAGTCTTAAGCCATATCAAACAGAGAAATAGTGGAAAAAGCAATTAAAGAGATGTTGCAAGCAGGAATTTTTGAGCGTTTCAGATCGGAATGGACCTCACCCATTGTTATAGTTCCAAAGAAGGATGGCTCACTGTTGCGGGCAAATATGATAGGATTATATGGTATATTGAATGGCTCCACTTCTTAAGGCTGGTTCTCTTCTCCAGTCTAAAGATTATTTAAAAGTCCTTTCCTAGGACTGCTGAGTGCCGCAGGGATATCCTTCTTGATTCCAATGTATTAATACTTAAGTAGGTAATATGGCCATTCACACAATTCTCCCTGGCCCGCACACTGGCCCTCAGTCAAATAAGGCTTACTGCTTTGCACAGTTTACAACGTTTATTACATACTGCTCATATTGTTGAATGTATGACATCAAAGCCCTCTAAGCTTGTCTCTCTACTGTCCTGTAGCTGATAAAGCACACAGTTGATTAAATACGTCAACTTACGTACATCCTGAATCTTACATCACTCTGCTAATTCATAAACTGATCTTACACACGGAGGTACAAGGTATATGCATAATTCAGTTGGTGGAAAATAGCATGCAGGTGAATCATAACAGGCAGTATGCATGAACACGAGCCGATATAAAGTCCAGACGGACATACGCCATCTTCACTGGCACAAGGACACAAGCCGAATAAAGTCCAGACGGACACACGCCATCTTCACTGGCACAAGGCCACAAGCCGAATAAAGTCCAGACGGACACACGCCATCTTCACTGGCACAAGGCCACAAGCCGAATACCGGCTAGAGACGCGTTCTTGTCCCACATTCAAAAACTCCCGTCTGCTACCAATTTGAGCAGAAGTCAAGGCGTCACTTCCTGAAACCAAGGACTACCGTACATAAACACTAAACCAGGAAGTGATCGTATAACTAATGTTATGATATTTAAACATAACATTTACTCCTCCCTGCACTAAAACAATGAAAAGGAACTTTTCATTATTTCCATGGCGAAATCTACAAAATCACTGGGGTAACCAGATGACAATATCCATATTCCCAACTGTCCCCATTCATACAGCACCTAGAGGCGTGCTCCATAATCGACAGTTAAACACACAAGGTGTGGAATCTAGTAATAAAATTACCAAACCCATTGTCTATTTTGGAGAGATCTCTTTTGACACAAATGTGAGGTCACCATATTAATAATAAGGCAGTGTGGAAAGACGTCAATATGTCAGTAACGGCATTCATACAGCACACCATGTCAACAAACACCTTATGTCATGTCAGTCATGTAAGTCTCCCTATTTATCAATGAAATGCATAATTAACAATCAAAGAGACAATAGATCATATGAGGCAGACAAATCAATTCATAATGAGTGACTGCGACATTATGTCAAAATAGTTATTAATATTTGTATGTATGTAATCTCATGTGATGACTGACCATGTTAATAAAATGTATTGTGAAGATATATTAAGTAATATCTGAACACAATTAAATAATCAATTTCCTTATGTCTGAAACACTCCTGTGGTTTACATCAATTAATTATTTATCAACCAATTAATGTTATTCATTATTTATTGTCACTGATGATAGATCATCATTGCTGAAACAGTCATTTTCCTTCATGTAGTTTTGAAAAAATTCATTTAGATCTTCAGTTCTCACGCATTCACAGATTATTTTTGGTGATGCAAAGTCATTTTCATATGTAGTGACGAAAACGTTCATTGAAATATGTAGTATTCATGTAATTCGACTGTCAATATTTATCTTCCGCGCAATAGGAATAAACTTGAAAGGCACTGTTATTCATTCTGTACTTTCCATTTTTCAAAGTCCAAGTTGAGACGAAATTTATTTGTTGTGTCCCCTTTGAATCTCCAGAATAAACGTTTCTGAGTTATTTCCCTTTTTATGTTCGTAGCAGTCACTTTAATTGGGAAAAGTCACTAAATAATTCAAGAAATCTGTCTTGAACAAGTCAAATTGATATCACATATTGCAAATTGTTGTTTTATAACGTGCATGTAGTATGGAAGTATTGTCATTTAACAACAGCATCAGAAACAATATGTTGAATGATTTGATATATACGTTGACTTCGGTTGAGTAGAAAAACATCATCATCATGTTGCTCGGCATATTGTCCGTAATGTAGCAACTTGTTTTTGTACATGACGATTCATTGTGGCAGTAATTTCAGAAGCCTGCGATATACTTGTCAACAGCAGGTACATATCACAGTTGATATGACGTTATATTTGTGACATAGTTCGTGACATGTTACAAGCAACATGACATATGCTCGACACTCATATATGTGTTGCATGAGAAATTGAGGTTTCAACCGGAACCAGTGGATGTTTCATGCAGCAGGATAGAACATCCGCCATCACATTCAAGTTTCCTTTGATAGGCTTTATAGTGTATTCATATGGTTGAAGAGCCAGTGAGGCACGAGCTGCTCTTTCGTTCTTGAAACGTGCCGTTTTCAGGTATGATAGAGCCCTTTGATCAGTTTCCAGTGTAAAACTCGCTCCAAGTAAGTACCTCTGTAGTTTCGAGAAGCAAAAGACCACAGCCAGTAATTCTCTTTCGATGATCGGGTAACGCTGCTCAGTAGGCGTCAGCTTTCTGCTTACGTAGAGGGTGGTATGCAGACCGCCATTCCACTCTTGTAACAACGAGCCTCCAATGGAAGTTGATGCGTCGACCCTGAGGGTAAAATGTTTGGCAGGATCAGGCAATCTCAATATAGGCATTTTTGAAAACAAAGATTTAAGTATATTTAAAGCCACAACACAATCATGGCTGCAGATAAATCTATTGGGAGAATCTTTCTTTACAAGTGACGATAATACAGACGTAATCTCAGCAAAATTAGGAATAAATTTACGATAGAAATTTAGTAGCCCGAGATCATTTCTAACCTGTTTTTTTGTTTTAGGAACATCAAGGTTTAGGATTCTAGAGATGGTTGTATCCTCTGTTTTCAAGAAACCTCCTCCTACTTTATATCCCAAAAATGAAATCTCCTGAAATCCAACTTTAGTTTTAGAAGTCGTGCTGTTAAGTTATGACGTCGTAACGTGTTTAGTAAAGAATGAATATCATCCAAATGTTCATCCCATGATCGATGAAACAGACAAATGTCATCTATATAAGTAATAAGATCTTCTCTATCAGAGAAGAGTCTTCGCATCATGCGAACGAAGGTCGCAGGTGCGTTTACTAACCCAAAGGATATATAATTGAACTCAAATAGACCTAAGGGAGTAGCAAAGGCAATATAAGGCTTGGATTTCTCCGTTAATGGCACTTGCCAGTAGCCTTTCGAAAGATCAAATTTCGAGAAAAATGTAGCAGAAGCTAGTCTGTCTAACAAAGACTCTAACACTGGGAGTGGTTCAGCGTCAGTTATAGTCACATAATTTAACCATCTGAAATCTATGCATATGCGTATCGACTTGTCTTTTTTCTGAATCAAGACCATCGGAAAACTATAAGGGGAATGAGATGGAGAGATGACATTTAATTTCACCATCTGTTCTAATTCCTCCTTAACCTGAGACTGTAAGTGTATAGGTATAGGAAAGGGTTTCAACTTAATAGGTTCAAAATCAGTGAGAATGATATCATGTTCGATGATATCAGTGTGTCCTGGAACATCAGTAAGGACATCAGCAAAAGGACATAGCAATTGAGTAGCTTGTTCTTTTCGAAGAGACGACAGAGTTGGAGATATAGTAACATCTTTCCAACTTTCAGTAGCTAAAAAGTGAACACTAGGTAACACCAAGATTGACTCATTTCTATCAGTCAAATCAGAATGTTCCTCTTGTATGACAGCCAAAGAAGAGTGATGAGTGACAGATTTATCTTCAAAGACTGGTCTAAGATGTGGTGGACGTGTATGAAACTGCTGCAACATATTGGTATGAAAAGTTTTTTCTTTACCATCTACTGAAACAATATAATCAACATCAGACAGTTTCTCCACAATCCTGTACGGTCCTCTCCATGACACTAATAGTTTGTTATCTTTGTTGGGTAATAGTACGTATGCTTCATCACCAGGCCAAAGTTGGCGTAATGTGCGGTTTTGGTTCAGAAACAACCTCGCCCTAAGCTTTGCCTTTTCAGATGAATTTACTGCTATTTGGCATGCGTCTATTATTTTTTTCTCCCAGATTGACCACATATTGGTATGAGGTTTGAACCTCTTCATTCATCTCAGCTCCAATTAATAGCTGTTTTAATATAGACATTGGGCCTCTTGGTTTGGCGCCAAAAACTAACTCGAATGGACTAAAGCCCGTATGTTCATTTTTGATTTCTCTGTACGCAAATAAAATAGCTGGGAGAACTCTGTCCCAATTTTGAGGATATTTCATGGTAACTTTATGTAACATTTGTTTTATGGATCTATTGAGAACTTCTATTTTCCCGTTATACTGTGGATGATAAATGGAACTAAGGGACCTCTCGATCCCAAACATATCCATCACCTGTTTCATAGCATCTGAAACTAACTGACTTCCTCTATCAGATAAAATGTTTTCAGGAAAACCAATACGGCTAAAAATAAAAAACAATGCATCAGCAATATCTACTGTAGTAGTGGTTTTAATGGTATGGCTTCCAGCCAGCGTTTGCACATATCAATGCAGGTCAACACATATTGATGACCTCTGGCTGATGTTACTTTTAAAGGGCCAATAATGTCAATGGCCATCTTTGCGAAGGGTCGCAAAGAAATATCAGCTGCCTGATTAGGAGCGTCATGTTTTGGTTTTCTCGTTGCTAAGCTTTGGCAAGTGGTACACGCACGACAAAATAATTTTACGTCTTTCGTAATACCCGGCCAAAAGAAATGTGACAAAACTCTTTGTTTTGTTCTAGCAACACCTAAATGTCCAGCACATTCAATGTCATGTGCATGTCGTAAAACGAATGGACGAAAACAAGCTGGTACCATAATCTGTTTCTTTAAGGAATTAATCATATCATAACCCTCCACTCCCAAAGGAGCATAGGCCTTCAACAAACACATGCCAAGTCCTCCTGTCACGTGCCATCATCTCAAGTTCTTTCCATGTTCTCCTCATCATTTTCACCTCTGTTTCCAACTCTCTTCTCCATGTACTTCTTGGTCTTCCTCTGCCTCTCTTGCCCTGGGGGTTCCAGAACAAGGACTGCCTTGTAATGCTATCAACAGGTTTCCTCAGTGTGTGTCCTATCCATCGCCATCGTCTTCTTCTCATTTCTTGTTCCACTGGCACTTGTCTAGTTCTTGTCATCAGTTCCACGTTGGTAACCTTGTCATACCATTTTAATCCCTCTATTCTACGCAAGCACCCATTTATGAAAGTCTGTAGCTTTTTGGTTGTTGTCTTTGTTGTTCTCCATGTCTCTGAGCCATACAATAGGACTGACTTCACATTTGAGTTGAAGATTCTTATTTTCGTGTTGGATCCTATTTCTCTTGATCTCCATATATTTCCCAATGCAATGAAAGCTCCTCTTGCCTTTTGTATTCTTATTTTGATATCGCTGTCTGTTTAAGGAATTAGCATCTTGATAATTTCTTACTAATATTCCATTCTTTATAGTATACCAGTGTTTTGCATTGTCATCCACCATTACATCATCTAAATGAGCAATGTGAAAAAATTTTCTTAAAGAAATATCATCTTTCTGTCTTTGTATAAAAGTTTCCTTATCAATGAGTTCCATCTGAAATAAAGTATCATCATTAGTATTGACATCATCCATTACCTGTATATCGTCAATACATTTCTGTTGATAATGATTTTCATTATCATCATTATTATCATCTTCTTCTTCTTCTTCTGACGTCATTTCTTCAGTTATATCTTCAGGTAACACATCAACAATTGGTATGTGTTGATCCTTCTCCATGCGAGCCTGAGCTCTAGTAGTCACAGCATTTGAACACAGTAAATGTTGTCTTTCTCATCCTTGAATATTTTTCTTTGTACATTCATGCAATTTAGGTAAGTGTCCTAAAATGATCCCAGCAATTGGATTCTCCAAAAGACATACAAGTGTCCTCCCCGTAAAATATGGTGTATCTAAAAACACCTCAGCTGTGGGAAAATACTCTACAGTTCCTCCAAACGTGATACATCTCACATGTTTTCCCGTATAGTCCGACTTATCCACCAATGCTTTGCGAACTCCAATAGTGGTTGCACCTGTATCTCTCAATAAAGATACTAACTGATTATTGACAAAGCCTCTATTCAAAATTAATGAACCAGTACTTTCAAACGATGACATGACTGGCAGGGGATGTCCGCATAACAATCTTGGGACTCCTTGAGGCTGAAATAAAGAATTGCAATTAGTGCAGTTATCACTATTTGCTAAGTCTACACTGCATGAATTTGCATGTGTTACTATATCATCATGGTTATGATTATTATCATGCACAACAGCATTTGTATGTTCAGGGTTTCTAGGTTGCCTGGTAGTATTATTATGATAAGATCTTTTATTATTTGAATTATGATCATTACCTCAATAAAATGATTTTTGCCCTCTATTTGGTTTAGAGTTATATCCTCCTCTATTTTGCCAATTATTTGATTTAAATGAGGTTTGTGGATAATATTGTCCCTCATCATATGAATTGAAATTTCTTTGAGGTTGATATTTATTAAAATTGTATCTACCTCTGTTCTTGCTATAATTATGTGATGGATTAAATCTTTGATTCCTATCCATACTGTTTGATCTATACCTAGGTGCATTGTCCTGAAATGACCTAGCAGATGCAGCTGGTAATGAATCTTTAATACTGTTTTTGCTCAGTATTCTGTTAGGATGTGCTACTTGGTATTGACGACCTAAAGTTTGTAGCTTAGTCAGATTCTCTGGTTTTCTTTCCTGTAGGAATGCAAGAAAATCAGCACTAGCAGATGACAAGACTTTGTCTCTTAAAATCAAGTCTGACAATCCCTCAAATGTTTTTTCAGTTTTGGATAATTCAATCCATCTAGAAAAATTTAATTTTACAGCTGAAATAAATTCAGTGAAATCTTTTCCTGAATCTGGGTGCAAATATCGAAATTTATGTCTGTAACCCTCATCATCTAATTGATATTTCTGCAATAACATAAGTTTAACAGCATCATAATCTTTTCTAGTTTGTTCATCTAAGGTAGAGACTGCAGTTAATGGTTCAACTACCAACAAATTCATAAGTCTACACGTCCAAGTAGATTTGCCAATCTTAAATTCCTCACAATAAGTCTGATATCTGTTTAAGAAGCACGAAATATCGTCTATCGAAGGATTGAATTTTGGCAAATTAATTCTGATAGCAGTAGGATGATCTTTATTTTTATCTTCACCTACCCCAGGATTCAACTGTGGTTGTTGTAGTTTTAGTTTTTCAAGCTCAATCTCAGCCAATTTTATAGCTTGTTGAGCTTTGATCTCTTCTTGATCTCTTTTGATCTCTTCTTGAGATCTAGCATAGGATAATTTTTCCTTTTCAAAAGCCATTTCTTCTGATCTCCTTTTTTCAGATAATTCTAGTTCTTCTTTTCTGATTTCCTCATGTCTCCTTTTTTCAGTCAATTCTTCTTGTATTCTTTTTTCAGACAATTCTTCTTGTCTTCTTTTTTCAGACAATTCTATTTCTTCTCTTCGAAGTTCCTCTTATCTCTTTAACTCTTTATCCACATAAGCTTGCAAGGCTTCACCTTCCAAATGAAATTCTTTACCAATCTTCAATAAATCCTTTAATGAAGTCATGGTTCCTTATTATTGTGATTTTCAGTATGTACACAATATTTCAACTTTTATATATATGAATATGTCAGCAAAATATTCAATACTCAATCCACCAATCTCAAATCAATTTATAAATGCAATAATATAGATGTAGTCAAATAGACAATATGGAGCAGCAAAAAAAAAAAAAAAAAAAAAAAAAATAGTGACTACGACAAGTAATGACAAAAAGACAGGGTTAGAGCAACTAAAGGAAATTCAAATAGTTAAACCAAGGAATAAATATTAATTAAACTGATGCTCTATGACACTAGGACAAGACAAGACGCATTTTACACCATTTATGACATCTATGAAATAAATGATAGTAAGGGAAGAATGGACAATCTTACAAACAATAAAGTACAGAACTAAATAAAATTTGACACTGACAGGACTTATGACAACAAACAATATTTAAACATGACTTTACAACTAGACAGAAATGGATCTGCTAAATTCAAATGAGGCAGTATTTTTATATAACCAGCAAAATATACTGGCTCCTCAATATGAATTACACAGATACTAACCTATAGAACGCTCGATTTTCTCATTAGACCTAGCCGAAGCGGTAAGAAATAAGAAAATCGAGTCCCTCCAGCCTCCCGCTAATTACAAACAAGTACACTTGATGAAAACAAAAATTTGTAAAACCAGCATTCAGGCCAACAGATGTTATCTACAGTCAAGCTGTATGTAACAATAAATCCACTTATCTGTTGCCACAAGTACATTCTTCCTTGAGACTTTTCAAAGCAATGAATACAGTGATGTTTCGTAACTTAGGCTCTGGTTAGGCCTAGAATTGGTTCATGCTGACACATGAAGGACACCGCTCTGATCCACATTTCACGACAGAACACTTGAAATTCACAGTATACAGTCAATTTCTTTGACTTCTATGTAGTAGTAAGTCACTTTTATGTATTAGTGACACTTTGATGCACCTTTAAATAGCATCATATATGGAAATCCCTTCCATACTTGGGCAGACGATATGTGTCGCCAGCTTGAAAAAAGTTCCACTTTCTTGTACTTTTTTCTTTTTTGGTTCTGGCCTCCTTAGCTTGGCCCCCAAAAATGTTGCGGGCAAATATGATAGGATTATATGGTATATTGAATGGCTCCACTTCTTAAGGCTGGTTCTCTTCTCCAGTCTGAAGATTATTTAAAAGTCCTTTCCTAGGACTGCTGAGTGCTGCAGGGATATCCTTCTTGATTCCACTGTATTAATACTTATGTAGGTAATGTGGCCATTCACACAATTCTCCCTGGCCCGCACACTGGCACTCAGTCAAATAAGGCTTACTGCTTTGCACAGTTTACAACGTTTATTACATACTGCTCATATTGTTGAATGTATGACATCAAAGCCCTCTAAGCTTGTCTCTCTACTGTCCTGTAGCTGATAAAGCACACAGTTTATTAAATACGTCAACTTACGTACATCCTGAATCTTTCATCACTCTGCTAATTCATAAACTGATCTTACACACGGAGGTACAAGGTATATGCATAATTCAGTTGGTGGTAAAATAGCATGCAGGTGAATCATAACAGGCAGTATGCATGAACACGAGCCGATATAAAGTCCAGACGGACATACGCCATCTTCACTGGCACAAGGACACAAGCCGAATAAAGTCCAGACGGACACACGCCATCTTCACTGGCACAAGGCCACAAGCCGAATAAAGTCCAGACGGACACACGCCATCTTCACTGGCACAAGGCCACAAGCCGAATACCGGCTAGAGACGCGTTCTTGTCCCACATTCAAAAAATCCCGTCTGCTACCAATTTGAGCAGAAGTCAAGGCGTCACTTCCTGAAACCAAGGACTACCGTACATAAACACTAAACCAGGAAGTGATCGTACAACCAATGTTATGATATTTAAACATAACACTCACACAGGTTCTATTGTGATTGCAGAGCTTTAAAAAAAATCACCAAGACCATATCCTATCCACTACCTCGCATTGATGACATCTTGGCAACTTTAGGGAAATCAGATTGGTTCACCACTCTTGATGCTCGTTCTGGTTTTTGGTGCATACCAATGTCGGAAGAGGCTAAAAAGAAGTCTACATTCCCCACACACGTTGGGTCGTTTGCTTGGAATGTCATGCCACTTGATCTTAGAGGTAGTCCAGCAACATACATGTCACTTATGGATGAAGTTCTGACAGGTTTGCAGAGTTTTGCTATGGCGTACATTGACGACATCCTAATCCACACATCAGGTTCCATCCACAATCATTTGGAGCATATAGAGGAGGTCTTCGACAGACTACGGCAACATCATGTCACATCATGTCAAAGTGAAGCTTTCAAAATGTGAATTTTTGCAAGCCGAAACAAAATACCTTGGTTTCATCATAACAAAGCTGGTATCAGACCAGATGAGGATAAGGTCAAAGCCAGACGGAACATGCCTCGCCCTACCAGCATCAGGCAGGTGCGTGGTTTTATAGGTTGTTGAAGTTACTATCGTCGCCATCCCCCAAACTGTTCTCGCGCCGCGGAACCACTCATAAACCTCACCAAGAAGTATTCTCGTTTCAAGTGGGATGAGGATTGCTAGAAGGCATTTGAATATTTGAAAGGGGCTCTAACTACGGTTTCAGTACTAGCCCAGATATGTCAAAGGACATGATTATCTACACAGATGCCTCTGACACTGCCATAGGTGAGTGCCTTGTCCAAGAATGTGACCCTTCTGAAACACCTGTCCTTCTCATGGTCCCGCAAGAAAAATCTATCAGTTTTCTATCCCCAATTAGCATTCAATGGACGACAGGTCAGTATTCGTGACCAAGTTTCATTGCCGTTTGAGACAGAGGCCCATTTTTCGGGGCACGTACGTTTGACCTAAGTTATTGTATGGATTCGTCCCACTTTTGTATGTTATTATTTTATATTCAGTTTCCCTTACAGCTGTGTATAACTTTATCATACTTTAAAAAACAAAAACTTGAAAAGAAGTGACCCTTAAACTTTAAGACTGTATGAAAACTCAAAACGTCAGAAAATTCCAAATATGGGAACATTGCCCCAGAGTTAGGGTCTAGTCACTTCATAGCAAAATCTTCCTATTTACTCTCTGGTGTCTGGTCTGCATGATGAAAGAATGAATAAATCCCGAGCCTTTAATTAACATGCGAGTCTTTACGGTCGAAAAGTTCGTCCATAAGAAATTTAATTTCAGGCTTAGTTTATTTTGTGAACCAATCACCACTGTATGGTGTTTTGATTCGTATCATCCACTTAAGCGCCTATTATCATTTGGGAAGGGTTGTTTATTTTGAAATAGATCAATAAACAATCTTAGATAATAGATGTGCAGATGATATAGTTTTGTTAGCTGAAAGTGATCTGGAATTATAAGAACTGGTGAAGCAAGCAAACAGCATAAGGCGTGAATATGTACTGGACTCTGACATTGAGAAAACGAAAACTATGATAATTAGCAAAACAGACGATAAGCCAACATTAAAAATAAAAATTAATGGATAACTTCTGGACCAATTTAAGAGGTTTTCATATCTTGGTCATATAATAGCAGAAAACAGCTGATATGAAACAGAAATCAGGAAGAGAATAGGAATGGCCAAGCTAGCCACTCCGGTCTGTTGTTTTTCTGTTGTCTAGTTTTCTACTTCTTTATTTCTTACGAGTGCCTGAAAACATACCTTTATGTTTGTCTAATATTTATTTACTGTTTACAGGCCTCGGGTTTCCCTTCCTTATGTGTTATAAATCTCTATGGATATACCAGCAACCTCAGGCTGATTAACGCTTTCTTTGAGCATATTCTAGTTGACGTCTGAAAGTGTACAAAGAAGAAGAAATACAAACTTGTCCATCTGGCACGGGACTACGCCGAGTTTGCATTTGATCATAACAAATATTCTTAACACAGATATTGACAGTCAATCAATATACAAATGTTGCCCTTCCATAGGCAAGAAAATAGCTTGAGATAACAAACAGGACTTTGGAAGGGGTAAGCTTGGAGTATGCAAATTTGCAATCACATGTTTTGAACACAAATCAAAATCTGAATTTAAGCTTTTCTCCAAATACAAAAATGTTGTATGTACTAAACGATTTTCATACTGTAAGGAATCATTACATCAGATAAACATAAATTTTTTAGATATGCTTCCTGTTATAAAAAACGTTATTTTTCGGACCATTATTGATTTGATTTGGATTTTGGTTTACGCACAGGAAAATTGATGTTTGTCGTGAATGGGATACCTGGTTGAACCCTATGTGGGTTCTAATTTGGGTACAAATTGTTCTTTATTATTTATAGCATATTACATTGGTTGTTTCTCTTGTGTTTGGTTCTGTTCTTTATTGTATTTAGCATATTATATTGGTTGTTTCTCTTGTGTTTGGTTCTTTTCTTTATTGTACATAGCATATTATATTGGTTGTTTCTCTTGTGTTTGGTTCTTCCACGCTGCAATTTCTCTGCCGTTTGTAGTGGCGTTGCCCAATTCTTCTTTCTTCTTCTTCGTTTACTTTCAGACGTCTACTTGAATATCTTCAAAGAAGCAGTGGTCTGCTGTCACGGGATTTGCCTCCCCTTTGCTCTGCAGTAGTGGTCCACCAGTGGCCGAAACTCAAGAGTATCTAAAATGGGTCTTCCAAGGTGTCTACCTTCGCACAAGATTACTCATGGCGGAGAATACAGATGCTTCTATCTCAAGGGAGTTTTCATTCACGAGATAATTCAGAAGTCAAGAACAATGCTGCATTGGGAAGACCACTATTAACTTAAATCTGATCCGGCACCTTTTGTGAAGTTTTAAGCAATGGTATGGCTTGCTCGAGCAAGCTGATTTAATGCAGCGAAATTCCTGTTATACGTATTTTTTGCTCTATGGCTGTAACTACTGAAGCACATTAAAAACGCACCACCTGTATAATCCAGGAACAGAGTGTGAAATGTAAATATAAGTGTTTACAAGTTTACATATTTGGAATCTTTATTCATTTTCCTATGAATCCATGCTGGTCATTAATTTGTACATTTGATTGTTATGAAATTCATTGCACTCTGTGCAGGCAAGGGAGAAAACAAAAAATGCAACCAATAAAAAAATCATTCACACTATCCTCAGTGTCTGGTATGTCCACCGTGTGCTTGCAAACAAGCTTGGCAGCGGCTCCGCATGGAACGCACAAGTCTCTGAAGGAAATTCCGGGGAACCAAGTCCCATTCACGTGTAAGAGCAGCTTCGAGCTGTTGCAGATTAGCTGGAGAACCTTGCCTGTAGACTCTGCGTCCAAGCTCGTCCCACAGATGTTCTATAGGGGGCATGTCTGGTGATAGGGCAGGCCAATCAATCGTCACAATGTTCTGCTGCTGTAGATTTTGCTGCATAATGCAAGTGGTGTGCGCACGTGCGTTATCCTGCTGGAGAAGCTGCACGTCTGGATAATTTGTGAACGCAGGAGCAACCAATGTACTCAGAACCTCATCTCGATATGTCACAGCATTAACATTTCCACGGAAGACGTGAAGAGGTAAGCGATGGTGAAAACTGAATCCTCCCCAAATGTGAATACTGCCACCTCCAAATCGGATGTGCTGACGAACACAGCAATCTGCAAAGCGCTCTCCACACCGTAGCCAAATCCGCATACGTCCATCAGCAAAGGATATGTTGAATCTGCTCTCGTCTGTGAATATGACAGCATTCCACTGCAGTCTAGTCCATCTGACATGTTGCTCTGCCCATTGCAGGCGCTGTTGACGATGTCTGTGAGTCAAGTTTGGCCCAACATAAGGTCGTCTTGCAGTAAGGCCTGTATCTCTGAGTCGTCGTATGACTGTCATTCGAGAGACTTGCCCACGTCTACCCAATATTGCTCTTGCTGTTTGACTTGCCGGGAGAGAACGATTCCTTAGGTGACTCAGCGCAATATGATGATCTTGCGCAGGGTTAGTAACTCGTGGTTGGCCACTCCGAAGTCTATCGCGGGCACTACCAGTGGTTTCGTAACGTTCATTGAGACGTACAATAGTGCTGTGGTGGCAATTCATCCTTCTGGCAATGGCCCGCGAGCTCATTCCGGTCTCCAACATACCAATGGCTCGTTGGTGGTCGTTTTCAGATAGTCGTGGCATTTCAAGCACATGTACTGGGTGTTTTGTCTCAACGGCCTTTTTATACCGAGTGTAGTGAAATGGATCTGTGTACCCCACGCTCAAATAATTTCCCGCTTAATAACCTAGTTAACGCATTTTTACAGTCTATAAATAACTATATTTGAAATTTGTCTGAGGGGCAAAGTCCATTTACCGCTAAAAATTTAACTAGAGAATTTGAATTTTTCTACTACCACCCGTTTAAAGTTACTACCCCCAAAAAATACACTACCCCTTCCCATATTTATACACAGTTCTAGAAAAGGTATCTAGAACTAATTACAAGATAGACAAAAAGGGAAAGGAAAAAGTCTATCATGTGAACCTCCTTAAGAAATACCATGATAGAAGGGTTTCGGAAGGTCCACATTTAATGACCTTGGCCATAGCCACTGAAATGAAAAACGAACCTCTCACCTCTTACGAATACCCCCTGAAACCCTGTGAAACTCCGGCACAGGTAAAAATCAGTAATCACCTGACGAAAGGGCAGAGGGAGAAGATTCAGAAGGTTCTGGAAAATCATACAGACGTGTTAACGGACAAACCGGGGCCACAAACTTGTTGGAGTATGATATGAAACTGCTAGACCCAACACCCATCTGTATGAGAGCCTATACTATCCCATTCGCTAAAGAGCAAGCTTTAAAAGGGGAGACAGAATATTTGTTGCAAGAAGGGATTATTTCTCATAGTGAATCTCCTTATAGCTCCAGTGTGGTATTGTTGAGGAAACCCTCTGGGGAACATAGACTGTGCATAGATTACAGGAAACTGAATGCTGTCACAGAAGGTCAGGTGGATCCATTACCTGATACAAACCAATTGTTTGCCAGATTGAATAAGGCAAAATACTTTTCCAAGGTAGATCTCGGTAAGGGATATTATCAGATTCCAGTGAAGCCTCTGCCATCAATGGTACCTATACCTTGTAGCGGTATGGCAGCTTGCGTACCCTGACAATCCCCAGAGCTATGCCAGTGGGAGTTTTACTCCTGGTAGGTTCAACCAAGCTGGACTGGTCTGTGTGGGTAGGGGTCAGACAAAAGCTGGTACCCTGGTCCTCCAGGTTGGGGGTTTTAGCACAGGGCTGACACCCCTGTCTGTGTAAAAAAAACAATGAAGTTACGGAAACAACAATAAATGAACAAACTTTGCTGCGAAATGGACATTCGGAGTCTGTGGCTCGTATGACTGTCAGTGGTGAAAGCCGAAAGGAAGCCACTGACATGAAAACGGATGTCCTGACCGCAAAACAGGATACAAGAATAGGTTTTTGGAATGTCAGGACAATGTACAAGACAGGTAAACTAAGACAGGTCACGGCAGAAATGAGAAACTATAGGTTACACATTCTAGGGATAAGCGAGAGCAGATGGACAGGGGCAGGAAAAGTTAAAACATCAACAGGAGAAACAGTACTTTACTCTGGAAGAGAGGATGGACAGCACAATGAAGGCGTAGCCATTATTCTACAGAAAGGAATAGAAAGGACATTACTGGAATGGAAACCCATCAACAACAGACTGATAAGATTAAGATTGAGAGGGAGATTCACCAACACTACAATAATACAATGCTACGCACCAACGAATGATAGCGATGAGGAGGTCAAGGATGAATTCTATCAACAACTGCAGAAAGAAATAGAAGACACACCTAGATTTGATCTTGTTATAGTAATGGGAGACCTCAATGCGAAAGTTGGTACACACAATACATATAACGAAAGAACAATGGGGAAATGCGGCAGCGGAACAGCAAACGAAAATGGGGATAAACTAATAAGTTTCTGTAGCATTAACAACCTGGTCATTGGAGGAACACTCTTCCCACATAAATAAATTCACAAATTAACATGGGAATCACCAAATGGTCGGGACAGAAACCAGATAGACCACATCATGGTTAACGGTAAATGGAGACATGCATTACAAGATGTGAAGGTAAGAAGAGGTGCAGATGTGGGAAGTGATCACCATTTAGTAGTAGCAAAACTGAAAGTGAAACTAAGAAGGGCTGCACCAACTGTAACTACACAGAAAAAGTTTGACATCAGCAAATTGAAGGACTCCATTACCAGAAAAGCTTTTGCGGCCGACATAAAGAAACGATATCAATTTGCCAAAAGTCAGGAAAAGACATTGACTGATGATATAGACCAGAATTTCAACACCATTTCAACAATATACAAAGAAAGCAGCAAATCATGCTTGGGATTCCAGGAAAGGAAGAAGCAAGACTGTATAACACCAGAAACATTAAACACCATAATGATGAGAAAGGAAATGAAAAGAAAGAAAACAGAAGCGAAGTCCCCCAGGTTAAAGCAACTATATAGCGAACAGTACAGTCAGCTGGACAAGGAAGTTAAACGCCAAACCCGAGCCAACAAAAGGAATTTCCTAGACGATCTTGCAAGACAGGCAGAGGAGGCAGCACTGAGAAATGAACAAAGCACAGTATACAAAATAACTAAATTCATCAGCGGAAAACGAGGTGCAAACAATATTACATTAGTAAGAGATAAGCAAGGTAATCTCATCACGACAGCAGAGGGACAGGAAACAAGATGGGCAGAGCACTTCAGAGAAACTCTGAACAAGGAACCACCAGAGACACAATTGAATGTTCCTGAAGCTGAAAACGATCTAGATGTGAATACAGACATTCCACGAAAAGAAGAAATCATCACAGCAATCAAAGGGTTAAAGAACGGCAAAGCTCCGGGCCATGATAACTTAAATGCAGAGCTATTTAAGACAGACCCTGAGCTAGCAGCAGAACTATTAGAACCACTATTTGCACAAGTCTGGAAAACGGGGACAACACCATCAGAGTGGAACAAAGGAATAATTGTCAAATTGCCCAAGAAGGGAGATCTTGCAGACTGCAATAATTGGAGAGGAATCACTCTTCTCTCAGTTCCTAGCAAAATACTAGGCAGGATAATTATACAGAGAATTTCAAAGGCAGTAGACCACAAACTGAGGAAAGAACAAGCAGGATTTAGAAAGAACAGGAGATGTGTAGATCATATATTCACTCTCAGGAACATTATAGAGCAGTGCTCAGAATGGCAAAGACAGCTTTACATTAATTTTGTTGATTTTGAAAAGGCTTTTGACAGCATACATAGGGACAGTTTATGGAAAATACTGAGGGCTTATGGAATTCCAAGCTGCATAGTGTCAATCATAAAAAGCCTCTAATCCAACTTTACGTGTAGTGTTGGTCAGAGCAACCTAACCTTTGAGGTGAAGACAGGAGTACGACAGGGATGCCCCTTATCAACCACTCTATTTTTAACAGTCATAGACTGGGTGATGCACCAGACAACAGAGGGTAGTCCAAGAGGAATAAGATGGACAACATTTTCTACATTGGAAGATCTGGAATATGCAGATGACATTGCACTACTAGCACATTCACATCAAGACATCCAGGAAAAAACGGATAGACTTAATAAGTTTAGCCAGCAGGTGGGCTTGAATATCAATTTAAAGAAGTCTGAGGTCATGACGCTCAATGTGAGCAACCCTGAGCCCATATCAGTAAGGAATCAGCAATTGGTACAGACAGATTCCTTCACATACCAAGGAAGCATAGTAACACCAGACGGCGGGGCAGGCAAAGACATCAACAACAGAATGAATAAGGCAAGAACAGCCTTCTTTAGCCTAAACAACATCTGGAAGTCCTCCCAATACAGCACAAGCACAAAATTAAGATTATATCAGAGCTGTGTGCTTTTTGTGCTTCTCTATGGTGCGGAATGCTGGAGAGTTACAGAGAAGGAAATGTCGAAATTGTCCTCTTTTCACACAACATGCCTAAAAAAAATTCACCGAATCTTTTGGCCAAATACCATCACTAACCAAGATCTGCTTACTCGTAGCAAGCAAGAGGACATGCACACCATCATAGCTGGCAGACGCTGGAGCTGGGTTGGTCATGTCCTCAGAAGAGACCCCGATGCCATCACAAGAACAGCTATGCTTTGGACCCCTGAAGGAAAACGAAAGAGAGGCCGACCAAAAACAACCTGGCGGAGGATTGTGGAGGCTGAGATGCAAAGAATGAACCAGAGTTGGGGCACTGTACGAAGGATGGCCACCGACCGAGCAAAGTGGAATCAATTTGTTGTTGCCCTACAAGACGCCACTAGGCGTGATGGCCACTGACTGCTTTGACGGTTGGCGGCTAAGGATCAAAGAAGAAGAAGAAGTGAAGCCTGAGATTCGACCTTATCTGGCCTTTAGCACCTCGGAACGGCACTATGAGTTTAACATGTTGCCTTTCGGATTGAAGAATGCTCCGAGTGTGTTTTCCAGAATGATGCGAAAACTATTGGATCCCCTGAAAAATCCATGTATTACTAATTTCATGGATGACATCCTCATCGCCACGGAAACATTTGAGGAACATGTAGACTCATTAAACTTGTTGTTTGACAGACTCAGGGAGGCAAACTTAACTGCTAGACCAACAAAATGTTGTATTGGATGCAAGGAATTAGAATTCTCGGGACATACTGTACATCAGGGTAGCATGACCCCTGATCCTAAGAACTTGGAGAAATTGCAGAGAGCACCCAGACCACAGACTAAGAAGGATGTGAGATCCTTTGTCTCACTTTGTGGTTTTTACCAAAAATATATTAAAAATTTTAACTCTGTGTGTGCTCCTCTGACAGATCTAACTCGTAAAGGGAAACCAGATAAAATAGAATGGTTAGAAGAATGTGAGCTGGCATATAATGAGCTAAAGCAAAAACTCACCAGCAAGCCCATATTAAAGTTACCTGATTTGAGTCAGGAATGTGTGTTGAGAACGGACGCTAGTAATGTGGGATTGGGAGCCACTTTGTTACAACGGTCCTCATCACCAGACGGAGAATTGAACCCCGCTGCTTATGTCAGCCGCAAATTAAACAGAGCGGAACAAAACTACTCAACTATAGAAAAAGAATGTTTGGCTTTAGTCTGGGCAATAAAGAAATTCCAGGTTTATTTGTACGGTAGGCATTTCGTGGTCCAGAGCGATCATCAGCCCCTGGTTTTCCTTGCTCAGGCAAAGCATGGTAATGCACGATTGTTAAGGTGGTCATTTCTCATACAACCTTACTCGTTTACCATTGAATATATTCCTGGATCGCAGAACGTTGGGGCAGATTTCTTGAGTAGGCACCCACCTGCAGCAAACCAGGATCAAACTAAAGCCTAGTTGAGTTAATTTGATCGTGAAGGTAGCACAGATAATAAAGCTGCACTAGCGGTTCACGCTTTTTAACAGGGGAGATCTGTAGTGAAATGGATCTGTGTACCCCACGCTCAAATAATTTCCCGCTTAATAACCTACTTAACGCATTTTTACAGTCTATAAATAACTATATTTGAAATTTGTCTAAGGGGCAAAGTCTATTTACCGCTAAAAATTTAACTAGAGAATTTGAATTTTTCTATTACCACCCTTTTAAAGTTACTACCCCCAAAAAATACACTACCCCTCCCAATATTTATTAAGGGATGTAGTCAAAATTAACAACCAATCAAATTGTTACCTCGTTTTTGGTAGAGACAAGAAATCTTGGTTGTAGTGGCAAAAATGCCGATTCTGTGTTTTTGACAAAAATTAAATAATTTATTTCTCGATAACTAAAGGGAGTTAGAAAGAAAGGGGTATCTTGAATTATAGCGCTAATATTGATTAATATATTAACCTAATGATTCCCACTTAATTAAATTATCTTGACTTAGAAAAATTTAATTTACTGATATTTTAGATCAGGTTAGAACTACAATTAATTACAAAAAAATTACCCAGATGAAACTGTTAAGGAATAAATAAAGGAAAAGTAAATATAACGATAGAGGTCAGTTGACCGTGTAATTATCACTTTTAATATTGGAAATAGGTCCATAAATAACGGAGA
Organism: Oreohelix idahoensis; assembly: GCA_024509875.1. Taxonomy (NCBI): domain Eukaryota; kingdom Metazoa; phylum Mollusca; class Gastropoda; order Stylommatophora; family Oreohelicidae; genus Oreohelix; species Oreohelix idahoensis. The sequence goes on along the minus strand of JAMPIV010014433.1, from coordinate 661,811 downwards.
TATAAAATACACAAAGATAATCAGACGAACGAACACACTTACGAGTGCTCAAAGTTTATAGTCCAAAAATAGTTAAAATCTTGACTCGCTTTTTGATTGGTTAGAGGGTAGGGTAATAATAATTAACACCTCCTTGTAAGATCAGGCCATTTGAATTTGAAAGCCATCGCAAGTTGAGAGTAGCGGGAAAGCCTTGTGACCAAGCTTTTGCCGTCTGGACAAGAAAGACGTTAGAAAACACATTTACTGCTAGTCAACTTTGTGCATGTGTTATTATTCTTTACTTGAGGTGAGATAGATGCTTTTATTTGTATATTTCCTTAGCAAGTATCAGGCTATATGTGTATGCCGATACATTTTATTTCGATATTGCTAATTGGGAGATGGTTCAGGTTACGACGACCTAGGTAGGAATGCAGTCTTTTTCGGAGTGAAATGGTAAAAAAAATGTTTTGCTATTGGCCTTACAACTTTTGTGCCATAGTGCCGTGGTAATAAAATTGATATTGCCATTTAGAAGTGAAAATAAATGTGTTTGTAAGTTTGCCATAAAATTTTGCGACTGTAAGTCCAGGAGAAAATAAATTGGTAGTGGTTTCTGGAGTGACACAATGTTCAAATAACATGTGACACTATACATAGAATGTTTGAAATAAGTCATTAACAGGTCACAAGAGATATTTGTACACCCCTGCTGATTATGTGGAAGACAAGCAATGCTAAAGGAATAGTGGCTTTAATGCCATATGAAAAAAAGAATGAAAACACAGGACTGAGTGTAATCAAGGAAATATAGGGTTTGGTGCATATGGTCAGCACACATGGCTGACCCCAGGTAAGATTACCCTTGATTAGTTGTGGAATTGTTATAGACAGGCTATAAAGGGGAGGAAACTTTCCTTCTCATTTCAGGGTTGTATTACCAGTAAAATAGCGTGGCAGACAACCTGGAGAAGACAGAAATTGTGGGCAGTGAAGGCTCACAATATACTTTGAGCTACAGGCCACATCTTCATCCAGAAAGCAGCACCATCTGAGTGACCATATACATAGTCTGGAGCCCATAGCATCAGACAGGCTTAATAGATAAGTCCCTCACTACGGGCACATGACAGTTCCTCTCAATTTAAACCACCACAACAAAAAGAATTTCCTGGGGAATGATGAAGAAAACAAACCCTCAAATAACTGATTATTGTTAATATCAAGCATAGAAAATCAGACAGTGGGGTACTCATTCTAGTGACAATTTTATTTTGTTACACTTCATGGACAGAGTTCCATCTTATTTATTTAAAAACTGTAAATAAACATTTTATGATTTTGACAAGTCCTGTTCCAAAAGATTGAGGTTCGGGACAATAAATTGTATATTTATTCCCATATATATATACCAAAACTTTCCCACCAGTCTTACTTACTTACATTTTGTTGAATTACAGTTCTGTTTATATGTATTCATTCCTCACATTAACTACTCACATACCCTAGACACTTGCCATCTACATAACACTACAGAGATAAATATACACTGGGTGAGATCAGAAGAGGTAGCGGATAGGGACCCCTGAGAAATACATCATCATCTTTCTGATTCAGGGTACTTACATAGCTTGACCTCACCTTGTTAACCTTTAAATTTTACTACCATCAAAACCTCTTATCACACCGAGTATACTGCCACAACGCTTACACATTTTCAGGGTCATAGCTGTTGGGAATCGTGTTGCACGTGTAACTTTCATTGTTTTCATGTAGTCTGTGCACAAACCCGTGGGTTGAATCATGCACTTTCCATTCCAGCAGCCATTCGCTCTCTACCTCATGACAAACACGGGGAAAATCCATTCCCACACTTTTTTCCCAGCTTTGAGCATCAGTATATATAATAGTGGTGCGTTTTTAATGTGCTTCAGTATATATGTATATGTATTAAAGATTTTACATCATACATGCGCTCTTTTATCTATAAGAACTGAATCAACTATGGATTTGTAAAATAACATATAACAAATTTAATAATGCATTAGTCTTTAACGAATTTGAATAAATATGGATGAAAGTGACTTTAGATGTTTTTTAAAATGGTCTTCACTGTGACTTAATTGAGGATTGATGATTATTGTCTGTTGCTTGTGCCTGTTACAAAAAACTAAACTGGCTGAGTACTGCAATGGGTCGTTGTCAGGTCTTTTGTGATGAGGACCCTTCTCTAGAAGCGTCTAGATGAACGTCACTTCTAATTTCAAGGTGGGTGTCTTCACAACGTGTCAACTGTAGGTAGTTGGTGTCGAAGCCAGCTTCTTGAATCACAAAATAGTGGCGAAAATTCTTACTTCAGACTGGGCTGGTACTAAGAACCGTCTTGTAACTTTGAACCACGAAGTTTAGGAAAAATAAAAGAACAAATCCCTCTGCTAAGCACCTTTGTGGGCTGCTGATTAACATGCGCATTGTCTCGCTGTCCACACACCAATGTTAGCCTCTCTGAATAATTATTCTCCCTGTGTATACATAGGATAACTCAGGGAATATGATTAGAAATCACCGTTATTTTTATGGATACTTATATGGGGAAAATGTGTCTGGACAGCGCGAGTGCAATGATTTGCCTGAACTAACATTATAAAAGTACACATATCTCCCAAAATGATACAATACACCCTAGTCACATGTGAAGTAATCATCTCACTGCTCCGTTCGGAGTCTGGGGTCGCTTCTGCTTTCGCTTTCCTGAGCGAATTAGCTTAAAGCAAACACCAGTGCTTGCTATAGTGGTTTATGAACATACTATTTTCATATGTTGAGGTTGCCAGCTTCCTATGACTGGTATAACCACTTAGCAAGTACAGACATGACAAATTCACATTAAAAAATATATGTTTATACTCACCCCAAATAGAATATACAATCTCCTGGCATAGTGGAATGGCCACAGAAACTTTGATTTGATGCTTCGAACACTTGATCTGGGGTAGTGTCAGAATCCGTCTTTTGACTTGTGCTTTCTGATCCCTTAAGTAACCAGTCTTTGTATTTAAAATTGCGGGTTCTCTTTTAAGTTATAAAGACGCCAAATACTTCGATCTGTCACTTTTAATTTTGGAATTCTTTGTCCGATCCTTCTCTCTGGATACTAGGAGCAGTTACTTGACGTTTGTTGAAAATGTAGTCTGACATTTGTCTCCGATTTTGCTAGATTATATTTCCATTTCTCAGTCCAAGTCTCAGATTGATACTTTAGACAAACTTGCCAATGAGAGCTAAAGTTTATGTTTTGCTCCCGATTTAGACCAATCCCGTCTCTTTAGAACTATGTGGGTCGGGGTGTTAAATCATTACTATACCCCGCGTGTTTTAAAATATCAATTTTAAAATGTAAACTAATGACTTCTTTTAAATATGACAGTAATACTTCTGATTGCATTTGTGCAAACTCACAAACATATCGGTGAACTTATTTCCTGGCTAGTACCTTTCCCAACATAATCTCACCAGACGGGTTATCTCTATTATTGATACAGAGTGTGACGAAATGGACGACCTCTATCGATCTTTAGTTCTCTCCGGCGGTATCGGTACATTCGTGGTACTGATTTTGTGTGTGTGTGCTGTCAATTATCGCACTTTTCTGTCTGTCTTTCTTTCTTCTTTATTTTTCTGCTAAGTAGCAGATGTTTGATTTTATCAAATCACCCTGTAGGTGATAAATATCTTATTTGCAAGGAGCGCCTGATATAATATATCACATTTGATATGTGGCGCTACCCAGATTTGTTGGTTATAGGCGCGGCAGATTAACACGTACATCGGCCAGCGCTATCGGCTTAAATCACCGATAAGACACGGAGTTTGCGCACACATACGACAGATAACAAGATTACTGTCTGTGTGACACCTGTGGGCAGACAAGTGTGATGTAATCGCTTCCGGTCACTTGGTTAAAAGTAATCAAGGATTTATTACATTTTAGACAATATGAGTCTACAAATGTGTTGGTGAGAGTGTATGCATCATATTACCATATATGGGAGACGTGACCTTTTGCACATTTTTCCATGTAGGAAAAATTTTGACAGTGCCACACCCGACCTGTTTGAAACGATTGGATCTTTCTGATTAGATTCATAACAACATTGAGGAAAATATAGCCTGACCATTTTCGCAGTTTTATCTCACTATGAATTGCACACACGCCAAGACAACACCAGACCTCGCCAGAGTGAAGAATAGATTCATAATTCCTATTTGTTATCTGGACCTTTTATTGGAGAACCAAATAAGACTTATAAAGCACATAAACTCTTACTTACTTACTTAGTCGTTCCCCTTCTACCGTGAGGTGTAGAGGTTTGGAAGAGAGATCGCCAGACTATCCTGTCGGCTGTCTTCCTCCTGGCCTGGTTCCATTCTAGTCCTCGGTCCTTCAAGGATTGTCTAATGTTGTCCTCCCAGCGGACTGCACATGAACTCTTTACATTTTAATATAGAACACCGGGACTAGGAAACTGAAGAAACACCGAGTCAGAGGGGGAATCTGTGGTCAAAATTAAAGACATCCCAGACGCGTTTAAGAGAACGATTCGTCTCTTTTATTCATCTGAGCAAACAAGTCTGTAGCCTGGATTGGCGTAAGTTGTGATGTACATTTTATATTGTATTACCAACATGTGAACTAGCATATATATATATATATATATATATATATATATATATATATATATATATATATATATATATATATATATATATATATATATATATATATATATATATATATATATATATATATATATATATATAAATATATATATATATATATATATATATATATACTGTTCAAAAAAAAAAAAAAAAGAAACGCAACATTATTGCAGCGGTAATGGACACCAAATTTCAAACTTGTACCAAAATTTTATTTTACGGAATTAATGTTTCAATCTTGGCATGAAGAAACTTTCAGACTTTTAACAATGAAATGATGTTCATTAAATTTGGTTTGGACTTTTGTTCTTTGCGACTGAGGCCTCCGTTTCAGTACGGTGTATGGCCTCCTCTGGCCTCTATCAGAGAATGACATCTCCTTGACATGGATCCGATTAACCGTTGGATCTGTTGTTGTGGGATGGCTGCCCACTCTTCCCGCAGTGCAAGAGACAACTGTCGGAGATTGGCTGGAGCCACGTCTCGCTGGCGGAGTCGTCTGTCGAGTTCATCCCATAAGTGTTCTATGGGGTTCATGTCTGATGACATAGCTGGCCACGGAATGGTCTGGAAGTTGTTGTCAGCGAGGAACCCGGTGGTGAGTTGTGCCACATGAGGTCGAGCGTTATCATGCTGAAAAATCGACCATCGTGCAGCCAGAAGTGGAAGGACGTCAGGACGAAGAATTTCAGCGACGTATCGTTGGGCATTCAGGCGTCCTTCAATTTGCACCAGGTCACTTCTTCCCATGAAGTTGATCGCCCCCCACATCAGTACACCTCCACCACCATGTGGAAGAGCCTCATGAACACTGTTCTGGACGTAGCGCTCATGGACTCTGCGGTAAACTCTTCTCCGTCTATCGTATCGCTGGAGCACAAAAAATGATTAATCACTAAACCAAACCCGTCTCCAGTCATTCCCAACGGTCCATTGACGATGCTGGTTCGCCCACTGCAGTCGGTTCTGGCGGTGCCGGTCCGTAAGAACAGGACCTCTGTAGGGTCTTCTAGCCAAAAGATCAGAGTCGTGCAGCCGGTTCCTGACCATTCGACGAGCTGCTGGCATTGATTGGACTGTGAAGGACGCAGATGCAAGTCGATTCCTGAGGTGACGCAGCCGTATGAAGCGGTCTTTGGCAGGAGTTGTGACTCTGGGTCTTCCACTGCGCGGCCGGTCTGCCACTGAGCCAGTTTCTTGAAATCGCCTCCAAAGGCGACTAATGGTGTTTCTAACCACATTAAATTGTCTGGCCACTACACTTTGTGACTGTCCAGTCTGTAAACGTCCAATGATGATGAGTCGTTGTTCTGTAGTGAGATGAGCCATACTTGCGCATTGAATTTTCAACTGAATTTATTCGAGGAGCGTCAATCTTTTACAGGCATTCAATAATATGGTCAGAGAGTTTTGTGTTCAGTAAGTTTCACGGGATTCTCATGAACCTGTCATGAGTTATTGTCAAAAATGTTGTTTTGACCTTGCCCTCTTTCATGACCTCACGAATCATGAGGTGAGTACAATTCAGGTAACCACGAGAAGTTAATGACCAGGTGGACACAGTCGATAGGTTGACTGATGTCCAATCAGCGAATATCTTTTATAAAAGTAACACCAAAAAAAGTTGCGTTTCTTTTTTGAACAGTATATATATATAATAATAATAATAATAAATTCTTTAAGCACCAAACACGGCGCATAAGGCAGAAACCTGTGCTCTCCGGGTTGTTCGTTGTGATGCCACTCCTCTTAGCTCTTGCACATTGTTTAATCCCAACGTTCTTCCTTCTCTTATTATTGTTCTTCTGAGTGTTTCTTTCGGTCTTCCTTTTTTCCTCTTACCCTCAGGAACCCAAGTGAGTGCCTGCAATGGTATTCTGTTGTTTTGCATTCGTAGGACATGACCGATATATGACCATCGTCTTTTCCTTATATAGTTGGAGACATATTTCTGCCTAGAGTCTTCTCTTATTTGTCGATTAGTCTTGAATTCTTTCCAACTGATGTTCATGAGTTTTCTAAGACATTTGTTCTCGAATGTATTCAGCTTGTTCTCCAATGATTTTGTTATTTTCCAACTCTCACAGCCGTATGTTAACACTGAGATAACATTTGAATTAAACAGACGAAGCTTGGTATGTATATTCAATGATCGTAATTTCCAAATGTTAGATAATCTATTGAAGGCGCTAGCTGCCAAAGCAATTCTAGTATGAATTTCTCTTGTTGTGTCACCATCCTGAGTCATTTTACTGCCTAAATAATTGAAACTTTCAACTTTCTGTAGTTTTTCCCCGTTCAGGATGATATTAAAGGTCTCGTTAGAAAAGTTCATAACTTTAGTTTTAGAGGCATTTATTTGGAGACCTATTTTAACCGAAAGATGACACAAATTATTTACTGCTTCTTGGGATTGTCTGGGTGTTGAACTTAAGAATGCTAAATCATCTGCGAAATCCAGGTCCCCCAGGAATTTTCCATTTGTCCATTTTATACCTAATTGTTCATTGTTGGTATAGTTTCTCATAACCCAATCAATAGCTATTCCAAAAAGTAGTGGTGACATAATACAGCCTTGTTTCACCCCTGTTTCTACTGTAAACCATTCTGTATTCCCTTTATTTGTTCTAACACAACATCTTGCATTGTCATATAGCGCTTTGATTATATTCACATATTTTGTTGGAAAACCATAGATTGTAAGTATCTTCCACAATGATGGGCGGTGTAGACTAGCAAAGGCTTTTTGAAAATCGACGAAGGTGATAATAAGTGGCGATTGCATTTCCACTGATTCTTCTATAATTGTTCTTAGTGTGAATATTTGATCAATACATGATCGTTTCGGCCTGAAACCCGCTTGTTCTTCTCTGATCTTTTCGTCAGCATACAATTTAAGTCTTTCTATCATCATGCAACATAATAATTTTCCAGGTACTGATAATAGAGATATACCACGCCAGTTATTTCAGACTGATAGATCACCTTTCTTCGGTAACGCACCACCTATATATATATAGGTAGTGCGTTTTTAATGTGCTTCAGTATATATACGTATATATATATATATATATATATATATATATATATATATATATATATATATATAACAGTGGGGGGGCAGGGAGACACCATAATACAAACATCATATTAAAATACAAGCCTAAATTGAAATACAGATAAAAGTCATATACACTCGTACACACATATTCATATGAAAGGTCTACTTTCATTAACATAATAATAAAACAGCCAGTGTGTGATATATACATTCATGATTAAAATGTTAGGCAGTGCTGTGCGATTTATTTTCCCGTACTGTCATTCATTTCCCCTGATTTTAAAGGTATGAGCAGTACAATACCAGCGTCAAAGACTTCCCACGAACACACTTAGGGATCAGTGGGCAAGGTCAGACCTTGACACTTTAACGACATCTAGAACTGTGGTCAACATGACCTCCCGCGAATATATGAGTAGTTTAAAGGGTCGAGCTGAAGTACTTGAGGATAGGGGGACTGGGGAAGGGAAGGGGGCACAGAAGGCCGAAAGCGGACTTAAAAAATGTTAGGATAGACTGAGAATGAGATAGTAGTGAGACGGAGGGAGGGCCGTTTGGGGAAAGAAAGAGTCGTTTTACGAATCAAGGCTGCGTCGTTAAGGAAGAGGTACCATCTCAGGGGTTTTTGATAACATTTTCTGACGAAAAATGTGCAGAAATAAACCAGCGTTGAAAATACGATGATTAAACATGGCAAGATTCCGAAAACACCAAATCTGATTCCGAAATTCTGATAAAATAATCATGATCAATGTGTGAGTGCAATTTTCTGCTTTCGGAATTATATTTAACATGATTGCTTTGTATATATATATATATATATATATATATATATATATATATATATATATATATATATATATATATATATATATATATATATATATACATATAGGCCGATATATATACATATATTGCATTTCGTGTGTTTCGCTAGCCGTGTATGGCTGCTGTGTGTGCACCGTATTTATTAAAGGGATCATACCTGATTTAGGTGTTATTGTATTACTCATGTCAGCTACTGTGTACTGTGATCGTACCTTTGAGACAGCGAGCTAAGAGTCTAGTGTGAGTGTGCCCTAAACCCAAAGTACCAGTAGAGAGTTTGTTCTGAAAGCACGAGGGAGTCCTGCGTGCTTGTTCTGACAATATCTGATTTTTGTGTTGTTTGTAAATCGATGATTTTCTGCAGTAGTTTCATTGTAGGTGTGATTGTACTGCATTAAAAAAAACAAATGATCTTCTGTTTCTTGGATGCTTTTCCTACATAGCTGACATTTTGTTATTTGATTGGATCTGTGTGCTTCTCGTTTTGTTGTGGGTGTCATGTTGTATATTAGTCTAAAGGTGACCTCTCTTGCTTTAGCAGTGATTTTTGCGTTGTGCAAGTTAGTGAAGGTTTCGGTGTAATTTTTTATAGCATATTTCTGTCCTCTTTTAATTCTTAGGTGTAATAGTGGTGCTTGGAGTTTAACTAAATGTTTATATATTGCATTTGTTTTCTGGTGAATTAATTTTTCATGTCCTTGGATAAGCCATGCATGTCGTATAAAATGAGGGCATATTTTTTTTTTTAATTAGCTCTTCTGGGGCTCAAAGTGAGGTCTATTGACTTTATTTAGTAGAATGTGCGAATTGTTTGCGACCCCGGCCCTGGCTAAGACACTTTGACCTTAGCGAAAAGGCCAAGACATCATTTATTACTTCTGGAAAAATGGTTTATTTTTGTATTTGTAGCGGCGAAGCGTGTCTAAAGGCATTTTTTTTTTTTTTTTTCATCGTAGTGACCCAATGGGTCACGTATCAGATATTAAAGCTGATAAGAACAGATTTTTTTTTTTTAATTTCTTTTTATTTCTTCACAGCTGTGAGTAGCATGGTTATATTTCGACATAACAATGGGCAACAATTAGACCTTAAAACATAATTAGAATTTCCAAAAAATTTTTTTTTCATCACAACTATGAGTAGCATAGTTAATTATTGACATAACAATGGGACAAATGGAACCTATAACATAGTTAGAATTTCCAATCATTTTGCACACAATTGTTCACAATTACAGATAGCATTGTTAAATTATGACATAATAGAGAAATGAAAACTATAACATAATTAGAATTTCAAACATTTTTCTTCAAAATAATGAGTAGCATGGTTAAATATTGACATAACAATGAGAGAAAATGGAACCAGACACAATGTTAGCAATTACCCACGGCAACAAATGATACATTATCAATGTGGAATATAACTAGTACTCTCTGTCAAAAATCAACATGTTAAAAAAAAGAATCGCTACATGTGCTGAAATCTCAAATAAAAATATACAACAGAATGATATACATGTCAATTTTAAACTAGCAGATACAACACATTTTTTTTTTTTATCTGTTAAATCTGTATTCGTTGTACCACGTACACAATTACTTGTGTAGGCTGTTTCCTTGTTCTTCGTCATCTTCATCTGCTGGGTTTCTTGTGAGATCGATGATGAGCTTGCTGCGTAAGTCTAATTCAGGTGGGCTTGTCTGCTCTGCTCTGATAATGTACTTTGTCTCAAAAGTCTGGGTTGGTGGTGGTGCTGCTTTCCTAGTGGTTGGTGTGGATGTCAGTTCTGGTTTCTGTGTCATCTGTGTCGGGGCTGTCTGGTGCCGAGTGTCGTCTTTGTCTTTTTTTGTCCCTTTTGTTGTTTCTGACAAGCTCGAAGTCCGCCGGTGGTGGGTCTCTTGCCTGCGACTCTTGGGGCCTCTCTCTGTCTTGCTTTCGCACTGCCGTTTCCTTTCGTGGCAGCTGTGGCCACGAGGTGTTTCCAGTTGTGGTTGGTGCTGCTAGTGGTCTTGGTCGTCCTGGTTTCCTTGAGCACTTATTTGCCCAATGGGTGTCTTCCCCACAGTGAGGACATACCATCCTCCGACCTGGCATGGTGACGAGGACTTGTGTTGTTGTTCTGCGATCTGTAGGTTGATGAAATGTGGAACTGGTGCTTCTTGGCAGAAGAGGACTCCCCACTTGTCGGGAGCGTTCCGGATTCGGTAGACCTCTGCCTCGGGGTCGCCAGTCACTGTTCTGGCAATGGTCTCCACCGCATGTTGTTTGATGGTTGGAGGGAGCCAGTTCAGGGTCGCTTTCGTCCGCTCCTTCTCCCGGTGTTCGATCATGATGGTAAGTTCTGGGTTTGTCAACACGATCTTCTTGCCATGCAGTCTGGCATACAGTCTGGTGTGCGCCTCTGTCGTCAGGTTTGCGTACCATCTCACAGGGTTCTCGAACCGGTACAATGCTGCAATGCCGTCCGTAGGCACTCCCCCCGGGCCCACCAAGACACTGGTGAGGAAGGACGGGGACGCCTTTGCTGCTGCTTGCGGTCTGTAGACGGAGAGAACTAAGGTTCCTGGCCGGTGGAGGTTCCCTCCTTCAAGAGCATCCATCGTGAGGCTGACAGCTGCAGTGATGCTTCCTGGTTCCATGGTTGAAACTGGAGTCGGCGAAAAGGACTGGTGAGCTGGAAACACTGCTGGAGCAGAAACTCTGGTCGTGGCTGGTCGTGAAACTCCGGTGATTTGCTCTGATAAGAACAGTTTGTCGTGGCTGGTGGTTTGCTCTGAGAAGAACAGTGTGAACTCTGGTGATCAAACTCCGGTGCCGTTTTGGTGAGATAAGAGTCGTATGCAATGACACTTTGATCTTAGCTTTTTTTTTTTTTTTCCTCGCATGAGGTCGCATATTTTTTTCCTCGCATGAGGTCGCTTTTTTTTTGCCTCGCATGAGGTTGCTTGGCACACGCTCAACCCGGCCCTGGTCAAGACCCATGTCCCAACACAAGAAGACCCAATGACATCATGTGTCACTGTAGTGATCTTCTGTGTTCTCACACAAAGGACCTAATGACACATGAATGTCACTGTATTGGTCCCTGTGCTTAGACACTTTGATCTTAGCCAAAAGGCCGAGACATAGGGCCGAAGTGAAAGCAAAAATGGAGTCCGCGATATCAATTATTAATAAAATTGTAAGCTGAAAGACTGGCTCTAATACTAAAACTTAAGACTGGCTGAGAAAATTTAATTAGCTCAAATTTTTATTATTTTTTTAAATAAAAACAAAAACAAAAAATATTTTATTCTATGTATTGTTTAGTGCTTAATGTTTAATTTAAAGTGTTTAATCCGTACAAAAGTACTAAAAATTTCTTACAATCAATACAATAAAAAATTTATAACCATTGTAAAAAAATTTTATTTCCCTTAGTTTTGTCACAAATTAATTGTTTTTTATTTCCCTTGAAAATACTAACGTGCTCATATTCTTTGTTATCTCCCATAAAGCCTCGCTTAATTTAACACTGTCAGAGGCACCACTTGTCTATTATCATCATCATCATCACCAGCTGCCATTTGCACACGAAAGTCAGCAGCAATGGATCTTCGGCGTCGTCTTCCGTCTCTTGCCTTGATAGCTCTTTCCTGTCCATCTCTTGATGTTATCTTCCCATTTATACCGATGCATTCGTCTTGCACGTTTGCCTTCAGCTCTGCATTCCATTATGATCGTTAAGCAAGGTGTTATGTCTTTTCATTTGGCCAAAATATGTTAGCTGTCTGATTTTGACCTCTTTCATTATTTCTCTTTACATTCCTAGGTTTTCTAGGACCTCTTTATTTGATTTCTTCTCATTCCAAATCGTCTAGACATCCACATCTCAAGAGCATCTATTCTTTCTTCTAATTGTTTGTTAATTGTCCATTTTTTTTTACAGCATACATTCATGGAGAATATATACGACATTTGGTGACTCTCAGTTTTAATTTGTAAGCTAATTATTTAGATTGTTAGTATTTGTCTGATGCTGTTGGACATAGCTTTGACCATTCCTATTCTCTTCCTGATTTCTGTTTCATATCAGCTGTTTTCTGCTATTATATGACCAAGATATGAGAACCTCTTAAATTGGTCCACAAGTTATCCATTTATTTTTATTTTTAATGTTGGTTTATCGTCTGTTTTGCTAATTATCATAGTTTTCGTTTTCTCAATGTCAGTGTCCAGTACATATTCACGCCTTATGCTGTTTACTTGCTTCACCAGTTCTTATAATTCCAGATCACTTTCAGCTAACACAATTTTATCAACTACACATCTATTATCTAAGGTTGTTTATTGATCTATTTCAAAATAAACAACCATTCCCAAATGATAATAGACGCGTAAGTGGATGATACTTACTTACTTAGTCGTTTCCCTTCTACCGTGAGGTGTAGAGGTTTGGAAGAGAGAGCGCCAGACTATCCTATCGGCTGTCTTCCTCCTGGCCTGGCTCCATTCTCGTCCTCGGTCCTTCAAAGATTGTGTAATGTTGTCCTCCCAGCGGACTCTGGGTCGTCCTGGGGGTCTGGATCTCTGACTCTTTGTTTCCCATGCTTGTCGTGGTAGCCGATCTTCTCCTATTCTGCAGACATGGCCAAACCATCTTAGTTGGGACTGTTCTACTTGGGTCTGCAGGGGGTGGCATTTTAGGCCTTGACGTATCGTCTGGTTGCGGACCATGTCTCTTCTTGTTACTTCAACCACCTTCCTCAGATACCTTATTTCTGAGGTTGGATCTGGCTTTTGTGGGTTGTAGTCATTGCCCATGACTCGCATCCATATGTCAAGACTGGGACATAGGTGGAGCGGTATACAGCCATCTTTGTTTTCTTACCAACGTCTCTCTTGCTGAGGAATCCTCGATTTATGGCCTGAAAAAGTCTCCCAACTGCTGCTTTTCGAGTGGCCAACTCTTCTTTGATGCCTCCCTGTCGGTCTATAATAGCTCCGAGATATTTAAAGTGGTCGACCTGCTCCAGGACCTGTTCTCCCAGCTTAATCTGATGTCTTCTTTCTTCTCGTGATATCACCATGGATTTTGTTTTAGAGCTACTTATGACCATTCCTCTCTTCTCCAGCTCTTCCTTCCAGACTTGCGGGTTGGATTGGAGATGTGCCTCTGATTTAGCAATCAGGACAACATCATCAGCAAATGCCAGCTCTGAAATACATACCTGTCTCATCTTCCAGTACCCCACTGAATACTTTCTTGTTCTTTCCTTACATGACTTGATAACATCGTTCATAAGGAGTATGAAAAGATAAGGTGACAGGATATCACCTTGTCTTACACCAGTGGTGGTCCTGAACTCTTCTGACTTATGGTTTGCTGTCCTCACATAATTCCTGCAAGACTTGTAGAAGCTCTGTATAGCATGAATCAGAGGTGCTGGAATGTTCTTCCTTGCCAAACAGTCCCAAAGTTTGCTCCAGGGGACCCTGTCAAACGCCTTTTCCAGATCTATGAAACAAAGATTGATCTCACTCTTATACTCAAGGGCCTTTTCACTCAGCTGTCTGAGTGTGAAGATTAGGTCTTGAGTACTTCGGTTTGCTCGGAATCCGCACTGGACCTCATCCAATTGTGGCTCAGCTAGGCGTCGCAGTCTCTGCTTTAGGATTCTAGAGTAGATTTTACCAGGGTAAGTGGATGATACGAATCAAAACACCATACAGTGGTGATTGGTTTAAAAAATAAACTAAGCCTGAAATTAAATTTCCTATGGGCGAACTTTTCGACCGTAAAGACTATCATGTTAATTAAAGGCACAGGAGTTGTTCCTTTTTTCATCATGGAGACCAGACACCAGAGAGTAGATAGGAAGATTTTGCTATGAAGTGACTAGACGCTAACTCTGGGATAATGTTCCCATATTTAGAATTTTCTGACGTTTTGAGTTGTTATACAGTCTTAAAGTTTAAGGGTTACTTCTTTTCAAGTTTTTGTTTTTTAAAGTATGATAAAGTTATACACAGCTGTAAGGGAAACTGAATGTAAAATAATAACATTCAAAAGTGGGACGAATCCATACAATAACTTTGTTCAAACGTACGTGCCCCGAAAAATGGGTTTCTGTCTCAAACGGCAATGAAACTTGGTCACGAATACTGGCCTGACGTTCTTTGAAGGTTAATATAAGGAGTAACTTTGTGAAATTACTGATGTTCAGTCCTAGCGTTTTCTCCTCTTGTCCACAAAGTATTTATAAAATGTATCCATTAGATCCTGCTGTCTTAAGATGATGGTTGCCATCAGTAAAATAATTGGCTCATGAGAGATGCAAGAGAACATGAAAGAAGTGTTTATCATCATCAGCATTTTCCTTTACATGGGTCATGGGTCTACCACTGCAGTTTTTCCACTTGCAGAAAGCCTGCACCAAGCAGTTACGTGTTCTTGTGGCGGTGTTTACGTAGCAATTTGTATGACATGATGAGATTGCCAGCCCCAATGCACAACCTGCTAATAACGACTTGTACGACATGCCTGAAGATGCAGTAGGCCCATTCTTCCTTTGTCTATTCAGAGACCCCGGGAACCACACGAAGAATACAACTAATTAGAGCAAATAAAAGAATTGCGCAAAAAGTATGAATGCCAATGTTATGTTTAAAACTCATAACATATCGGTCGTTATCAAATAGGTATCGATTTGAGACCATGTTGTTGATGTACTGTATCCATGGGTTACCCGGAAGTACGTCATTGTCTTTTGGGGCAGATGTAGCAGAAGTTAGCCGGTCTCAGTTTAGCAGAAGTGAAGGATCCTTCTAGGGCTTTTTCTGTGTGTATATCGAGGTGGACGGACGCATATATGTCTAGCTCCTGGATGGTGTTATTTCTACAGAGTTCTAACGTGTTTCAACATCTAGATCGCCCACATACTTCATTAGGTCGATGCTAGAGTATTATATTTGTGAAAATGCATTGTTGAATTATGATGCACGTGAGTTGAGACTTTAAAATAAATTATGCATGCAAATGTCGAGGACATCGTGTCATTAGCAGACTGAATAGCGACGCTCAAGACTGGCTAGGTTATGCCATGATCTTATGAACATATATTATATAAATGACTTGCAGCTTTGAATTATGAATAAATATGTGTCGTCTTAACGTCCAACCTGGCCTTTGCAGCATCTTTATTGTTGAAGATCAGGATTGTGTTTGAAGGCTGAATGTAAAACTCTTATCGGCACTTGGGCATGCTATACTTACTACACACAAATATTTTTTAAAAGGAGGGACCTCTCCTAAGAACCCGGTAACCACCAAGAAATCTAAATATACCGGTAACATTGGGGGCCATGCCAAAGGATCGTTGATCTACAGCCCAGAAAAAATTTGCAAGAAATAATTACAGACGTCGCTCTTGATTTCGTGCCCTGTTCAACCTTTTCAAAATGGCGAATGTCATCGTCTGCTAGCCTGTGAGAGGTTATGCAACACGGTTTGCAGTGCAGTACTTCCTTGTTCCAGTCAGAAAGGGAACGTATTCCAAATATATTATATTTACTGCATCCTGCTTCGTGTGAAATTTCAAGTGTGATGCCGAAGATGGCGATTTTCAAGACTACGACAGTGGTGTCCTGTTCGAGTCAGCTGTTCCGGAATTCTAGACCTAACGTTGGTCTGATTTGTCTGGTTTGCATCAGTCCTGGAAGGAAAAGGCGGTGGAACCCGGAGGAATTTTTTTCACTGGCAATCAAATAAGTGAATTTTTAGCTACATACAGTCTGTAATGCTAAATATCTTGTTTGCCAGCGTGCTTTTTTCCATGTATTATGTATTTCTGTTATTTATGTGTCTCTAATAGTGGGAGATTGGATGGACCTGTGAATTTTACCAATTAATGTTTGTTCGAGAAGAATTCAGAGGCGGTCTTTAGTTTATGCATCTGTTTTGTTCAAATTGAGGGGCCGTCGAACATTGCTGTGTGTTACTGCCTCAATTGAATTAACCAGGTCCATTTTTTGTCTAGTTGTGCAGTACTGTTAATTGTAAAGTTCCTTATTGTAGTAAAGTTAATTGTAATTTTTTTATTCATTTTTTTCTGCATTATTGTTTGTACTCGTAATATTGTTGGCCTTACCTTGCTTACCTTGCTATCATTTAATTATTAGATGTCATACATGTTGTAAATGCGTGCTTGTCTTTTCATATGTGTGATAGAGCTATATTTTATTCATTTGTTCTATAGTTCAGATATTTCTGCTTTATTTCTTCCTTTGCATTTGCTTCATTTGGCTCTTGTCACAGTATTCAGTCATATTGTTTGTAATTATTCTCTTTTATTGCTCCATATATAACATCTATATTACGTTCTACTATTGCATACTGTTGGGTGAATTTGAAGTGGTGAAATAATTAGTGAATATATTGCTGACATATTCATTATATAAATTTACATTATTGTATAGCTATTGAAAAGCACAATAATTGTAAATCGTGGCTACTGCAAAGTATTTCATGAAACATGGTAAAGAATTTGGTATGGAGGGTGAGATTTTAAGGACCTATGTGGAGAAGGAACTCATGGATCAAAGACAATTGGAGAGAGAGGAGAAAAAAGCAGCTGAAGAATTGGCTGAAAAAAGGAGACAAGAAGAAATACAATTGGTTGAAAAAAGAAGGGCAGAAGAAATGGCTCTTGCTGAAAAAAGAAGGGCAGAAGAAATGGCTCTTGAGAAAAAGAAAAAATAGCCTTTGCTCAATTTGAAATAAAAACACAACAAGAACTTAGATTGGCAAAATTTGAGTTGGAAAAATAAAAACTTCAACAACCACAGGTTAATCCTATGAATGGTGGTGCTGAAAAAAAGGACTATTCGTCCACTTTTAAGTTAAATTTCCCAAAATTTAACTCAAATATAGATGACATTTCATGATATCTGAATAGATACGAGACATATTGCCAGGAATTTAAAATTTATAAAGCTACCTGGTCCAGTAGGCTCTTGAACTTATTGGTAGGTGAAGCACTTACTGCAGTATGTACTTTAGATGATCAGACTAGGAAAGATTATGATGCTATAAAAGCCATGTTACTGAAGAAGTATCAGTTAGATGATAATAGCTATAGGATGAAATTTAAGTCACTGTTACCAGATTCAGCAAAATATTTTACTGAATTCATTTCAGCTAGTAAGCTTTACTTTGCTAGATGGATTGAATTGTCCAAGATTGAGAAAACATTTGAGGGACTATCTGATGTAATTCTCAGAGACAAGGTTTTATCTTCTATTAGTGGAGACTTTCTGTCATTCTTGCAAGAGAGGAAACCAGAAAATTAAATTTGTCTACTCTTGAAACTCTTGATAGACAATTCCAAGTTGCACATCCTAATAAAAACCTTAGTAAAAATAACATTACGGATTCCTTGCCAGTGTCATCTGCTAGGATTGTAAATTATAATACACCTAGGCAAAGATCAAACAGTATAGACAAAAACTATAGAGTTAAC
This sequence comes from Oreohelix idahoensis, assembly GCA_024509875.1. NCBI lineage: Eukaryota > Metazoa > Mollusca > Gastropoda > Stylommatophora > Oreohelicidae > Oreohelix > Oreohelix idahoensis. The sequence continues at coordinate 643,715 of JAMPIV010014433.1, read as the reverse complement.
CAAAATTTTAACTATGGCAATAACAGAGGCAGGTATAATTTTAATAAAAAATTTCAACAGCCTCAGAGAAATTATAACTCGTATGATGATGGATATTATGGACAACAGTCATCATTCAGATCTAATGATTATCAAAACAGAGGAGGATATAATGCCAGATCAGGCAGAGGACAAAGGTCATTCTATAGAAATAATGACAGTTTTTTTTAATAATAGAGGTTCTTATCAGACCAATAATTTTAGACAGTCGAGAAATCCAGAACGTTCAAAAGTGTCGTAAATGTGAGTGACAATAATCCAGTTCAGAATAATGTTGGTGTGGCTCGTGCAAATGCATGCAGTGTTGATCTATCCAACAGTGCTAATTGCACTGTATGTAATTCTTTATTTCAGCTACAGTGAGTCCCAAGACTTTTATGTGGACATCCGTTGCCAGTCATGTCCTCATTTGAGAGTATTGGTTCACTGGTGCTTAATAAGGGCTTTGTGAACAATAAATTAGTGTCACTTTTGAGGGACACTGGTTCTACTACAATCGGTGTGCGCAGGTCTTTAGTGGATCAGTCTGATTACACCGGCAGAGAAGTGACATGCATTGCATTTGGTGGCACAGTGGAACACTATCCAACGGCGGAAGTATTTTTGGATACACATTATTTTACAGGGAGAACACTTGTGTGTCTACTGAATAGTCCTACTGCTGGAATAATCTTAGGAAATATCCCAGGTTTCCATGAATGTTCTAGAGAAGACATTAAAAATTGGGAAAACAGCATTAAATAACTGCAAATGCTGTTACAACCAGAGCGCAAGCTCGTGCTGAGATAAATAATCACAACCACATTGATATTGTGTTAGATGAGGTAATGAATGATGGTGAGGCGACTGAAGATTTGATGAATGATGAAAATCATGATAATGATAAAGATAATGATAATGAAAAGGAAAATACTGATCAGCTGGAAGATGATGATAATTTGCAGGTGGATTTGATTGATAAAGAATCATTCATACAAAGGCAAAAAGAAGATGAGTCTTTCAAAAAAAAATTGTCGTATGGCAAAATCAAATGATATGATGTTTGATGATAATGCTAAACATTGGTACACATTAAATAGTGATATTTTAATTAGAAATTTTCAAGATGCTACATCTGTTAAAAAGCAGATTATGGTACCTACTTGCTTTAGACCATTTGTTTTACGACATGCCCATGACATAAATTGTGCAGGTCATTTGGGTATTGCAAGGACAAAACAGAGGGTTTTGTCACATTTCTTTTGGCCTGGTGTGACTAAAGATGTAAAAGCTTTTTGTCGCACATGCTCAGTGTGCCAAAGTGTCGGAACAAAAAGACCTTGACATAATGCACCGATCCAGGCATCTGATATTTCTTTGCGTCCATTCTCAAAGATGGCTATCGACCTTATTGGTCCATTAAGGGTCTCGTCAGCTAGGGGTCACAAATTTGTGCTTACTTGCATTGATATGTGTACCCGATGGCCGGAAGCGATACCGCTTAAATCCATATCAACCGTGGACATTGCGGATGCGCTATTTTAAATATTTAGCAGATTGGGTTTTCCCGAAGAAATTTTGTCAGACCAAGGGACGCAATTCGTCTCAGACGCTATGAAGGAGGAGATGAAAATGTTTGGTATTGAAAGGTCGCTTAGTTCAATATATCACGCCGCCTCAAATGGTAAAGTTGAAAGGCTAAATAGGAGTTTAAAACAAATATTAAGTAAGTGTGGCCGTGTATACTGTTATTTGGTCTGAAACAGACTATAATATTAACCAAAGCCCAAAATACAGGATAGCGTAAAACTACCACTTGTTTAGAAACAGATTATAAAACCTAATACGGGAAATGTTAGTAGAGAAATGCAGGTCAAATGCTTGATGGAAGTCACGTGATCCTTTTGTCCAATGATTGAGCTCAAAAGCTTTTCCCCGTGTAAAAAAGACGCTAGGTTTTTAGGGCCTATCAGAAGAGCGATGTGACAAGACATACATTTGTCAGCTCAATTTTTTATTTTATTTGAGGTTTCAAATAAAGTTACTGAACAGTGAAAATTTCAATTATGGATATGCAGTGGCATGATAATGTGTTCATGTTACTGAAAAAGAAACCTGTGAGTATTATTACTATGAAATTATTCAGTTTCCAACGTATTTATCCATCGTTGTAAACCAAGAGTGTTTTTATAATATGATGGAGCACGACAGTTTAACCTGCAGCCAGAAAATATGCAAAGATATGAAAGCCATAAAAGAGAAAACCCCAAGCAGTATAGGATGCACACACAATTTGAGATAGATCAGTATGGAAAAGAGGAAATAAAAGTAGATATCAGAAGATAAACAAATTTGATGTATTGGTTTAAGAAAAAGGGCCAAACTGCATAAAATTGCTGAACATTCTTGTATATACGTTTTATTGAAAATCTTGTTGGAAATAAATTGAAATGTTGCTGTGGTTCAAACAAAATAAAATTGATTATTTGAAACGTACAGGCTGTTGAGGATTTTACATGGTTGACTATACTATAAAAGAGCATGTTCCAATCTTACCTTATATAACAGACTCTAATACGCTCTATACAACATCTGCAGTTTGAAGGACTTTAAATATAAAGGAACCTGGATCCCAATATAATAAGTGAGCCAAGCACCACCTCTGGCGGACTTGAAGCCAGTACAGAGAAAATCTCTAAAAACTCACGCCCCAAATAAATGGAAGGTGAAATAAGTCACATAACCAAAATGAAAATAGAAGATTGATATAACCTCCCCGGCTACATAAAGTTTGAAATAGTGCCCGTGACCAGTCCTTCAATGATATAATAAGGTACCACTATATGCACTGAATAAATATAACGATGGAGCAATTAACGTTGAATTTGCAGAATTTGAATGTAGAACAGCAACCGCCACCATAACCCCAGTATGCACATGCGCACCTATTGCAGCCCCTAGTCTCACAAACTATAGACGGACCTACCATGATGGCATTGCAACATATCACAGCAACAATGCAAAACGTGGATCATTATGCCAAATTCACACAGATCAGGTCAATAATTCTGCCCTTTATTGGGGATTAAAAGAAATTTAGGTTGGCTATCAGATATTAAGAAATTTGCATCCATTGTAGAGGTGGCAAACGATACAGATAAGAAACGAATAGCTTTCCTCAGTTCGGATTCACTGGTAACAGATTTCCTGAGAAGGAGGGGACAGCTATACCCCAACGAAACATATGCATCCCTTAAAAAAGAACTTGTCCAACGATATGGGGACATAGTGGACGAAATGCATGCTTGGTCCATGCTTCGAAAAATCAGACAAGAGAGAGACGAGTCAGTTCAGTTCTATGGGGACAGGCTTTTGAACCTGGCAGCAGAGGCGTTCTGTGGAGGCCCGACCGACACCCCAGAAATGGAGAGGTATTTGGTGTGCATCTTCATTGATGGACTCACCGCAGACCACCTGAAATTGCATCTTATAAGGAAAGACACTAAAACTATTGCAGAAACTATATAGGCGGCTGTAACAGAAGAAAACGTCCGCAGACGGTTTCACCAACGTATTTAGTAGGGAACCTAGGATGGAACACAGAGAGACCACAGAACATGAGCCCATGGAGGTTGATCATGCCAGAAGGCAATGGACTCGCCCGAGAGTGTATGATGATAGAACCCGCACTCACAGACCCCCCAGACAGAGACCAGATATGGTGAATAATATAAACCAAGGCAGATGTTTCACATGTGGTAGAATGGGCCACGGGTACAGAACATGCAGGGACAATTATAACAATGGGCCAATCAGAGGCGATGCGAATTATCAAACACAGCGCCCCGCACCACCCCGACGATACCCCACTACACCAGAGGCACACCACAACCCCTCATGCGCCAGGGAAACGGCAACGCCACACACTAAGTAAGACCGTTAGTGGTGGTTATAGTCATCGGAATAGGTCTTACACACAAGAGACAGAACAAAACAGAAGTGAACAAGTATGCCCGCCCCAAAGAAACCATGAAGAAATTTTGAACACTGACTTTAAATTACATCCAGACCCAAGCTCATGCCTCATGTCTATTCAGGGTCAGCAGTATAGAGCGCTGGTTGATACGGGAGCATCAGTTAGCCTCATCCGATACCAATTATTCAAAAAGATCCAACATGTAGTCAAGTTTCAACAATCAAAAACATACTTAGCCTCAGTCACTGGACAAGAATTGAAATCAGTAGGTACTGCATGGGTTCCATTTTCGTTGGGAAATACAAAATTTGAACACCCATTCATCATCACTAAAGGAATGTCCAGGAACTTTATTTTGGAGAGAGATTTTTTTAGGAAACACCAGGTGCGGATATATTATGACCTACAGAAAATTAGAGTACAAAACGAATATATTGATCTCCAGGACGACATACATATAGCTTCACTGGTACGACTTACTGCCCCCGTCACGATAGCCCCAAATTCATTACTCATAGGAAAGGGACGGGTAAAGAACTCCTCTTACATCACACCAGGTCAGACAATCCAAGTCAAACCCCTAGTAGAAGAAGGTATAAATGAAGACCCATTACTGTTAATTACAGAAGGAATTGCTGAAGTTTCTGCATCTAGAGATTTCCCTATAATGATCCTTAATACTTCTGGGAAAACCACCACAATAAATAGGGGAACAATAATAGCCCAAGTAGATACATCGTCCTTGAGACAGTTTACAGCTGATAAAAATTCTGCCCAGTTTGCCTCACCCACACCTCCCAGATCTCGTGTATGTACTAACTATAACAATAACCAAAGTATACAGAGGAAGAACAGTGACCACTCCAGTACTAGGAAAAATTGGAATGATAAAACATACAGACATTGTGTAAATCACCAAACCACGAAAAGGAATAATCACAGAGATTATGCACCCCGACCTTCCCCCTCAAGCGCCAGATGATGGAGAAACGAAGTCGCCCATACATAAGAAAGGATTAACGAGAAATGCTGCTTGGTAATCAAGATTTCAACCATTCGTTTTCCCGTCCCAGTATACAAAGATAATACACAACGTGCCGTTTATCCGAGAGAGACTAGAAAACTGAAATTGTCCTGTCAGGAGGATATCCTAAACTACAGGACGTAGATACATGCCCCACTGCCCAATATGAATATATGTATAATCCAGAAACAGGTGGATATGATGCAGTTCAGAAACCAAACGAATACCTCGTAGAGAAGGAAGAATTTGTGTACGACTCCACTACAGGAGGCTACTACTCCACCAAAGACAGGCACAGAACAGATGTTAAATCTTCACCCAGAAGGAGAAGGCAACCGTACATCACGAGAGAAAGTGAGAAAGTAACTTACGCGGTTAGGCGCAGTTACAATGTTGCAAACCAGAGGAAATGGTATAACCATAACTATACTAATCAAAGTAAAAAGAATACGCACACAATCAATGCAGTAACGCACGAAAATTCACATAGCGGATGGCAACGGCAACGGTACCAAATTCAGTCCATACCTTACTCATACCCCGGCAGAATACAGTCCACCACCCCCACAAGAAATGTGCCAGGAAATACTCGATACAATGAGCAAAAATTATCACAGGACATACGAAACGTTCCCCAGTACTGCCGAAGAGGAACAGAGAGCACAAATCAAAATGTAAATGACACAGCGAATGACAAGTATCAGGAGAGGATATCTCAACTACTTGAAACCCTACACACAACAGATGACAATAGGCCAAGGTTACAGACATTTGTCGTAAAGCATCAAGATGTGTTTGCATTAAACGACATGGAATTAGGCAGAACAAACACTATAACGATGGACATCCAAACAACCACGGAAGAGCCAGTTGTCGTAAATTTATTTTGAGAGAAAAGAGTCTTAGAAATAGTGGTCCGGTTTAGAGTGAAAAATGATGATGGAAAGCTCAGTGATAGAAAATGTAGAGATTTAATAGTTGCTTCACAGCGAGCTGGAGGAGAGTAAAGACAGACTTATTTACGACAAATCGTTTCTCTCAATCTTCTCTTTCACTCTCCTGGTCAAACAATTAGTTGCCAGTTTTCCAGACCCGCATCTGCGCGCACACCGATTTGGTGTTTTTTCACACACACAGGCGACGTTGATACAAACTATATTAAACGAATAAGGGAAAAGTTGGGCTTTGGGTATATCCAACACACAGAACTAAATGAGTTTATGTGATTTTATTCACTTTAAACATCAATCACTAAAAATATCAGATATTACATAAATTATCATAAGTACACAAATGCAAATAACAAGTTTGGAAGGGGTGAAGAAGATTGGTATCGACTAAGCCCTTCCCGCTTATTAGACAAAGATAAACCCAGTCCAAAGATAGATAATATCAGGAACATAGGTACGTTAACCTAACAGTAAAGTTAATTACTCTGAAAAAAGGTGTTACAAAATTAGGTATAGGTGATAGAAAAAAAAACCTGTTCTTCCCAGCTGTTCTTCCCTTTACTAAGCAAATGGAAAGGAGGTGGGTTTAAACAGAGTTAACAAATTATCAACTATCCCACTTAAAGGAACAATGTAGGGTATACAGAAAAGATATATATTACCAGGTAAGCAAGTTAACAAAATGGTCACACAAAAGAATTAATTTCCTGTCATTCATACACGCGCTAGCAAAGGCCTTCACTCATCTTGCTCTCACTTACCGATTGTGAAAAAATCTTGCACTCCATAGAATAACACAACAGCAGTTACACCTCAAACAAAATGTATGAGTGTTTGTTCAAGTTCTAGCCCCAGATTAGCGGGTAGGCGGTCAGCACATAAAAGGATCCCGTAATCGCTGGAAAATGAATCTGTAGTTGTGTCTCTTTTCTTAATAACAGTTTCTATGGGAGGGCACGGTCTCTGATACCGGGGTGAGGATGGTGTGGTCTATTTGACTATGCCGCTGATAATAAAATTCTTACGCGTGCTGGTACACTTTATCCGTGAGGTATGGTTTAAGTCCAGTGAGAAAACTAGTCACATCACTGTTCAGGAAATTATGAATTATCTCTCTGTGTCAGTAAACTAACAAAGCTCGGGCCAGTGTTCTTCTTCCCGTTACGACTTAAGTTGTTTGATGGTGCGTTAAATTTGTCTTTGGGTGTGCTTTCTTTGCTATAAGTTAGATAGCGGAATTCCAAACATAGAATCGCCTCAAAGATTAAAAATTTACACAGTCTCAACAAGTTCTGCGTCAGGGGAACTCTACACACTGTTTATGCTTTGCTTTGCTTAGATTGATTTCTTTATTGCTTTCTTAATGCTGGGATCGCACAGGTTACGATCACTCTGTATGAAAGAAAAAAAAAGACATGTAATATACCGAAAACAAATAACCTTCTAAAGCGCGATGAATTTCCCGTTAAGCCTATAATACACTCGAGTATTTAATTATGTATTTAATAAACACTGCGCGAATTCTAGTGGTTAAAAACCCACATCTATAAAACTAGGACTTAACTGAATTTATTAATTATAAATTCCTTCGCGACTTTAAAAGTTAATTTAAGCATCTATTATCTTTTGAAATAATATAATAGATAGATCATTATATTTACCACTGGAACTATTGAGATGGTTTAATTTAATAGATTTAAATTAACACAAAATCCATTGAAATAGAATGACTGAACTAGACCACTGATCACTTTACACAATATATATTACCGCTTTGCACAGAATAGAAAACACTGCAAATATATATATAAAATCCAGGGGAAAATCTATAACAAGATTTCAATAAAGCTAGTGCTTCTGTAAAGGTCTGGCCAGCGAGTGATAACGTGTCTAGTCTTCATGGTCTATTTAGCTAAAATGGAATGTAAGTTGAGTGGGACATGATAAACTTGACAACTTATTTGATCTCACGAACTTTTGGGGATCTGACCGCCAAATCAAGAGAAGAAGCCGCCCCCTGGTCTTCGTATCCGCTCGCTGCTGCCCGTTTCGCTTTCCCCCGTTCGCTCGGTTCCTCGATTGACACCGAGACGCGAAAATAGCGGCAAGCAACTGCGTCTCGTATCAGGGACCACTACTGTCTTTGATAGCGCCGATAGTCTCCCCTAAAATCCCTCAGTTCGGCTCTTTGATCTCGTGCCGCCTACTAAATGAGTCCCGGTGGAATGAGTTCTGGCAAACGAAAAGTTACAACAAATGTTCAGGGGTTCTAATGTTATGAAAAGCTAAAGGTCCCTTTAAATCATCCATCATATCAGGGAGAATTCACTTGTCAAACTAGACGTACGTCACAATCGTCCCCACTTTTAGACATGAAACCATTTTTCATGTTTCATTTTTTGACAATGGAGGTGACCTGATTGGTGATTTTAGGATGAGTGGTATCTTCAGTTTGCTCTTCTTCCTCTGTAGACCAGTTTCTACTCAGGAAATCAGCCCCGACATTCTGTCTTCCCGGAATATATTCCACTTTGAAAGAATAAACGCTTAAAAGAAGCGCCCAACGCATGATCCTAGCGTTAAATTCTTTATTGGCACCAAGAAATGCTAACGGAGCGTGGTCTGTTTGCACCGTGAAAGATGTACCATAAAGAAACTCATGATGGCGTCTGATACCGTCAATCAGAGCAAGACATTCCCTTTCAACTACGCTGTAGTTCCGTTCCGCTTTATTTAATTTCCGACTGCCATAGGCAACTGGAAATAGCATGTTCAGGTCACTGTCATCGGCTTGAAGCAGTGTTGACCCGATGCCCTGACCTGACGCGTCGACTCTCAGTACAAAAGGTTTCTTGAGGTCAGGCAACCTCAAAATGGGGTATGCAGACAACTGTCCTTTCAAAGTGCTATACGCGTGTTCGCACTTTTGATCCCATATGACCTTATCAGGACAACCTTTCTTTGTGAGGTCAGTCAGAGGTGCCGTCAGTCCGTTGAAGTTCTGGATGTACTTCTGATAGTATGCACATAGCGATATGAAGGAACGTACGTCTTTCTTCGTTCGGGGTCTTTTTGCTGCCACTATTTTCTCCACGTTCTTCTTAATAGGCCAACTGCATCCGTGAGAAATAGTGTGCCCCAGGAAGTCTAACTGTTCAAACCCGATGAGACATTTGCTAGGTCTGGCTGTGAGACCCGTTTCCTGTAGTCTCCTGAGGAGCATAGCAACCGTAGCAATATGTTCTTCATAGGTTTCCGATGCAATTAAGATGTCATCCATGAAATTATGGATATGGGGACTTTGCAAAGGTTCTAGAAGCTTCCTCATCATCCTGGTGAACACTCCTGGTGCGTTATGCAAACCGAACGGCATCACGTTAAATGTGTAATGTCCTTCACTAGTGCTGAAAGCTAACAAAGGTTTAATTTCCTCCTTGACTGGTATTTGATAATAACCTTTGCTGAGGTCAATCTTGGAGAAGATCTTTGCTTTGCTGAGCTTGGTGAACAACTCAGAAACAGTTTGGAGAGGTTCGGGCTGGAATTCCGTTACAGCGTTTAGCAACCTGTAATCAATGCACAGCCGAACTTCCTTATTGGGCTTCTGCAACAGCACTACACTCGAGCTGTAAGGAGATGTAGACTCACTGATAATTCCTGCCTGACGCAGCTTGTCTATTTCTCCGCGAAGTGCATCAGCTTTAGCGTACGGGATGGGGTAAACTCTGGTTTGAACAGGGGTCTCGTTTGTTAATTTCATATCAAATTCAATGAGATTTGTTCGACCAGGTACATCCGTTAAGACTGCACTGTACTGTTTTAGTAGAGCCCTGGTTTCTGTTTGTTGTTCTGGTGAGAGATTGTCGCCGAACTTGACATCTTTAAAGGATTCTGTGGGTTGCAATGGATACTCCATGCAACCATCATCATCTTCCTCGTCTTCCGTTGCTATGGCGACAGCCAGGAGATGCTCGGAGGATGGCACCGGTCTTTCCAAATATTTCTTTAGCAGATTTATGTGGAAGACCTTCTCCTTTCCTTTGATGGAGATCTTGTAGTTGGTACGTGAGATCTTTTTAAGGACGGTAAACGGTCCTTGCCATCCGATGCGAAGTTTATTGCTTCCGGTTGGAAGTAGCAATAGGACTTTCTCCCCTGGTTGTAGTTCTCTCTCTTTTGCAGCTTTGTTGTATCTTTTAGTAATTTTAGCGCGGGCTTTCTTAAGGTTGGTAGTAGCTAGATCCCATCCTAGCTTTAGCCTTTCCTTAAGCTCAGATACATACTTGCTTGCAGAGACGACTGTCTCGTCAGCCTTCTGGTCTGTCAGGGACCGAAGTAAGGCTTCTAGTGGCCCCTTAATAGGTCTGCCAAATAAAAGTGTAGCTGGCGCAAAACCCGTAGACGCTTGGGGTACCTCTCGGTAGGCGAATAAGGCAGCCGATATATATTGGTCCCAGTCTTCCGGTTTCTCCTGACCCAGCTTACGTAACATCATGGTGAGGGTACCGTTAAAACGTTCCACGAGCCCATTTCCGGCCGGATGGTAGGGACTTGTGTGGATATGTTTGGCCCTCAAGATCTTAAAGATCTCCTCCATTAACAGGCTACGGAATTGGGATCCATTGTCCGTCAAAACTTGTTGAGGGAATCCCAACCGTGTAAAAATTTGCACAAGGGCTTCTGCGACATGCTTGGAATTAGTGCATGGTAGCGGTACGGCTTCGGCCCACATAGTGCAAGTGTCAACTAAGGTCAGGATGAACCTGTTCCTTCTTTTGGTCTTTTCCAGAGGACCAATAATGTCGACAGCAACCCGTTCAAATGGAGTCCCTACTATTGGCATTTGCCCCATAGGTACTGGGGGTGTCAAGTGCTTGGGTGCTACCCGTTGGCACTGGGCGCAGGATTTCACATACCTGACAATGTCAGAGTTCATTCCTGGCCACCAATAGTGGTTTTTTATTCGCTGAATAGTGGCGTTTTGTCCCATATGTCCGCTAAAGGGAAGAGAGTGCCCCATTTCTAAGATCTGGTTTCTGTACTGCGTCGGTACTAGGAGCTGGTTATTCCCCGTGTCCGGGTTGCCCGTTCTACGATACAATACACCATCCTTAGAAAAGATGTCTCCGTTGTGTCTGGGGTCCTTAGCCATGGGCAGTTTTTTAAAGCAGGGCGCCAGAGTAGGGTCCTTTTGTTGCGCCTCCTTCAGTTCATTCGGCAACAAGTTTGGCGCAGGCTCCCTCTCCTTCTTGGCTTGCCCTCTTGTGGTTACCGCTGCCACAATCGGCTCCTTAGGTCTCCCAATGAACACATATCTACATCCCAGGATAACTGGGTAGATCGGATCATCCATTATGGCCGCTTTAATAACTCCTCTGACAAAGTCAGAGTGTATTTCTACCAGTGCGATAGGAAGCGTCCTGGGTGCATCACTCCTGAAAACTCCACTAAGTTTGACGGTTTCCTCTGTCTCCTGACCGGGTTTGACTAGGTGCCTAGCGACAATACAATCAAAACTTAATCCAGTGTCAAAAAGACAAGTAGTAGAGGTACCGTTCAAAATTACAGTTCCTCGAGTTGAGGGTCGGTCCCCCTCAGGTTGAGAATCACTGACATTGACTCTACCTTTCGAGGCTGTATGCAAACATCCAATGCGGTTTGCACCGGTTTGTTTGCCCTGATCAGACGTTCCTGGTGTAGGGGTCTTCCCTTTTCCTTGACCTTGGTGGCCGCGCTGCCACGTAGGCTTGTTGGGTTGATCAGAATTGTTGTTGGGGGGGTATCGGGTTTTGTAGAATTTCGATTTTTCCTGGGGAGGTTTCTGGGTATTGTTATCTCGTTGGTTATAATGTTGAGAGGAAGTGGAAGAATAGGATGCCTGCTCTAGATTCTGTTTTCGAGATGGCTCATCGGTGGGTTTACGTTTAGTGCTGGGAAGTTCGGCCATTGCATTGCTATAGCGTTCGGCTTTATTGAGTATGTCTTCAAGCCTGACTGCCCCCTGTTCAGCCAAAAATCTACGTGTTTCATTCGACAAAGTGGATTTTATCTGCTCCACAAGAACAAGTTCGAGGAGTCCCTCATATGAAAGAGGTAGGTCAGATAATTCAATGCACTTTGTCAGATAACCCGTGAGACGTGAAGAGAACTGGGGAAATGTTTCCGTGCTCTCTTTTCGGCTGTTTCTGAACAACTGCAGAAACTTTCGGGCAGTCATCTCAAACTGCTGTAGTAAGGCCTTTTTCAACATGTCGTAATCATGTTGATTCGGTCCCAGCTTTGTGTACACGTCATAAGCATTGCCTTTCAGTGACGTTGAAAGTTTGAGCGCCCAGCGGGTACTCTCTAACCCATAAAGATTCGCGAGTCTCTCGAATTTTTCTAGGTAGCTGTCAATTTTTTCGTTAGGGCTAGGAAAAGATTCTAAAGAAAACGACATAGCAGTTAATTGGGCAGATTGAGTACTGGAGAGGTCCATTGATTGAGACTGGGGCGAAGACGGCTCTCCGTTAGTCGAAGTAGAGGCGCCCCGACTCTCTAGAGCCTTAAGCGCCAGTTGATGCTGTCTTTCCTTGTCTCTCTCTCTCTCTCTGCGAGTTTCCATCTCTGCTTCAATTTTCTTCTGTTCCAAAAGACGTTCTTCCGCTTCTTTCTTATCTGCCCTCTCCTGGGCTTCTCTCCTCTCTGTTCTTTCTTTCTCTTCCTTCCTCTCAGCTTCTGCTCTCTGTTGCTCCGCCTTCCTCTCAGCTTTGGCTCTCTGTTGCTCCGCGTCATATATTTCCAATTCCTGGTTAATAAACGCGTTTGCAGCTTCTGCATCTAATCCTGCCTCTTTCGCTTCCAGCCTCAAGATGGACCTCATCTTTATCCTCTCTGCCATTGTTAAAGAATAAGATGAAGTATGCCTAGAGAACTAGTAAGAAGCAACGCGAAAGGGAGGAACTCTGAACCGCTACGAGAAAAAAAAACACAAGTATAAATTTACCTGTGTTACCTCCTACCTGTACTGTGCAAACTTATCGCTGCTATTATCTGGCAATTAAGGCTCTAAACGCAAGCGACTATGCCACTAAATGGTAAGTTACACTGGAAAAGAATCTACTTTTACTAACAGTAGAGAAAAATTTATATTAAAACAATTTAAAAGGAAAAAAAATTTTCCCCTAAATTTTAAATCTCTGACAACAAACTCCGTCCCTAAAGTCAATTATTGAGATGAGACGTTGTTAACTTAATTTTTAAAAATCAGAACAATCCGTCTTTAGCTAAGCTCAACTCTTTTTAACTTCAAAAACCTTAGTGACTGTAAAACAATCACGCAATCCCAGCAACTTTTATAAAGAAAGAAATTGAATTATCTCCGCCAGAGGATAATTAAAATAGCAAATATATTTGTTTATCTGTACTTTCTACTGCTGTGGAGAGAAAACAACCTGTAAATATGCTGTGTGGACAACCCAAATACTTAAAGAACGTTTGTCTAGGGGTGTAATTATTTATTTATTTCCCTAATTCACAAAGACAAATCATTCACACTCTACCTAGTTAGACCCAAACTAAATCAGACTCAAAATATCTTTATCCCGGCTATGCGATTGCCTCAAATGTATCTCAAAATTATCCCGGCGAGCCGGCCAAATATTGTCGTAAATTTATTTTGAGAGAAAAGAGTCTTAGAAATAGTGGTCCGGTTTAGAGTGGAAAATGATGATGGAAAGCTCAGTGATAGAAAATGTAGAGATTTAATAGTTGCTTCACAGCGTGCTGGAGGAGAGTAAAGACAGACTTATTTACGACAAATCGTTTCTCTCAATCTTCTCTTTCACTCTCCTGGTCAAACAATTATTTGCCAGTTTTCCAGTCACGCATCTGCGCGCACACCGATTTGGTGTTTTTTCACACACACAGACGACGTTGATACAAACTATATTAAACGAATAGGGGAAAAGTTGGGCTTTGGGTATATCCAACACACAGAACTAAATGAGTTTATGTGATTTTATTCACTTTAAACATCAATCACTAAAAATATCAGATATTACATAAATTATCATAAGTACACAAATGCAAATAACAAGTTTGGAGGGGTGAAGAAGATTGGTATCGACTAAGCCCTTCCCGCTTATTAGACAAAGATAAACCCAGTCCAAAGATAGATAATATCAGGAACATAGGTACGTTAACCTAACAGTAAAGTTAATTACTCTGAAAGAGGTGTTACAAAATTAGGTATAGGTGATAGAAAAAAAAACCTGTTCTTCCCAGCTGTTCTTCCCTTTACTAAGCAAATGGAAAGGAGGTGGTTTTAAACAGAGTTAACAAATTATCAACTATCCCACTTAAAGGAACAATGTAGGGTATACAGAAAAGATATATATTACCAGGTAAGCAAGTTAACAAAATGGTCACACAAAAGAATTAATTTCCTGTCATTCATACACGCGCTAGCAAAGGCCTTCACTCATCTTGCTCTCACTTACCGATTGTGAAAAAATCTTGCACTCCATAGAATAACACAACAGCAGTTACACCTCAAACTAAATGTATGAGTGTTTGTTCAAGTTCTAGCCCCAGATTAGCGGGTAGGCGGTCAGCACATAAAAGGATCCCGTAATCGCTGGAAAATGAATCTGTAGTTGTGTCTCTTTTCTTAATAACAGTTTCTATGGGAGGGCACGGTCTCTGATACCGGGGTGAGGATGGTGTGGTCTATTTGACTATGCCGCTGATAATAAAATTCTTACGCGTGCTGGTACACTTTATCCGTGAGGTATGGTTTAAGTCCAGTGAGAAAACTAGTCACATCACTGTTCAGGAAATTATGAATTATCTCTCTGTGTCAGTAAACTAACAAAGCTCGGGCCAGTGTTCTTCTTCCCGTTACGACTTAAGTTGTTTGATGGTGCGTTAAATTTGTCTTTGGGTGTGCTTTCTTTGCTATAAGTTAGATAGCGGAATTCCAAACATAGAATCGCCTCAAAGATTAAAAATTTACACAGTCTCAACAAGTTCTGCGTCAGGGGAACTCTACACACTGTTTATGCTTTGCCTTGCTTAGATTGATTTCTTTATTGCTTTCTTAATGCTGGGATCGCACAGGTTACGATCACTCTGTATGAAAGAAAAAAAAAGACATGTAATATACCGAAAACAAATAACCTTCTAAAGCGCGATGAATTTCCCGTTAAGCCTATAATACACTCGAGTATTTAATTATGTATTTAATAAACACTGCGCGAATTCTAGTGGTTAAAAACCCACATCTATAAAACTAGGACTTAACTGAATTTATTAATTATAAATTCCTTCGCGACTTTAAAAGTTAATTTAAGCATCTATTATCTTTTGAAATAATATAATAGATAGATCATTATATTTACCACTGGAACTATTGAGATGGTTTAATTTAATAGATTTAAATTAACACAAAATCCATTGAAATAGAATGACTGAACTAGACCACTGATCACTTTACACAATATATATTACCGCTCTGCACAGAATAGAAAACACTGCAAATATATATATAAAATCCAGGGGAAAATCTATAACAAGATTTCAATAAAGCTAGTGCTTCTGTAAAGGTCTGGCCAGCGAGTGATAACGTGTCTAGTCTTTCATGGTCTATTTAGCTAAAATGGAATGTAAGTTGAGTGGGACATGATAAACTTGACAACTTATTTGATCTCACGAACTTTTGGGGATCTGACCGCCAAATCAAGAGAAGAAGCCGCCCCCTGGTCTTCGTATCCGCTCGCTGCTGCCCGTTTCGCTTTCCCCCGTTCGCTCGGTTCCTCGATTGACACCGAGACGCGAAAATAGCGGCAAGCAACTGCGTCTCGTATCAGGGACCACTACTGTCTTTGATAGCGCCGATAGTCTCCCCTAAAATCCCTCAGTTCGTCTCTTTGATCTCGTGCCGCATTTCTAAATGAGTCCCGGTGGAATGAGTTCTGGCAAACGAAAGGTTACAACAAATGTTCAGGGGTTCTAATGTTATGAAAAGCTAAAGGTCCCTTTAAATCATCCATCATATCAGGGAGAATTCACTTGTCAAACTAGACGTACGTCACACCAGTGCATGTGAAACCGTATCAAACACCACTGAAGAACAGAGAACTAGTTGAAAGATCCATAAATGAGATGTTACAGGCCGGAATCATTGAAAGATCCAGATCGCAATGGTCCTCCCCATAGTAATAGTATCTAAGAAAGATGGATCTAGTCGCTTTTGTTGTGACTATCGTGCCCTAAATAAAATCACGAAAGTCACCTCTTACCCCTTACCTAGAATAGATGACCTGCTAGCAACACTGCGAAAATCCACCTACTTCACCACACTTGATGCAAGGTCAGGTTTTTGGTGTATCCCAATGACACCTGAGGCAAAACAGAAATCCACTTTCTGTACCCAAGTTGGAAGTTTTTCATGGAATGTTATGTTTTTTTGGCCTAAAAGGAAGCCCCGCGACATACATGTCACTAATGGATGAAGTTTTAAAAGGACTGCAACCATTTGCGTTGGCATATATTGATGATATCCTAATACACACAGCAGGCACTATTGAAGACCATCTTCTTAAAGTGGAGACGGTGTTTAACAGACTTAGACATCATCAGATAAAACTGAAGTTGGCGAAATGCAAATTTTTGAGAACAGAAACTAAATATTTGGGTTTTGTGATAAATCAACCTGGTATCAGACCAGACGAAGATAAAGTGAAAGCCATAAAAGAGATGCCCATCCCTAAGACAGTCAGGCAAATAAGATCTTTTATCAGTTGTGTAGGATATTACAGACGCCTATTATCAACTTCTCGAGAGCAGCAGAGCCTTTGATTGCCCTCATATGCAAGGTTCAGGTGGACAGAAGAGTGCTAGAAATCATTTGAGTATCTTAAAAATGCCCTAACCACCATCCCACTTCTTGGACATCCGGACATTTCTCAGCCCATGATCCTATACACTGATGCCTCAGATAACGCGATCGATGCATGTTTAGTACAGCCAGTATTAGCAGATGAGACACCCATCCTACCAAATATCCGCAATGAAAAACCCATTGCGTTCCTTTCCCATGCATTGTCCAAATCACAGAAACGATGGACCACCACAGAAAGAGGCATATGCGATACATTATGCAGTCCAAAAGTTTGACTTTTATGTACGTGGTACCAAACTTCTCATCCGCACAGATCACCAACCCTTGGTTAACTGGCTTACGAAGACACAAGAACAGTCAAAGAAATTGCAGACGTGGTCCATGAATCTACAGTCTTACGATACCACTATTGAGTATATTCCGGGTTCATTGAACACTTGTGCAGACCTCCTATCCAGACTTCTATATGACGATGAACCAAATAAAAAGGTAGACAGAGGTAGAAATGATGTCACATCGACGGAGATAGATAACAATGCCAAGGAAATAAATGCAATTACTTCACAGACACCGGGTAGTACTTCAGATCAAACCACTCAGATAGAGGATGGAAGTCAAGTTATCTTTGATATCAAGGTAGAACAAGCTAAAGGTGCTGAAATAGTCAAACTGATCAAGTATGTAAAAGGGGATCCCTCGAAAAGTAAAGATTTTACTACAAAACCAGAGGATGGAGCACTCTATTACATAGATCACAAACAAGATGGGCAGCTGAGAAAGGTTATTCCTACACATATCGTCCCCAAAGCTTGCTACAGTTCCATGATAATAATGGTCACATGGGAAGAGACAAAATTATTGACGTGATAAAAAGAAGGTATTTTTGGCACAATATGTATAAAAACATTACTGAATATATTGCCACCTGCAAGGCTTGCAAATTAAGAAACATGAAACCTAACTCAATACCTCTTCAAGAAATGCAACCCTCCCATTTTCCCATGCAAACAGTCAGCATAGACATATCTGGTCCCTATCCACTCACCCACTCAGGCAACAAGTACCTGTTGCATATAGTGGACCAATATTCGGTCTGGCCGGAGAGCTATCCCCTCAGTGATGCCACGTCACAGTCTGTCATACAGTTGTTTCTGCAAGAATTTCTTCCGCGACACGGCTGTCCAAAAAGAGTCATTTCGGATAATGGGAAACAATTTACTGGCAACCCATTCAAAGCTACCTTACAAAAATTGAACATTGAACATACCACCACAAGTTTTTATAATCCAAATTCCAATGGTAGAAACGAAAGAATGCATGCTACTCTCCACGATATTATCAGTAAATACATCAAGGGTAACCACCAATACTGGGACCTTTATATTAACCAAACCCTCGAAGCCATACGAGTCAACATCAATGATACCACAGGAATGTCACCATTTTACATGTTGTACGGTCGAGAACCAAATTTTCCCTTAGACAACCTTCTCCGCCCACAGCGAAAATATATGGGAGAAGACCCCATAGAAATCATCCTCCAAGAGAAACATAAGGCTCATCAAATCGCACACAGAAACACACAGAAAGCGTTTCGTAAGAAACAGAAACAGCATGACAGGTCAGCTAAACTCAAGACGTTCAAGGTTGGTGACAAGGTCTACTACAAGAAACATGTCCGCAGCACAAAGTTTGACGACCGTTGGATTGATGGGTACAAAATTATCAAACAGACCACCCCCATAAATTATACTATTTGGAATGAAGAGAGAAACCACACCACAAAGGCACATGCGAAACAACTCTAACTAGATAATCACCACCCCGTTACGCCCCTGACGACATCCACTCGACCAGTCAGGAAGGCTACCTTACACTATCAACCCTCCAGTACCACTTCCACAGAAATGTCAGATACAGAAACAACAGACTCTGAATTAGACCCATATTATCCTCTACCCACACCGCCCACAGATGCGATACAACGATTAAGACAACAACGAGATTTTTCTGAACGTGAAGATAACATTCCCCCAGCAGAACTACGCCAACGGCTTCAATAAGGAGACTCACGAATAATGAATGAAGAAAACATGCCGATGACATCAAAAGTCGGTAATACTACGTCAGTTTTCATTCACACTCAAACCTATTCCCGTAGTGATCAATCGTCAGCTGAAATATATCACACCCCCAGTTCAGAAGGGAATAGCAGTGAAAACAGACCATCAATACAATACAAGAAAACAGCTGTTCCTCCCGACCAGATAGATCCTGATGAAACCACCCCGAAGCAGTTTACTGAGGCATCTACCAGTAATTTTAATCGAGATGAAACTGAACCGAAAATAAGGGAACAACGTTTCAACCCTGATACAGTATTACAGGACTCAAACGAACAGGATAGCGACATAATGTCGTATTTATATCAGCAAGACACGGACATAGATTCGCCAGACCCAGCCAGCAGTGTTGAAGTTATGGACAACGCCCCGCCCTTAGAGGTCCGAACCACGGTCAAGCGTCCATATTTCCCTGAATCAGACGAATCGCCTCCCATCACGAAATTCGTCAAATTGCCACAAAATCACGTAAGACGAAGAATCAGGATGAAACGTAGACACGTTTCCAGACAGCATCAAGACGCACCAGCCACAACTCCCCAAGCTACATTGCAATCATCACCGACTTCACCAATTTCCTCAGCGCCACAACAAGCAGTTAACAATGTGTCATACACTGTCCCCACGACACAATATGATGCCCGACTCAACAGCAGAGAGATGCAATGCTAGAAATGCTCAAAGAGATGGCGAAACTTTTATAAACACACCCAGGTGTTTATGTGCTTGCCACTCCAAGCACGGTCAACGCGAATGTGAAAACTATATGTAATAGCGTTTTAACCTTCCCATATACTCTCTTTTCAGAAGGTGTTGTGATTTGAACATTTACAGATGACAGTGTTATAGCCTGAAATGCCACAGACTAACCCAATACAAGTACCTCTGAACAAAGCAACAGTTGCTGACCAGATTACCTTCCAGGCAGCAAGCAGATTGTTGTGCGTTTTATTGATTATGAAAATAATAAAAATGACAAAAACAGTTAAGAGTGTTGATCATTTGCAATCACACTTATTACAGACAGTTTTGGGATGTTTTAATTTTACACAAACCCAGTGTCATAACACATGTCACACAGATTTTATCATAATATTGATTTGTACCTTGAGAATGTATCACCTTACGCACTCCTTGGCTTTACTTTTTTTTCCTTGCAGTTCCAGAGACCAGTTATTCCTTTTCCATGCATCTTTGTGCATATTCACGCAGGCACCTTGCACTAGCGGTTCTTCTCTTACCTTTTACTAATGTCTCCTTTTCCCTATGATCTCAATTATGTTAAACGCATCTATACCTATCACCTTTATCCATCACAGTGATCCTACTATGACATCTTTTAACAGCATGTATAAGTCACATTATTACAAATTCACACCCATAATTATCAATTGTATACTATGCTCTTTTTCTCCACAGGTTTATTTATTTTCCTATGTACACCAAAAATTTTTTTTTTACTTAAACCACCTTGTTAAATTTGTTAAGATTCTGATGTAACGTAGTACTGTTAAAGTTCAGACATTTTATAAAACAAAAGAGAATGTACATCTAATCCTTGACCCGCCATTATAAGATTTTTCCACTCCACCTCTCACACCCCCCTAACGTACTGTTTCCCCTCCTCTATTTTGAGAAGACATTCTAGACTTGTGAACTTTTCTCTCCCAATCATCTCCATCCCTTTGAATTACAATATTGTTGTAATCGGGAGATTTTGTATTTTCCTCTATCTATCAAGAAACTACAGTACCCTGTCCTTACTACTTATTGACAACAGCTGATACTAAAGTTCATATTAGTTTTCTGGACTTGACTATTTCTTGCAGCCCTATGGATTAGAAGTTACTACACCCCACATATCAGAAGCACTGGTAGTATTTCATGTTTAGAATGTGTAGAAATTTCTTATTGTCATTTTATTGAAAATGTTGATATATCTTGACAAAAAGAGGAAGCACAGAAAAGACAAAAAGAGAAAGCACAGAAAAGACATGAAAAAGAATTGAAAAAAACAGAAAAGACAAAAAGAGAAAACTGAGAGAAAAGAGAATGATAAAGTAAAAACATTCTGAAAAATTCTATTATTGATTACAGGTTGTTGTATATGGCCCCCCCCCCCCCCCTCACACATGTTGATGAAAACAGATGACAGTTTGTTACACATTGATTGACATATGATAAATGACATGATATGATAGGCCCATGCATATAACACTGACTGCCTTGATGATAGCAGCTGACATAAAAGAAAGAGAAGAAAAAAGAGAAACAAATTACCACATCAGAGGGAGCAACTAGTCTTTGCTCATATGCCTCTGCCAGTCATATCCCCTGACAGCATGATATCTGCACATGACAACTATGCGGATGATACCCCAGCAGTATTTTGTTCATACTACCTATGCCAGTAAAAGCCCTGATAGCATTTACATATGCTGCCCTTGCCCCTGATAGTCTTTGTTGACACTGCCTATAACATATAATACTGATGGATTTTTGCATTTTGTATATGGGTTCCATTTGTTGAGATTTGTTAATAAGACATGTGAGTACGGTGAACCAGTGGTAAATTGTGAATCCCATTGAGAATAGTGTTAGACACGGAATATTGCTGTCTTTACCGTGGCTACGGAGACAGAAGAAAAATATGATGGTTAATCTCAGACATTTTAAATAAATATAAAATTTCAGATGAAGATGCTGTCTGAATATTGGAACCATAAGTGTACGGACACACACGACAAGGAAATATAAAAAAAAAAATAAATGAAAAGATGACTACATTATGATAGTCATACGTGAGCTACATGTGTTACGGACACACCAAAGGAAAACATGCCGATGAGAAAAATAAGTGAAAATACTGGAAGAATATTGCTGCACCCAGAAGACTATAGTAAAGAGATACCTCCATGCAGGAGATGATATTCCCCCTGATTATTGGAAGATGCCTATGTGGTATGAGCATTGCTCTATGATGTATAACCTAATGATTATTACTTAAATATGATAGATAATGTTGATGACATGTTTACGGTACATTAACATTTCTTTATTACGAAATGACATGATGTGACAGAAAGTCAAGAATGACTGACGCATTTTGACAGACTAAGATTTGTTCACCCCTGAAGAATACATGAACTTAAAAGAATACACTTCCAAAGGAAAATTCGTGTTCAGGACACACACGATAGATATATTATTAAAAAAAAAGAAAAAAAGAAAGAATACATAGATCGAGAAGGATACCTACCCCATCAAAGATACTATGTTGCAGAAACATAGGACGAAAATATATATGCATATCATTCAAAGAAGACATATGATAGATGACATATAATACCCCCGCCCAAAATGACCCATATTATATAGTTAATGACTCAGATTTTTTGAGGTTAAGAATTATAGACTGCCCATCTGTCTGAAAGCAGATGTTACAGACACAAAAATAAATCTGACAAATCTTCGACCTCGAAGGCAGATTTCGTGTCGACCTTTGTTAATATGTATAAAATATAATTCCCTTGTTCAGTTGTGATAACATATCCAAATGTTGAATTATGGTTATCAGAAGTTTTGATATTGTATTCTTGAATGGTTCCACATATAGTATGAAATAAATAGGTCATGGACATAGAATAATCATGCAACGGGAGCAGCACAAGAATAATTGCGAAACATTATAGATTGGATCATTAAAATATTATGATGGAGAAATATTGAAAAAAAAATATACATCGAATATTTTCTACAGTGATGGACACTTAGAGATATAACAAGGATACCTTAGGAAATATGGAACATTTTCTACAGAGATGGATACACTGATATATAGAAAGAGTTTAGAAAATATGGAGCATTTTCTACAGGATAGACACTGGAAAAGAACTTAGACATTACTAGGAGAATTTAACCTACAATTGAATAAAAATAAAATAAGAACCCAGATAGTAAACATGCTGCTGTTATGCAAATTTTCTTTTTTTTAAATTGGTAAATTCTTGTAACATATTGATGTATTAATGGATGAATCATAGTTGTCTGGTTTTATAATTTCTGACACTGTTGTAGTAAATATGGCTTCAACATATATAGTGGGTGAGATGTTCATACCTGATTGACCACGAAGGTGAGAGAAAGAAAAGAAAAAAAGGGAATCAGTAACTAATCAGATGACTTGACAGTTTTTTAATGAACCTGGATCATCATTATAATACGGACCTGGAGATAACGTTGATTACTTTGAAAAATTGCATACTCTATATAAGGATACTTTGATCACTTGGACACATATTGTTTGGCGTACTGGGAAAAGTTGTCCCAACATAAAGGGCAAAGTAATACAAGGTCAAATTTGAAAATTTTTCCCACTCTATATATTTATGATAACATGTTGTTGATATAGTTGTATGATGATCACTGCATTAAGGTTCAATGACAATTTGTATAAATGAAATGTTTGAAAATGTCTTAAATGTATAATACTATGCGGATAGTTGAGGGATTATGAAAAAAAACAAAAACAAATAATGATACATGAGCACCTACACATAACTTGATTCCTTCATGGACTGGATCAACACCAATGATAACCTAGGAATTTGGAGCCAAATATGGCACATTCTCCATGGTATAGAATATGAGACATGTCTAGAATATATTTTGAGAAAATAAATATTTTATACCATACGGATATCTGACAATGGATTACATGCATATTAATTGGAGCACCAAGAGGAATTGATAACATGGAAAATTTGAAATACTTTGAGATTAGAGCCCATAAGAAGAAAGATATGAGATAACATTCTTCACCTTACTAACTTAGATAAAATGTTGTAAATTATATTATTGTACACTTAGAAAGATTGTTTTATAGAAACTGTCATTGGTATTTTTGTTTCAGATTGTTCAGGGTTCCCACTCGTGTATTTTTTGAGTGGCAACTCTATACATTACATTCATGAAGAATACATTTTTGTGATCCAGGGTTGCCAATACGATTTTTTGGGCATATACCTTGAGATGATAGGAAATATTTGGAATAATTGTCCATCAATAAGGTTTAGTCAAGGTATGACGGTCATATATATATATATATATATATATATATATATATATATATATATATATATATATATATATATATATATATATATATAGATATATATATATATATATATATATATATATATATTAATAATAATAATAATAAAATCTTTAAGCACCAAACACAGCGCATAAGGCAGAAACCAGTGCTCTCCAGGCTGTTCGTTGTGACGCCACTCCTCTTAGCTCTTGCACATTATTTAGGCCCAACGTTCTCCCTTCTCTTATTATTGTTCTTCTAAGTGTTTCTTTTCTTAACAACAGTTTCCAGTATTTTGCCTAGTTGTGATGTTAAGGAGATAGGCCTATATGAACTTACATGATGGGCTTCCTTATTGGGTTTAGGATAGGTACTATCATAGCTACTTTCCATGCGTTTGGTATCTTTTTTAAGCTCCAGGTTTTTTTTATAAAGGGAAGTTGTTATGTTTATAGTTTTTTGAGTAATTTCTTAAGGATTTCATAACTTAGCATACCATGCCCTGAGGCAGTATTAGATTTCTCTTTTATTGCACTAGTTACTTCTTCCTCTGTTATATCAGCATCTAAATAGTTTGTTTCATCTATCTGGTCTGGAAGTTCCTTTAAAAACTGTATCCTAAGTCTTTCTCTTCTCTCATTTTCTTCCTGACCAAGACTACTTTTTGCACTGACTATAAAAATACTCAGCAAGGGCATTAGCTTTTTCTTTATCTGTTTCTACTCTGTTTGGTAGTTTGATTGTTGACATTATTGTTTTCTTATTGTTCCCTTTGATTGCCTTAAGTTTTTTCCATACTTCTGTAATTACGTGACTGTCAAAACTCTTTCCAGTTGGTTTCTTTGGCTTTGAATATTATTCTGTTAGATTCATTCCTAATATGTTTATTTCATCATAGTTTTCCTCTGTTCTGTTATTTCTATATTTTGTAAAGCTTTTTTTCTTCTCTCATGAATTTCTGAACATCTTTTATTCCACCAAGCAACTGGTTCTTTATTATAGTGAGTCTTTCTTTCCCTATTCATGTTGTTTATTGGTTTTAAGTGTTGTGGCATATTTTAACTTGGTATATATTTTATTGCTATTTTAAGAATATCATTGGTCAGTGTTTCCGCTAACAAGTCAGTATCCTCTGATTCCATGTCTTTATATTCCATCACTTCCAGCTCTGATTGGAAGGCTTCCCATTTTGCTTTTTCATAGTTGAATGTTGTTTTTCTGACCCTCAGTTTGGGACAAATATTTTCTTACTTGGTTATTACAATGGGCAGATGATCTGAGTTTGTGTCAGGTAACACTTCCCAATAGGCATTGGCTAGATTGTTAGTTGCTATACTTATGTCTATTGCTGTATCTACCCCGTTAGTTTGAGGATTAATTCTAGTTGCTGTTCCATCGTTAAGTATTAGTGTAACTGTACTTTTTCTCTTGTTGAGGTGATCACTGGCCCAAGACAGTATTCATGTTGTTAGGTGTGTGGTGCGAGCGGATGATGAACTGAGTGTGGGTGCGAATGAAGGCGCGAATGTGTTTAGGCTCATATGTATGTAGACCCTGCAACCCATACACTCACATGCAGTAGTCAAGGATGCTTGGACACTGCAGACACGTTTCAAAACATTTATTGACGAGAACACACATGGTATCAACAGGAACAGTCATTGTAAACAAGGTCATGCTGACCGGAAATCGATAGGTATACATTAGGCATTCAGCAAGCTGGTAAACATTTGAATATTCGTGCATGGTCAATACAATGTTCTTCAATAAGGACAGTTCGTGGCGTCGCCATGGGATTACTGACTAAACGCGTCAGATCCCTTAATCACTTTGACACATAGGTGCAACTTGGCATTCCCCGCCAATTGCACATTATCAGGCTGTAGTATAATAGCCGAAAACACAGGCCTCGTTCTGACGTCGGCTGTGTACTTCTGATAAGCAGGTTACCATCAACCCTGCAGTAATGCTTATTGTAGACATAAATATGCCGCCAATCTGCGGCTCCCACAATATATCTTCGTCACTGGATTTCTGGATGGTATGAAGACTAATAGTCTTGGATGGCTACCTTGAGCACAACATATATGTTCTGTAATGGAGGACCGGTGAGCTGCAGTTCACAGACTAGGCAATCTTCTAACATGTTCTGCTACCGAAAGCATAGTAATGGAAAAAGTCGGTATTACCTGTAACCGAGTCCACAGAACTTAACAAGGAACTCTGCTGTCATTCCAACGCACAGAGATTCACTGGGGAAAACTGCCAGTGCAGTCACTTCGAAGATTCTTCCCGAAAAACACAATGGACTCTCGTCCCTTCAGAAACCAGGACACTTCCCGGCTTGCCGGAAGTCTAACTCAACTCCCGCTTAAAAAACCCTGCCCATGGGCATACGCCGAACTGTCTACCTTTGACCCTAAAGGTCAAACACAATGAATGAATAAACAAGGGAAGACAACCCCTAATCAACCTGACATCGCAGGTAAAGACACAATTATTCTTATGATAAAAACATAAGCAAATAACTTGACAGATGACTCCGTCAAAAATGACAGCAACATATTACTACCACCCCCTGTAAAAAAAAAATTTCATTTTTTTTTTTTAAAAATATGTCCATGAGCAAGATTGCACAAGTATCACTTATGTGCTCATGAAAAAATGAACCTAATATCAGGTACAATAGACGCATAAACAAAGCGTCTGAAGAGGATACAAATCATCTCCCAACATAGGAGAAAATATTTCCTTTAAGCCAAACAAACTAAGGGGGTACCATTAAAGAACCTAAGTTGCTGGCAATACCAATCATATATCAATCATTACTAAATACTATAATTATAGCAATATACAAATGTCATGAATTACAATGCTATATTAGCAACATATCACTGATGGATGGACAAAATGAAATTTGTTAAATTATCTAAACATCATCCAAATACATTTGTATTACAACATATTAGGATATTAAGGACAGACCTAAGTCCGAAAGTGTATCAGGAAAAACTAGGACACAAGATTTAACTGGAATCATGTGGGCATCTGGACAATATGTCCGCCATCACATTATCCGAACCACGGATAGCTCGCACCGTGAAATGGAAAGGCTGAAGAGCAATAGCATAACGAGTAGATCTCGAGCTCTTCAAATCCTTACTTTGCATAGCCGTAAGAGCTTTTTGGTCGGTTTCCATAAAGAAATGCGCGCCCAGAAGGAACCTTTGTAGCTTAAGAATGGACCAAACCATAGCCAACAATTCACGGTCTAAAACCGAGTAATTCCTTTCTGCCGCATTTAGCTTCCTAGAAATATACATTACAGGATGCAGAGTTCCTGAATATTCCTGCATTAGTGCCGCTCCAATCCCAGTGGAAGAGGCATCACTACGAAGAACAAAAGTCTTATCAATCGTTGGTAGTCTTAAGATAGGATGAGATGAGAACAAATTCTTAACCTGATCCAATGAAGATTGGCATTCCTGGGACCAACGCACCATATTAGGAGAACCTTTTTTCAATAACGATGAAAGTGGTGCCATAATGGAGGACAGATTCTCAATGAATCTTCCATAGAATTGTATCAATCCCAAGAGACTACGCACTTGCTTTTTTGTCTTCGGAACCGAGATATTTAATATCTTCGAAATGTTTTGGTCCTCTGTCTTCAACAGACCATGACCAACTCGATGACCTAGGAAGGAAATTTCACTAAACCCAACAAAAGCTTTAGAGGGTTTTGCAGTCAAACTATGCTCACGTAGAGTAGATAGCAATTCCTTTAGACCCAAATAGTGTTCTTCCCAAGTATCGCTGAAAAGACAGATGTCGTCTAAATATGCAATGACATCTGCACGATCTGATAGAATTCGTCGCATCATGCGCACGAAAGTCGCTGGGGCGTTCATAAGCCCGAAAGGCATAAAATTCCATTGAAACAGACCCCTAGGTGTCGAAAAAGCAGTGAGAGGTTTGGCGTGTTCCGTCAGTGGGACTTGCCAATAACCTTTCGACAAGTCTAGTTTAGTAAAGAATTTAGCTTTAGAAAGTCTAATAAGTAGATCATCTAATAACGGCATAGGTTCAGCATCGAACTTCGTAACTTGATTTAATTTGCGATAATCAACGCAAAGACGTATGTTATTGTCTTTCTTTCGAACAATAACTATCGACGAAGAATAAGCTGAAGTGGATGGTTCAATTATTTGCAGTTGAATCATTTCATCCAATTCTTTCTCGACTTGTGCTTGAAAATGAATAGGTATTGGGTATGGTCTTACTCTGATCGGATTACGATCAGTAAGTATGATGTCATGTTCTATGACATCTGTGTGTCCAGGAATGTCGGTAAGGACATCCTGATATGATTGTAGCGTAGAGGATACTTGACGTTGCTCCTCAAAAGACAAGTTCGAAGAGATTGTAACGTCCCTCCACGATTCCGTTGAATTAAGTGGAATCGCAGGAAGAGGTAAGTTAACGTCAGAAAAAATAGTTTCCTCATCCTGTATAACGGACAGGGATGAGATGTGACCATGTTGGACTGGAGAGTCGTCCGTCGCCTGGAAAATAGGCTGCAAATAGTCTGGACGTTCAATAAACTCTGTTAGCATATTTATATGGAAGGTTTTATGCCTTCCATCCACATCGACAATATAGTCGACATCAGAAATTTTCGAGACTATAGTGTATGGACCTTTCCATGAAATGAGAAGTCTATTCTCTCTTGAGGGCAGTAAGACATATGCTTTGTCTCCAGGACAAAGTTGACGTAGGCGTCTTTTCTTGTTAGCAAATCGCCTAGCTTTTTCTTTCGCAAATTCGGAAGATGAAGTTGCTAACCTGCACGATTCGATAATCTTTTCTCTAAGAGCTATAACATATTCATATGACGATTGTGTATCATCGTCAATATTATCGGAAGTTATCAAATCGTGTAACAAGGACATCGGACCGCGCGGTTGCGCGCCAAAGACAAGTTCGAAAGGAGAAAACCCTGTATGCTCGTTGGGAACCTCTCTATAGGCAAAGAGGACTGCAGGTAAAACCCTGTCCCAATCTTCAGGATGATCCTCCGTTATCTTGCCAAGTAAGTTCTTTAGTGTCCTGTTAAGACGTTCTACCAATCCATTGGACATTGGATGATAAATACTACTGAGAGACCTTTTAATGTCTAGCGTAGCCATTACCTGAGACATAACGTCCGAAATTAACTGAGTGCCGTGATCCGACAGTATTTCTCCGGGGAATCCCAGACGAGAAAATACGAGCCAAAGAGCATCAGCGATATCGACAGTTGATATGCTCTTCAGAGGAATAGCCTCTGGCCAACGCGTGCACATGTCCACGCAAGTGAGGATAAATTGGTGTCCTCTGGCTGACTTAATTTTGAACGGACCAATGATGTCTATAGCCATTTTCTGAAACGGCCGAATCGGAATATCTGCAGCCTGAATAGGAGCAGCATGTCTCGGACCTCTAGACTTGACCTCTTGACAAATTTTGCAAGATCGGCAATAAATTCGGATGTCTTTATTCACGAATGGCCAAAAGAAAGACGCAAGGACTCTAGTTTTAGTTCTGGAAAAACCCATGTGTCCAGCACACTGAGAATCGTGTGCATGCCGAAGAATTAAGGCTCTCATACACTTAGGCACAAGAATTTGCGAGTGCATAGACTTGTCCGAGTGTTGTACCATTCGTACCAATATACCATTCTTCATAGTAATATACGATTTGTGATTCGTATTTTGATTGGGATCCCCTTTCTTTGCAAGAAGGAAGAATTTCTTCAAAGAAGGATCCTCTTCTTGACGTTTAACAAACGAGTCATGGGAAATCACCAAGTGCTCGTCTTGGCTATCAACTTCATTACTATTATCAGATGAAGTTGGGGGATTAAGAGCTTGAGCTCTTGTCACCACTGCATTGACCGTTTGAATGTTTTTTTCTTCCCAACTAGAAATTTGTTGCGGGGTGCATTCCTTAACCCCATGAATACGACCGATTATAAGATCCGCAATAGGATTAGGAAGAAGACATGCATGGACATCTCCTGTGAAGAAGGGAGTGTCAATCCTAATAATAGCAGTAGGATAACTTTCCATAGTACCACCAAATGTAACACATTTGATTGTTTTTCCAGTGGCACAGCAAGGATCTATCAGAGACTCCCTAACCCCGACGGTAGTACATCCCGAATCGAAAAGTACTGAGACTAGCCTATCATTTATTAGACCTTTATGTAAGATGAGAGATCCTCTCCCATCATGCGCAACTGTAGCAGGTAGAGCAGGAAGAGGGTGACCACAACTTAGAGTAGATACAGTCGATGAGTCGAACAATGTTAAGCATTGGGGGCATTCAGTTGCTCTCCCAAAATCGAAAGCACAACCAGTGATAGCCCTAGAGTTACCACTATCATTTACTGTATTACAGGCTCCATCAAACTCTTGTTGTGCAGAGTTTGCCTGTTGGAAAGGTCTTTTTTTGTTAAACCTAGGTCTGCCTCGATTATCATTTCCCCTGTAATTATTTCGACTATCATTTCCCCTGTAATTGTTATCATATTGCCTATTGTAATCATCATTCCGGTTTGAATCCCGGTTTCTAAATTCACCATCGTCATAATCTTGACGTCGAGAATGATTACCTCGAAAATTTGAATAGTTATTATTTGGATAGCCTTTGCGAAAGTGTCTCAAATTATTACCACTAAAATTACGAGAACTACCATCTTGTCTCCAATTCATAGACGAAGAACCATCATGTGTTGGATTACTCCGCTTCTGAGTGTAATTCTGATTACTTCCCCTATTCCAGTTTTGTTGAGCACCCTGAAATTTTTTTTTGAAATTAGGGCCATATGGTGTTGCCGAAGCAGCTGGCAACCCTTCTTTCACTTTAGAATTGCTAACTGTAGCATGGGGATGCGCGGTGGCATACTGACAACAGTATTCCTCCATATCTTTTAAGTTTTTAGGCTTACGCTCATGAAGGAATGCAAGAAAAGAATCATTAACAGATGACAAAACCTTATCTCGCAATAATAAGTCCATTAGACCTTCATATGTTTTCTCAGTCTGAGACAACTCAACCCATCGTGTAAATGTACGACGTATTTTTGTAACAAAATCAGAGAAATCTACTCCATTTTCTGGCAACATTGTCCTAAAACGAAGACGATAGTCTTCTTCTTTTAGTTGGTATTTTTTTAGCAATGCTGCTCTGACAACATCATAATTAGTCCTGTCATGTTCGTCTATTGTCATAAGAGTAGTCACTGTGTCACCTGTAAAAAATTCCATCAGTTGTTCAACATATTTTTCCTTTTTTATGTTATGCGTATCGCATAAAAATTGGAATCTATCTAGATAATCTGCTACGTCATCCTTTAAAGGATTGAAATGAGGCAATTTAATCCTATTAACAAACTCCTTTGTCGTACTCGAAGTTGTTTGCTGAGCACCCGTACTCGCCAATTTCAATTTCTCTAACTCCAAAGTTGCGAGTCTTTCATCAAGTTCCATCTTCTGTTTTCTTTCCTCATGTTCCATTTTTCTAATTTCAGCCTCAGCTTGAAGTTTTCTCTCCTCTGCAGCAGCTTGAAGTTTTCTCTCCTCTGCAGCAGCTTGAGCTTGAATTTTTTTCTCCTCTGCAGCAGCTTGAAGTTTTTTGTCTTCCATTTCCATCTGGAATTTTCTTTCATCAGCCTGAGCTTTTCTCTCCTCAGCAGCAGCTTGAGCTTTTCTCTCCTCAGCAGCAGCTTCTCTTTGATACCTTTTCTCTTCAAGTTCTAATCTTCTATTCTCAGCATCTAGCTTCTTTAGTTCAGCATCTGCTCTCCTTTGTTCAGCTTCTGCTTTCAATTTAATTTCCTCTTTTTGTTTCTTTTCTTCTGACTTTAATGCAGTGGCGAATTGAGCAGATGAATATTCTTCCAATTCTTTACCAGACTTACCAAGAGTCAACCCTTGCTGGATGAAGAAATCCAATGTAGACATTCTGTCTAATGAGATCAGTAACCTGAAAAATTCAACAATTACCTTATCCCACTTCAATGGGAGACAAGTCTGAAATGCTAGACTTGTATACTCACTTCACTTTATTTCACTCTCTTAGTCTTAGACAAAGACCTTGTATGGTCCTCTTGTTTATAATGTAACAAAAAATCACTTGAGTACCTGTGGAAAATAATTCCTTTATATCCCACTCACTATGGGCACAAGTCTTTTTTTTTTTAAGAACTTGAATATGTATTTCACCTTGTCTCAATCTTTGTGGATAACAAGTCTTTTATCAAAGAACTTGTATAAATATCTTATATAATAATATTTTATTAACAATCTCTATATGAAGAGTGTACCTTATCAATAATAATAATAATACATGACCAAGTGTATGTATGTAGACTGTGTATGACAATAATGTAGTACAATCATAAATACAAAGACAAAAATACAGAACAATGACCGAAAACGTTCGCGGAAGTCAAATAAACAATACAGCAAAAAGTAAAGAAAATGTTACACAAATGTGTAATGATGACCGCGAAAAATAAACAAGACAAATGGCAACACTGTTATAAACGAAAAGGTGTAAAGAAATAAACGGAAGGAATGAGAGAAGAACAGATACAAACAAAATTAATCGAAAATCAAAGAACGGAAAAATAACGAAAACAACACTAACTGATGTCGTCACAGCTAAAAAAAAAAAATAGCAACAAAAGTCGCTAGCAAATTTCAATTAAGAAAATTGCAATCCCTACAGAACGCTTACAGTAACCCTCGATTAAGTGGCATATTTACTGTAAGACCCACCAACCGAAAACCCGCAAAAAACACAAGAAAAATACACAAAAATAGTACAATTAACATAAATAGCAATCAATTCAATGTGTTGCAAAACAAGTTCAGTCACAGCTGAAACTAAAGTAAATTTCTTGCTCCTTGCGAACACAGAAACAAAATGTCAAGCGCGCACTGAATGTCAAATCCACTGTAGCATAAAGTGGTATTCACGAACAAAAGTTACTATGACCTTCTCGACTTAGGACTTGCACATTGAATGTTTACAATTTCCACGTACTGTTTACAAACACTTGACCTCGAACAATGTAGCTTGAATGCTCGGGCGTAGAAAAGTCTGTTGTTGACTGAAACGTGTAAACGACCAGCGGTACCGTTTACAAAAAGGGACTCGACTTGCAGTTGTGGTCCACGTAGCAAATGCCTAGATGTTAACTTCAGTACTTGTCCTGTTGTGGTTTATGTAGCATTATAACATAAATGCTAGCACTGTTTATCTGGGTCAACAGTTGATGACCTATTTCTGTCCTGTTGTAGCCAAAACTTGCAAGTGTAGAATTAGCGATGTGTGTTACAGCTGTCCAGTGTGTAGCTTAGACCCACAGATCAGAAATGTAATGTGTACTTGTCCTTCTCACACAAATAGCCCCATGAAATGTAAATTTCTGGACCACATTAATGTCATCAATAATGTTAATTGCTCGCTCTGTTAACAAGAAATGTATCAGAAGAGCCCACGTAACTGGTCCACCAAAAATGTAACTGTACTTTTTCTCTTGTTGAGATGATCACTGGCCCAAGACAGTATACATGTTGTTAGGTGTGTGGTGCGAGCGGATGATGAACTGAGTGTGGGTGCGAATGAAGGCGCGAATGTGTTTAGGCTCATATGTATGTAGACCCTGCAACCCATACACTCACATGCAGTAGTCAAGGATGCTTGGACACTGCAGACACGTTTCAAAACATTTATTGACGAGAACACACATGGTATCAACAGGAACAGTCATTGTAAACAAGGTCATGCTGACCGGAAATCGATAGGTATACATTAGGCATTCAGCAAGCTGGTAAACATTTGAATATTCGTGCATGGTCAATACAATGTTCTTCAATAAGGACAGTTCGTGGCGTCGCCCTGGGATTACTGACTAAACGCGTCAGATACCTTAATCACTTTGACACATAGGTGCAACTTGGCATTCCCCGCCAATTGCACATTATCAGGCTGTAGTATAATAGCCGACAACACAGGCCTCGTTCTGACGTCGGCTGTGTACTTCTGATAAGCAGGTTACCATCAACCCTGCAGTAATGCTTATTGTAGACATAAATATGCCGCCAATCTGCGGCTCCCACAATATATCTTCGTCACTGGATTTCTGGATGGTATGAAGACTAATAGTCTTGGATGGCTACCTTGAGCACAACATATATGTTCTGTAATGGAGGACCGGTGAGCTGCAGTTCACAGACTAGGCAATCTTCTAACATGTTCTGCTACCGAAAGCATAGTAATGGAAAAAGTCGGTATTACCTGTAACCGAGTCCACAGAACTTAACAAGGAACTCTGCTGTCATTCCAACGCACAGAGATTCACTGGGGAAAACTGCCAGTGCAGTCACTTCGAAGATTCTTCCCGAAAAACACAATGGACTCTCGTCCCTTCAGAAACCAGGACACTTCCCGGCTTGCCGGAAGTCTAACTCAACTCCCGCTTAAAAAAACCCTGCCCATGGGCATACGCCCGAACTGTCTACATTTGACCCTAAAGGTCAAACACAATGAATGAATAAACAAGGGAAGACAACCCCTAATCAACCTGACATCGCAGGTAAAGACACAATTATTCTTATGATAAAAACATAAGCAAATAACTTGACAGATGACTCCGTCAAAAATGACAGCAACAATTAGTAAGTTATTGTTTTCTATAAAGTCAAGTGGGCGCTTTCCTGCATTGTCCGCATGTTGTCCACCCCAAGCATAATGACGGGAATTAAAATCGCCTACAACGACTGTTTTGGGGCCAAGTCTGGTGCTTATGGCTAGTATTTCTTCATCTTTAATTGTACCATTCTTAGCATATACATTTAAGATTGTTAGATTGTTTGGTTCAATAGCTATTGTTACCTGGATACTGTCTTAAATTTTTAAAAGATAAGTCAGAAGATATTTATGGTCCCGTCTGAGCAGAGGTGATAGCGGTGAATGTGTGAGAATAAAGGTGTAAGAAATAGATTTTCACGAGGGGATAGTGTAAGAGGAAGATCTGTCTCTAGAGTGAGTAGTTTCTCTAGTCCAGCCTATCTATACGACTATATTTTAATATCAGACGACCTTTCTCTCCCTATATGAAATATAAGTTACACTACACACGTCCACGCACACACAATTATGTGACAACAATACGCACAAACGTGAAAAAGACTTGGATAATTGATATGGGTAGGGGTCTGACCAACACACTAAGTTAAGTTTTGTTTAGTTTATTATCACTTAAACTTTACAACATCAAACTTATATATATATATATATATATATATATATATATATATATATATATATATATATATATATATATATATATATATATATATATATATATATATATATATATATATATATATATATATATAAAATCATGTTTACAGACATAGGAAAATAACCCAATAAATGCCCTCCCCTTTATTAAGAAAAAAAGGATCCAAAAGGACGTTAATAACCCAAAAGGTCAAACATTAACACTAGGGTGTAGAATAGACAGTAAAGAAAAGAATAAGTCCCACTAAAATGCTATCCAGTAAAAAAAAAAATAAACAATAGCTAAAAAAACAGATGTTTCCAGGTGCAATGTTTCCTGTAAGAAAAAGAAAATATTTCACTCTCTCTTTCTTTCTCTGTTATACGTGGCCACTCATTCGCTCCTTACCTAATCTGGTGAAACAATCTTTTGGAAGAATAATCCATGAATGTGCATATAAAGTCCAGTAGTTGGTATCATCCGAATCGGGCCCCAGTTCCTCCAATAATAGTTAAATTTTTCACGGGGAACGCCTAATTTGGTGGTAGATTTCTGGATACACAATTGTCACCTAGAATAGTTAATGCCGGAACTCTCTGAGATATATCATTCTCAGTAAACAGCAGGAAAACATATGATTGCTAAAAAAAACTGTTAATTACGATGATGATGATACTCCTATCGGCTTGCTCTGGGGTGAGTACCGATTATGAAACAGCTTATTCTCCTGGATAAAATCCACTTGGGTAAACGACTGTCAGAAGTCGGGAAAAATGTTATATATATTTTGCCACAGCGGGCTGAAAAAAATGAATGGAAAAAATCTGGGTATCTTGTAAGTCCCTTTACTCAAATTTACAGTTAAAAAGAATGTTATTGTGTCGCCTTGGCAATTCCTGTTTACGCCGGTACGGGGACGAACGCCAAGGAAAAAAAAAACCACAACTATTATTCCTTCAGTAACTGAGGAAAAGACCATAAGAGAGAACCGCTGGCCGCTGGGTTTTGATCAAGCACCGTATTAGGAAGAAAACAAAACATTTAACTAAAATGACGATATACTATGCTATCAAGCGTAAGGTATGATCTCTTATCCTCTCCGTCACCTAATGAAATTAAAAGGTACACGTGGTCATAGCCTATACTATCGCGCTTCGAATACAGGTTGGGTTTTAGGCATGCAGCCTTTCCCTCTCCGACCCGGTAAAACAATCAGCGCACAATGTCAGTTATAATTTAATTATGACTACGATCCCTTAACAAATATCGCCTGTCATTACTAGCTAGTTGATTGTCGGCGGCTATCGTTTTTTTACACATGATATTAAATGCTAGTCACTATATAATTACACACAATGAAAATATAATGCGGATTCTACTCTGTCACTTTATCCTTCACTCATAGCATTTTACGTAGTCAGCTAAACCGTATCTTCTGGTGTAATAAAATGGTTGATGGATTTTTACATTAAGCTGAACAACTGGTAAAATATCTACGCGTTTGCTGTTTCGCTAGTCTTAACGCTAGGGAGTCACAGTGAATAAAATGGTAAAACTTTAACGTATTTAACACTTAAACACAACTTACACTATTACCAGAAAAACAGAATAATCCCCACGAAGGCTATTAACACACTATTTCACGTACGCGTTTAGATTATCCAAAATTTCCCGAGAGACTTGATAACTGACGGAGAGAAGGCAGTATTGTTGCAAGTGGATTTTATGGAAGGGAAGTAATCTTTAGAATTTTTTGGACAAGTTAAATTTCGAGTTGCAACGCTTGATTAAGCGGATCCATGTTTGACTTTATGATAAAATTATCTTTTCCTATTTTTGGAGTGGCAGAGTACAGATAAGCGTGTGAATGCTGTTTAATCTCAAATGTAGAGATGTATTTATTCTGTACTGTTTTGAGCCACGAGAATAGCTCGCAGCTAGTCTGCATGTATTATTGAGAGCGGTGTTCAAGACAGCCGAGTCTCGTGACGGGGTTTTTTGGCGGAACTAGAGTGTGTAGAAGATTTCCGGCGGGAGGCCGTTTTTGTTGAACTGGGTCTGTCAGACGGAATGTCTGATTACTTCTCTGCATTGCCTTTTGGGGATGGAAACTCTTCCACTGTTATTGAAAGTCCCCTGTGTTATTTCTGTTCGTCAGGAAGACGACAGTTGATATGAAGTTGTGTTAGGAATTCGTTCCAAGGTAAAAGACGAGACTTTCACACTTCTTTTGTTCACAGAGTAAGCTGAACGCATTTTGGGTCAACCGGTGACAAGAGCTCACAAATGGTTGAAAGGCAGAGTATTCTTCTTGTTGCGCTCGTTGGAGCCATCTAAGACTGTTTTTTGATGTACGCACAGAAACCCAGGAGTATAGAGATTATCCTACAACCCGCATGATTAGCAGTATATTTTTGAACTTAGACACTTATGTCTACAGAAGAGGAATCCACAGTGCTTACTGTTTGATAGAGGCCTAATATATATAACTATCTGGAGTGGAAGAACAGATGGGTTATTAGTTATTGCTATGATAACTTTGAAAATGAAAACTCGCCTGATGTACAAGGGAGTTGTATGAGACTATCTTCGAAAGGACAGCCTATCTTCGATACGTCCGATTAGAGGGATGGACTATGCTAATTTCGTCGCCGCCATGTTTGGGAGGTCGACTTAAGAAGACTTAAGATGAGTCAGTATGAAACTGTTGAATATTTATACAGTATTTACCCGTTGTGTAATACGGGGGTTTTTCTGCTAGTTGTGGACTGAGAGATATATTGGAATCTGCAACACTTTGATAATCATATAATTATTGGAACTTATGTACATGCCATTGTAGTGAACTGTTTTCATATCCGCCATGTTCCTGTGTCATGCTTATATGAAGTTGTCTACGTCCTGTTGCTGTGACTAGAATAAATGATAATAGTCGTGTTTGACATAGGTAAAGTGAGTGTGATTGTGTACTGGCAAAGTCGTTCACACAACAGGTGCGCACACGGGAATCATCGAGTATGGAACGACTGGTGATATTTAATTATTGTTTATTAACTCACAGCACATCATCACGTAGACATAGACGAATACAGGTACATCGAATCATATAATTTCCACACTTCATTAAATACATATAATACGGCCTGTCCACATCCTGGCCTATAATAATCTTCATATGGCCTAACCAGTACTCTATTACTCAATAAAGCCTGCTCACACGGCAGCTATAAT
The DNA here is from genome assembly GCA_024509875.1 of Oreohelix idahoensis. Classification (NCBI taxonomy): domain Eukaryota; kingdom Metazoa; phylum Mollusca; class Gastropoda; order Stylommatophora; family Oreohelicidae; genus Oreohelix; species Oreohelix idahoensis. The sequence goes on along the minus strand of JAMPIV010014433.1, from coordinate 605,078 downwards.
AATCTTCATATGGCCTAAACAATACTCCATTACACAATAAAGCCTGCTCACACGGCAGGTATAATAATCTTCATATGGCCTAAACAGTACTCCATTACACAATAAAGCCAGCTCACACGGCAGCTATAATAATCTTCATATGGCCTAAACAGTACTCCATTACACAATAAAGCCTGCACACACGGCAGCTATAATAATCTTCATATGGCCTAAATAATACTCCATTACACAATAAAGCCTGCTCACCCGGCAGCTATAATAATCTTCATATGGCCTACACAAATCTTTACTGCAGTTTATCAAATAGGCTGTACACACAGCGGAATATATAAGTCGACATTTTCTTAAGCCCTACGTAGGCATACACTATCCAAAATCACTGGGACTCGACCTACACGGTCCACGCCCAAAACACAACTCTTAAATCACACACACTAGTCCCGCCAAAAAACCCCGTCACGAGACTCGGCTGTCTTGAACACCGCTCTCAATAATACATGCAGACTAGCTGCGAGCTATTCACATGGCTCAAAACAGTACAGAATAAATACATCTCTACATTTGAGATTAAACAGCGTTCACACGCTTATCTGTACTCTGCCACTCTGTCAAACATGGATCCGCTTAATCAAGCGTTGCAACTCGAAATTAAACTTGTCCAAAAAATTCTAAAGATTACTTCCCTTCCATAAAATCCACTTGCAACAAGTATATTTACAAATTTTGTGCAATATCTCTACAAGATGTGACAAGTCACACCTTCGACGTATCAGGGAAAATCAACGAGCTTGGCTTCTTAGATAAATGATTCTACGGTTCGCTCACTCGCGATGCCGAACGACATCAGAAGACATCCCTTGCGAACGGGCCATCTTAGATTTCCTCTCCCTGCCGTAGATCAAATACTTAATTCCCCTGAAAATGTCAGACATCAAAGGTGGTCGGGAAGTTTTATTTATCGCCCTTGAATTTGCTACCGAGTCTGATCTTTTTCCCCGCGTGCTTTCTGTCACAATCCGATGATTGACAGATCCACTCGCGTGAGAACTCAGGTAAACAGACCGGTTCGCTCCCCTGTTATCTGGCGTGTTGCGAAAATAGGTAAACAACTCGTTAGCGCAAGAAAGACAGGAAAAATAGGCGTGGCTTCAAAAGTGAGTCAACAGACAGCGAATTGCGTGGTTTTGCCTTTGCAAAACGTAAACACTAACTGAGGCAGCAAAGATGGTCGAATTTCTGTAGGATTACTGAGGCTATATTTACATACGTCACAGATACCTTCTATGTCGTTTGTATCAAATGCTTCCCAGTCTATAATTTTTAATGTGTCGTTTACTAAGACTGCGACACCCCCTCCTCTGCCTTCTTTCCTATCGTGCCTAAGTATCTTAAAACCCTTACAACTATATCTACTATTGGGGTTTAAATGTGTCTCTTGAAGAGCATATGTTGTATTACTTCCTCCTGTTTCTGCAAGTAGCAAAATTCTTTTTGATACCCCTACAATTCCAATGTATAATTCTATATCCTGTCTTATCGTATTTTAATATTATCTAGTATCCCTTTTATTTTGTTTTAAACTATCTAATTTGCTCGTATTTTGTATTGTCCCTACCAGTTGCCAGAGGCATTACTCTTTGTGGTGATTTATTGAAGTTTTCATGTACCCCATTATCTACCACGTTCTCAAGAAATTCCTCATTCAAACGTCATTTTGTTCCAAATTGTTTCCACTAAGTTTGGTCAAAGTACCTCAACTTGTTGTTTGATAGATTCTTCTATGTTGCTTTTGTTTTCCTGTTGTATTATGCTCTTTTGGTTCATTTTCCTATTTTCAACTGTTATGATTGTTCCTTCTCTGTCTATGTTTAGCTCTTGCCTTTCACTTTCTATTCTTTTTAATATTATTTGATTTTCCTTTTTTAGTTCAGACAATTTAACTAGGATAATTTCATTTTCCTCTTTCGGTTCAGACAATTTTACTACATCCTGGGTAATTTGGTGCTGAATGGCTTTCATTTCTTAAAGCATTGCCACTGCACTTTTCAGTGAATTCGCACCTTCCAAGGATGTAGTTGAACCATCCGACTGGTTTTTGGCACTGTTTTGTCACTATCTTCTGTCGCATAGAGATTTATGATCAATAAATTTTCTATATTCTTTCTTATTCTACCCATGTCCTCTACTGTATTATCGCTTTTTGATCCTTTTCCTGTTTTTTTCGCATTCGTTTGGTTGCGACAAAAATATAACTTTCCCATTATGACTTTGCCGTTTCTTTTCTCATACTAGTAACGCATTTTATTGCGTAATATGTCAGTCCCTGGATGTGAACGAAATAGTGTGAGAATTCGTCTCGTCAGACATAGAGAGTAGACATTTGTCTACATTTTCATCTGACACGAGTTTTTCTTCGGCTACGTTCTCGGCGTGAGGTGTAAACTGCGCCCTCATGCATCGCTCAGAAATGAGACATGTCGTAGAAGGTGTAAAGACGCGTTTTGGCAGTTATGGCCAGCGTCTAAGTTAATGTGAAGTGTTAAGACGGGAAGGGGAGACTATTTCGGATTTTCGAAATAACGGGGGATCCTTTGTCTGGTTTTCATATATCTATCCCAGTAGCTGTACTTGACTTCATTCAGTCCTCCTAAATCTGCCGTAGTCAGATCGCTCGTGCTAGATAATATCTTGTGTATTGCGAAGTTCTTAGTTTCTTGGCAACATTTGCCGAGTTCTAGACTACCATTATATTGAATGATTCTAGTTCGTGGTATTAATCTGTAGTTCTGTGTGGAGGTAATTATTATATATACAATTGTGTTGAGTGATCTAGTGATAAATCGCTTATTTCATTTTACTAGTTAGATTTCTGTGCAGTAGAATTAAATTATAAGTCTGTTATATTCTCTAGTTGACGTGTTACAGTGGAGAGCTAAATAAATTATTATTTCTAGCTTAAACTCATGCAGCGATAAATAAATTGAATTAAATTGCTAGTAATCAGTCGAGAATATTTTAAACTAACTTATAACTGCACTGATTCATCATTGAGTATTGACGAAATACGTATGTATTTCTAATTCATGATGATTGATTTTTACGTATATAACTTATTTCACGGGAGTTCAAACGATAAGACAAGCTCTCCGCTTGCAGTTTATAATGTAAGTTATAACCGAACTAATATTCTGTATAAGTATTTTATATGTTGCTTTTTCTTTATTCGGTGAAACTGAGGTAACCCAACTTTACCAACGGTTTAAGTACTGATGAGAAATATCTGTGAAGAACTAAACATTCTTTTTCTTAAAGACTTGGGTGTATAAAGTAAAACCTGTCTGGCATTGCGTTGGCATCCAGAACGACAGAGTGCCCATTACATGAACTTTAAGATTAAATGAAGTAACGGGCCTATCGAGCCAGATTTAATTCTTCCTGAGAAAAACTCTCATGTACATGCAGCCCTGTGGCGAGAAAAAATTACAAACCATTAACATTCCGACGATTTTTGACTAATGGTGGTGTGAACAATAATTATCTTTTGAGAGAAGTTACCAACTGGTCATTTTCCTAAATAAGGGAAACCTCGTGATTCTAACACTGTGAGCCCGCTAAAACTAATTCTTACCTGAACTGAGTAATTGACAATAACTAAATCTGAACAAAATATCGCATGAAGAGGACGCTCCCCGGACCCATTGGATGAAACCAAGATCTGTAGAGCTGGGTATCCGCTTCATCAAACGAAAGAAAGATTTACGTTGTGTGTCATAAAGTGCGCCAGACGGCAACACCATCCAGACATAGGTAAGAAAGTGAGACAGGGATCCCTGCTGAAAGAACAGAGTGAAAGTAGACTGAGTGATTCTTTTTTATGATATGATTTGTGCACCCACTTTGTAATTTCTTTATGCAAGTTTTGTTGCTAACCATATTTTCCTTAGGATAGATTAGAGTATCAAAGTCTGTTCCTACCTTTTTTTTAAAGGGAAATCTTAGACTAAAGCATATGTATCCGTGACTCTTTGGGGCTATCACTTTTCTTCTAACAGGACTGTGGGCTATACATCGAGGGAAAAGATCATACCTATGGGTCTATTATTCTTGTAGTAATTCATTGACTTATGACTATTTGTATATGTTTGATGTAATTTTTATGTGTTGTGATGGAATTTTCTTATGATAATTAAAATTCACTTAAACTTAATCAGTGTGTCGCGTCAGCTCGTTCCAAATTATCTATATTCCCATTGTCATAGTTTCACGTCTGTGCGTCTATTGTAGTCACTTTTTTGTGTGTGCGTGTGAGGGATATATATATATTAATATATATTATACTAACCTCAGAAATGAGGTATCTGAGGAAGGTGGTTGAAGTAACAAGAAGAGACATGGTACGCAACCAGACGATACGTCAAGGCCTTAAATCCTACCCCCTGCAGACCCAAGTAGAACAGTCCCAATTAAGATGGTTTGGCCATGTCTGCAGAATGGGAGAAGATCGGCTACCACGACAAGCATGGGAAACAAAGAGCCAAGGATCCAGACCCCCAGGACGACCCAGAGTCCGCTGGGAGGACAACATTAGACAATCTTTGAAGGACCGAGGACTAGAATGGAACCAGACCAGGAGGAAGACAGCCGATAGGATAGTCTGGCGCTCTCTCTTCCAAACCTCTACACCTCACGGCAGAAGGGGAACGACTAAGTAAGTATATTATACTAGACGGTCTGACAAATCTTAATCTGTTGTAGACGATAGGCTGACTGAGAGAAATCATCTCGAGGGTCAGAGACCGACTCTAATATATTTCCCCCATCTCACTCGTGAAATCTATTTCTATTTTATCATCTCCCACTGAGCTATCACTTGTTTCTATTGCTATTCAGAAGGGACCAAACTAAGTCTTAATCACCTATCACAAATCTACGACATCTTCCTGGTTCTTACTTTCTTTAGCCAACTGTGTTTTAATCATTTTAACTTTTTCTTGCACACTCTTGATTTCTGTTATTATTTTAGTGCTCGTATATGTATTGTTTTCCTTTATATCTTTAATGACCGTTTTGAAAGAAGT